>JBAWJQ010005257.1:0-385276 GCA_037783105.1 Bactrocera zonata | reverse complement strand
TTTGTAGAAAATAAAAAAAATTTAAACTTGATATTTTTTTTTGTTATTACATACATAAATATAAATACATATTCGCAAGCAGAGATCAACAAAGTAGTTTTTAATATGCCTCGAACTACTTTTTGACGATGTCATTTAATATTGATATTAACCATGCCTTTTTTGAGCATATTTAAGGATGCTTTGCTGTATTGCATTTATAAATTTCATTGGTTGTATTATTTCATGTATGCAACCGACATTTACTTATAGTTTGTAATGGTTTTTTAATATACACAATTGCTTGTGGAATATTTTAAGCCACCACAACAGCAGCAAAAAAACCTGTTTTTTTTTTTTTACTGTTACCACAGCAACCGTTTGATGAAAGGGTCTAATTGTACCATAATCACATATGTATGTATACATTTCATTTCAAGTCAAACTATTAACTGTGTTAAAATTGTCTAAAAAAAAAACTAAAAAAGAAACTAAGAAAAAAACAAGAATAAACAAACGTTAAACTTTGACTGCCGCAGCTATAACATCCTTCATAGTTTCAAGTTTTCCTTACAGGAACTCGATTTAGATCGGTCAGTTTATAAGGCAGCTAAATGCTATAGTGATCTGATCTGAACAATATGTTCAAAAATCTAAGCGTTACCTTGGATAAAAATCCATTCTAAATTTTGTAAAAATAGGTTGTGGAATAAAAAATTTTTATTACAAGAAGTTGATTTTGATCGGACAATTTGTATGTCACCTACAAGCTATAACGGGTCGTTATCGGCGATTTCGACAAATAAGCAGCTTCTTGGAAAGAAAATAACGTGTGTTAAATTTCAAATCGATTTCTCAAAAACCAAGCGACTATTTCGCGTATATGCAGACAGGCGCATAGACGATCATCGCTAAATCGGCAAAGTTCGTCAATCTGATTATTTATATAGTATTCATATATGTATGTACATATGTATGTAGATATGTATATCTTTAATAGGGTCTTCGGCGTTTCAAAAGTCATGGCAAACTTAATATGACCTGTTCTGGGTGTAATAAAAAGTAAGTATAATATATAACATTACTCAATCTTATTACTTTTTTTTAATAATTAAACTCATGATACTTTTTTAATTTTAATTTTAGTTATTGTTATGATTAAATATATTATTTTATATAATTTAAATTTCATTCGTTGGAACATTAATTTTATTTTTTCATTTTTAAATTTAATTTTTTTGAATTTTTTTTTTAATATTGGCTTTTACTTTTTCTTTAATTAATTTTTTAGTTAATTTTTTTTTTTTAAGTTTTGTTTTAAGTTTTTGTTATTTAATTTTTATTTTTATTTAGTTTTTTTACTTTTTTTTTATTTTTATTTACTTTTTTGTTATTTTTATTTAATTTTTTGTTATTTTTATTTAATTTTTTTTTATTTTTATTTAATTTTTTTTATTTTTATTTAATTTTTTTTATTTTTTATTTAATTTTTTTCTTTTAAAATTTTATAAATATTAGGGTATAATAGAAAGTAAGTACAATATATACTTGTAACATTACTAAATCGTATTATTTCTTTTTAATAATTGAACTCATACTTTTTTAATTTTAAATTTAGTTATTGTTATGATTGACTATTTTTATAATTTTATTTTGATTCATTAGAACAGTTTTTTATTTCCCCTTTTTAATGTATTTCTCTTCTATTTCATTTTTTCAATTTATTTCTCTTAAATTTTTTCTTTTTTTTTAATTTTTTCTTTTAAAATTTTTTTCCTTTACAAATTTTATTTTCTTTTAAATTTTTTTCTTTTCATCTTTTGCAATTTTAACGTTATAAATAAAAAACGTTCACCTGGGAAAGGTGTGGGCAAGTGATAAGTGCTAATAATTCTTAATTTATTTACAGCAAATTTCTGTACTGACTTCAGGAAAAAATATTTATAACTTTTTAACAAAATTAGGGTTTGTCGCTAAGCTGCGCTGTTCACCGCGATTTTAACCTGAGGTGAATTAATTGAGTCACTGCAACTTAAGCTTCCAACAAATAATGACAAAAATTGTGCACCTTTAAATAAAATATTCTTTTGTGAACTAAAATTTTCATTTTATTATGTAAAAAAGTATTTATGCTTCTTACCAACACAAGTGCATGCATAAACATGTGTGTTAATTGTAGAATGCGGTTGCCAGAAGCGCCGCTAGCGCTTTTGGAGTGCATCTGCTGAAGTTGTTGTTTTTATTTGTGTATTTTCCTTTTATTTTTGCAAGCGTTTAATTGCTCCAGTCACTAGCACACTTTGTCGTCAGCTGAACGGTCTGGTGGTAACGCGCCAACGGTAGTTCGCCACATTCACATTTTAATAAATTAATTGCATGAATGCTTTGGCGGCGCCCTCGGCGGCTATAGTGGACACTAAAGTACATTTGTGTATAAAAAAATAAGAAAACTAAAATAAATGTCGTAATTTGTGATAATAACGAAATGTCAGTTGGCGTTTCGGCGGCAGGTGATCGTTGTGCCTCGTGGTAAGAGTAGCGGGATTGCCTTTTTACAACTTTACGACTGTTAATAACATCTTATTCTCTCGCTAGCGTTTAAGTCATATAATGCACATTAGTCGCTTTTCCTGTTTCTCTCGTCTACTGTATACATATATGTATAATATAGTGTCATTTTGCGTAGGTCGTGCCTGGTGCTTAATTTGTTTTTGTTATTGTGTCTCAAATTGCACTAGTCCCGGCCTGCAGATTTTGGCATAACCAACGTTACGTGAAGACGATTATATATGTACATACAATATGTAGCTAATTTTTAAAGAAAAGTAAAACTAATTTAAAAAGTGTTATCTTTTATGAGGCGACAGTGTTAAAAGTGTGGAAATGTGTGGCATAAAATCCTGTTCAGTATTAGAGTTTACTTATTTCAATGAAATATTCTTCAATTTTCGAGTGTTCCTTAAAGGAAGGATATTAAAAAATAAAATAATTTCAAGAAAAATGCTTTTCAAGTTTTATGTTTCGACTAAACCGGCCGCGTTGCCACGATACTAAAATTGGCTATAACTTTGAAAATAATTTGCATTTGGAAAACTCCTTAAGGGTGGTATTTTTGAGTATTTAAATCAAAATCAAAATATGAAAATAATTAGTTTTTTTTTTTAAGTTTCTAGATGAGAATACACCCATAAGTAAAAAAAAACGCGTTTTTTACGAATTTGTTTTTTGAAGGGACATTTTATTTAATAAAAAAAAAATAAAAACAATATATAATTACAGAATTTAACGTATTTCAATAATCGGCGATTCGTTTTGAAAAACTTCGTATGCCCTTTATCCCAGAGCCGATTTCTAGGAGGGCCGCCAAAAAAGGTGACTGGCGGTGGGAAGCATTTTTTAACTTAAAATTATCTCAAATCCAATAACCAAAAATATTTATAAGTACTATAGATGAATGCCGGTTTCCGTCAAATAGGCCGCTTCGCAAAAAAATTTTCTTAATTAACACTTCGGAGTGGCTAAAATCCAAATATTTCTAGGTATTCTGTATATTGACAAAAATATCTAAGAAAGTCGTGTGAAAGTCAGTCGATCCAACCGTTTTTTCCTTGCCCACTCTGAAATCAATGTTTGCAGAAAAACGCGTTTCAAGCTTTGTGGTCCGATTCTTCTTTACTGGCGTAGAGCCCACTAACGCGGTTTAAGCCGAGTTAATACCAGTAGGAAAGCTGTTTCTTTTTCGCTATTTGGTCCCAATTCGAGATACCATGTGTAGCCAGGTCCGTCTCCACCTGATCTCACCAACGGAGTGGAGGTCTTCCTCTTCCAACGCTTCTCATCCGTCCGGACAACATGACCTAGTCAGTGTAGCCGTTGTCTCTTATACCTCGTACGCTGTCTCTTATATCTCATTCATCGTTCCATTGACTGTGGTATTCGCCGTTGCCAATGCGCAAAGGGCCATAAATCTTTCGCTGAACCTTTCTCTCGAAAACTCGTGCCGACTCATCAGATGACGAGTGAAAGTAACACTTGTTGGCTAGAGTTATGCTGCGTTGAAGTTCAAGGTTCACATAGTTGTTGGTGGTTATTCCAAGATGGATGAAATTATGTACCATTTAAAAGATAACTGTCAATAGTGACGGGAGAGCTAAGTCACGAATGCGATGACTGTTTGTTTGATGACAGGAGATATTTCGCCCTTGCTTCCTTCTCTATTTAGTTCTGCAGCTTGTAATATTTTATCCAGTAATATATTGTAAAAGTCACAAGATAGGAAATCTTCTTGTCTGAAAACTAGATTGGTAACAAACGGCTCGGAGAGGTCCTTTCCGATTCTGACGGAGCCAGCTTATACAGCTGTATTCGTTTTGCGGGAATGCCAAAATCATAACATAACGCAATAGATATGGGAGCCGATTCTTCTTCTTCTTTATTGGCGTAGACACCGCTTGCACGGCTACAGTCGAGTTACAACAACGCGAAAGACTGTTGTTTCTTTTTCATGGAGGGCATTTTTTACGTGGCGCGTTCCAAATCCAGCGCACAAACCTGGAGAGGGATGGTTCGCCTTCTCACTTTTACTCGTCTTTAAACGGATGTTCCTTGGCTACCCAGTGGATACTTGATCTAAGACTGGAAGTCGTGAGCTACTTGAGCCATATGTGAAAGAATTGTTTCTGGCCACTTCCAAGTGAATGACACTCAGAGAACTTTACTCACTTGTGTCAACTTCTATACATGACTCCATCCTCTATTCTGTCCTATGGGAGCCGATTACACTAAATTAAAAACAAAAAAAAAATCTTCAAAAATATGCTCATATCTCAGAAATCAGCTCTCTGGATCAGCTTCAACTAAATCTTTGGATATTACCATTAAATAAGTATATACATACATATGTATGTACATACGTCTGTATCATATACTTACATACATAAATATACTCGCATTTATATACGTACATATGTAGTATCGACACATAAGATCCACAGTCGCTTGTGACTCCAACGTTTAACCGCAAAGTGTCAGTTATTCAAAAAAAAGCATGACCACAGACAGCTTCTGCCTTCTCAGCCGTTAAAATAACAACACAAACGTACTTCGAAGTCACTATGGCAGCTGCTGCGTTAAATTAATGAATGAATAACCAAACCGAAAGCGCCTCCAATGTATTACTATGTAGAATATAACGTACGCATGCGCGCAGACAATGACCGCTTATACATGCTTTGGTCAACTTTCGTCAGCTGCCGCACACACTGCTCATTTTTTTGACTCGGTTTTTGATTTTTTTTTTTTATTATTTCGAAAGGCAAAGCTTTTATAAATTACACTTTAATGATCAACAGACGAATTATTTTTTCCTTCTTACAAATTTGCACATTTGCCGATGCCGCAGTTTTACAAATGTTTTCTGGATATGTCTGAACGTTGCTTGGTTCCTTGTGGTTACAGGTACATATTAAAATATGTTAGTATAATACTTAATATAAAAATAAATACAAATACAAAGAGTTAGCAGCTGCCTCCGGGGTGAGTGTTTAAATTTTACTTGACAGCTGACGAATTGGTTACGAGAAGACTACTCTCTAAATGTACAAATGTTGCACCCGAATCGAAACTGAATATCTTACATTGATGTTGCATGTTGTAGGAAATGCTGATGATAAAATGATTAGCTTTCATATTTTTTCATTCCTATTTTGTTTTAGTAAATGTATGTGATTATACCAAAACTTTTAGAGTGGCGAAACGAACAACCAAACGGTATAAATCAGAAGGCTGACATAATGAAATAGAATACAGAATAACAAGAACATACACTAGACTCCTATATTCTTTGATAGTCAATTACAGAAGTGTCAAATCTTCCAAAAAGTTGGTTGAGTTACGACTTTAGTTCTTTTTTTTCTTGAACTAAAAGTTTCTGTTGTGTGTGTTATACATAATGGACAATGAAAGATACGTAAAAATGGACTCAATAACATTACCAGGTCCCCAATTCTTTACGAAACCAAAAAATGAACAATTGAAGTAGAACAAGTAAGGAAGGGCTAAGTTCGGGTGTCACTGAACATTTTATACTCTCGCATGATAAAGTGATAATCGAGATTTCATTATCCGTCATTTACATATTTTTTTATTTTGCTGTAAAATTAATTAGATTAGTAGTTCCTGAGATATGGTTTTTGGTCCATAAGTGGGCGACGCCACGCCCTTTTTCAATTTAAAAAAAGCCTGGGTGCAGTTCCTTCTGTCATTTCTTCTGTAAAATTTAGTGTTTCTGATGTTTTTTGTTAGTCGGTTAACGCACTTTTAGTGATTTTCAACATAATCTTTGTATGGGAGGTGGGCGTGGTTATTATCCGATTTCTTCCATTTTTGAACTGTATATGCAAATGCCTGAAGAAAACGACTCTATAGAGTTTGATTGACATAGCTATAGTAGTTTCCGAGATATGTACAAAAAACTTAGTAGCGGGCAGGGCCACGCCCACTTTTCCAAAAAAATTACGTCCAAATATGCCCCTCCTAATGCGATCCTTTGTGCCAAATTTCACTTTAATATCTTTATTTATGGCTTAGTTATGACACTTTATAGGTTTTCGGTTTTCGCCATTTTGTGGGCGTGGCAGTGGATCGATTTTGCCCATCTTCGAACTTAACCTTCTTATGGAGCCAAGAAGTACGTGTACCAAGTTTCATCAAGATATCTCAATTTTTACTCAAGTTACAGCTTGCACGGACGGACAGACGGATGGACGGACAGACAGACATCCGGATATCAACTCTACTCGTCACCCTGATCACTTTGGTATATATAACCCTATAACTGACTCTTTTAGTTTTAGCACTTACAAACAACCGTTATGTGAGCAAAACTATAATACTCTCCTTAGCAACTTTGCTGCGAGAGTATAAAAATTTGGCGAAAAATACTCATCTAGAAGCCTATTTGCTCTTGCGTCTTTAAGACCACTCCATTTTTCACAAAGGGTACTATATCGGCCGACAATTATAAGAAAGAGTGTTTAAGAGTTTCGCCCGATGGAGAAAGTTTTGGGCAATTGTCAAACGGAACTTGAAAAAGAATGATCGACTTGCTAAAATTAATAATATCCGTTACGTTACAAATAAAAAATTGTGTGCAGTTTCTTTTCGGTACAGTCCTTATCTTGATCTGTATTTTTTTCCATTGTACAAGGTGTGTTCCAAAGTAAAGAGGACTTTTTGAATCTAGCGCCCCCTGGTGGCGCCATCTATATGTCGACTAGTGCGTTAAAAACTGCTATCTTTATCAATAATGTTCAGTGAGAATTTCATGACATTTCATTGATTGGAAGTGAAGTTATTGCGTTTTAAGTGTCAGTATGTCTATTATTATATTGGTGCGAAAATGAGCTTCGAACAAAGAGTCAACATTAAATTTTGTTTTAAAATTGATACTTTTACTGAAACGTTTCAATCGATGAAACAAGTTTATGGCGATGATTGCCTATCCCGTAGCAGAGTGCACGAGTGGTTTCAACGTTCTCAAAGTAATAGTGAGAACATATGTAAATGACTATCAACATGTGGGCCAATCAAAATCCGTGATCACCGGAAATTCCATAGAAACTACGTAATTTCATCAAAACTCAGCCGAAATCATCATAGAAATTCATGAAAATGGAATTAAACATCTCTGAAACATAGATTTATTGCATTTTGACTGAACATTTTAGCTTACGAAAGGTGTGTGCACGGTTTGTCCCGCACAAATTGACTGATGACGAAAAATTGCTCAGAATCCAACATTCGAAGGACGATTATTTCACCAAAAATCACATTTTAACCAATAACCTCTCCCCGTATTCACCTGATATGGCACCGAGCGACTTCTTCCTTTTTGGAAAAATGCTAAAACACTCGTTCGACATGTTTTTGGACCATGCAAAAAGCTGTATTGAAGCTGAAGGAGACTATTTTGAATAAAATAAATTAATTTTGCCGTAAAAACCATTTGCTCTGTTACTTTTTAAGTTCTCTTTACTTTGGAACGCACCTTGTATTCAGATAGGTAGGTAGGTAGGTAGGAGTGCAGCCCTATCGGGCTCAATTAGCACTGATGTGCCATTTTGATACACTATTCGTAGAACCTCCTGTATCTGCTGTTACGTTCCACCCTCTCTCTCAAACCATTTTGAGGTTTCGATGAAACTACTTATGTCCGATATGCTTTTGGTGGAAATCCATTCAAGATTTGGTGCTTGGTGGATTCCGAGTGTTTTGTGTCGTATCTGTGCCAGAGCCGGGCATTCGCAGAGAAAGTGGAGGATTGTTTCCTTGCTCCCTGCTACTCCGCAGCTTCGGCAGATGTCGTTGTAGGGCATACCCATTTTGGACGCATGTACCCCAAATGGCCAGTCCCCTGTTGTGGTAGCTGTTATTCTGTAAATACTTTTTCTTGACCTATTTAATAGGTCGTTGGTTCTTTTCCTGTCGTATGTTAGCCATAATTGTTTAGTTATGACGCATTTTGTACTGTTTTTCCACCTGTTGTTTGCAATTTGTTGAAATTGTTTATTGATCTCTCCTTTGATCGATCCCAGCGGGCTCGGTATGAGCTCCGCCTCGGATTCATTGAGGGAAGCTCCTGCCTTTGCCAACTCATCTGCTTTTTCGTTACCGAAAATGTTCCTGTGGCCGGGAACCCAGATCAAGTTTAGTTGGAGCTTGTCTTTTATTGTGCTTAGTGCTCTCTTGCAGTTGTGAACTATACTGGAATTTGTCATGGGTGAAGACAATGCCAGGAGGGCCGCCTGGCTATCCGTAAATATAGTTGCTTTATGTATATTCCCGTGATTTTCTAATAGAACTTCGCAGGCTTTTTCTATGCCTAGTACTTCTGCTTGGAAGATGCTAGCCGAGTTCGGTAGACGTATAGAGAGAGATATGCCCAGATCAGCGGAGAATACCCCCGTGCCCACTCCGCAGTCCATTTTGGACCCGTCGGTATAGACTGAGGTGGTACCCTCCTCTGCAACTGAGCCTCTTCTCCATTCTCGTCTAGATGGTATCCTCACCTGGAAGTGTCTATTGAAATCCAGCTTTGGGAGAATGTAGTCTGATTTATTAATAGTGAGCTTATTCAGGATTACACTATGTCCGTAGTTCTGCTGATTCCAACCTCCCAATTCTTTTATTCTTATCGCCGCAGTAGCTGCGGCATCAGTCGGACATGACCTGATTGCGCCCGTAACACCCGCACATGCTGCTCTTTGTATTCCATTTAATTTTCTAATGTTGTACTGTTTATTTAGCGCTGGCCACCATACCAGAGCTCCATATGTGAGTATGGGTCTTATGACCGCCGTGTACATCCACATGATTATACTTGGTTTGAGGCCCCAATTCCTGTTGACGATTTTCTTACAAGCATAGTAGGCCATGTATGCTTTGTTTATTCTTTTTTCTATATTTATTTTCCAGGACAGTTTGGCGTCAATCTCCACCCCCAAATACTTAGCTGTTGGGGATAGAGTGAGAGTTGTGCCGTTTAGTACCGGAAGTTGAAACTGAGGTATTTTGGTTCTGCTAGTGAATAGCATCAGTTCTGTTTTATTCGGATTAACTCCTAGACCATTGCTTTTAGCCCATAGGTTTAACCTACGAAGTGCTCTTTCCATAATCTCGCTGACTGTTGAAGGAAACATTCCTGATACCAACAACACTATATCGTCTGCTGTATTCAGATAATCGTGAGAAAAAATTGCTACCGTTCAGGCAAGTGCTGCTGGTGACCGAAATTTGCGATTCCAAGACGATCTCAAGCATTGCGACAGTCTCAAACCGCAACCTGGCGAATTTTGAGAAAGGATTTGGGCTTACATCCTTACCAAATTGTTCAAGATCTAAAGCGATTGAACTACTGTAAATGTCGTGAATTTGCTGATTTTGCCTTGAAACCATTTGAAAACGATAACATTTTTTAAGAAAATCATCTTTTCTGATGAGGCTCAGTTTCATCTGGATGGTGCGGTAAATAAACAAAATTTTCGATTTTGGTGCGCAGGAAATCCACAAATTATTAATCAACAACCATAACATTTTCCTAAATTGAAAGTTTGGTGTAGGTTTGGTCTGGTGGAATCCTCGATTCGTGCTTCTTTCGAAACGAAGCTGGAGACATCGTTAATGTCAATGGAAAGTGGTATAGATCGATGATAACCTACTTTTTATGGTCGTAATTGGAATAAGTTGAGCTTAACAACATCTGGTTCCAACAAGACGGGGCTATGTGACACACAAAACATGCAATAACTGAATTATTGCGAGAAAAGTTTGGCGATTATATTATTTCAAGATATTGTGACATTGAATGGCTTCCAAGAAATTGTGATTTAACACCATTAGACTACTTTTTGTGGTGTTATTTGAAGTCATTAGTCTTTAACAATAAACCAGATTCTCTTCAAGCTTTAGAAGTCAATATTGAATGCGCTATTCATGACATACGTATATGAGGAAACAAGGAAGCATTGACCTGATTCAACCCATTTCACAGAGTAACAATTGTCAGTAAAGGATTGTCTCTGAATTTCAATTGTATATTCCATACATTGACTGATATATTTGGTCAAAAATCACTATAGGTACTGGGGCCCACACATTCGGTACCTAGGAGCTTGAACAGTTTTGGTTGGATTTGGGCAATATTTGGTCGTAAGGTGGCATACTTTGAACTTATTATTAGTGCAAAATTGTATCCCATTATCTTAATTACTTCTCGATTTGTGCAGTGGAAAGTGAATGAATCAAATGGAGTTTAAAGTCCTGCTATGTGGGAAGCAGGCTTGGTAGTGGTCCGATTTCGCCCATTTTCACATAGGAAAAATGCCACGTGCTAAGTTTAGTCGAAATCGGTCGGTCGGGTCCCGAGATATGTGATTTTATCAAAAAGTGGGCGGTGCTACGCGCATCGTCAAATTTTCACACCGGCATCCATAAAATTTAATGTTTCTGGCGTAATTAGTTATCGAGTTATTGCAGGTTTAGTGGTTTTGAAAAGTACCATTATATGGGGAGTGAGCGGGTTTATCTTCTGATTTTATCAATTTTCGCACCTGTAATATTCGTGCCAGGCAAATTTGGTTTTTGTAGTTTTAGTTAGTGTAGTTTGGTTTAGGAGATATGTACATTAAACTTATTAGAGGGCACGCCCACTTTTTAAAAATTTTTTGCTCACTGGTGCCCCTTTCTACCTTGATTTCTTGTGCCAGATTAGGGTTTTATATCTTAATTTAATGCTTAGTTATGGTACTTTATATGTTTTCGGTTAATGGCGATTTGTGTCCGTGGCAGTGGTCCTATTACGGCCATATACGAGGGCTGCTATATATATTTCTGGCCTAATAATGAAAATAGGCATATTTATCAACGAAAATGGTTTTTTTTTCGTTGGATTTGGCTCGTCTTGGAAGACCCACACGGTCGTTTGCTGTTTTGTTTCGGACTCATACGCATAGATCCATGATTCGTCTTATAAACGTCTTTTGAAGCACCGCGATCGTATTTTTTCAGCATTTCTTTACACCAATCCACACGAGCCTTTTTTGAGCGATTGTCAAATTGTGCGGGATTCAATGAAAACAATATAATATCGAATGTATGCTGGTGGGAGAAATACATAGGCATGCCTTTATCTGAAGGTATGTTTCATGACGGTCTTGCATTATCAGTTCACGTACGGCATCGATGTTTTCTGGCACAACGGCTGTTTTTGGACGAACTTCACGGAATTCGTCTTTGAGCGAGCGTCGGCCACGATTGAATTCGTTGTACCAGTTTTTCACAGTGCTATAGGATGGTGCTTCATAGCCATACAAAGATTTTAGTTCATCGATGCACTCTTGTCGCGATAATCCACGTCGAAAGTTGTGAAAAATGATCGCACGAAAATGTTCACGAGTTAATTCCATTTTTTGGCCGAGATGAATTTTTTAATTCCCTGTAAATAAAACAATTCACGATTAAATGACGAAACGTTCTGCTAAAAAATGTCAAACTTTCCAATGGAAATGTCAGATTGCACCTGGCAACACTTAGTGTTGCCTAGTCCAGAAATATATGTATATAGCAACCTATGTACGAACTCAATTTTTTTTTGTACTAAGAAGCCCGCATACCAAATTTCATCAAGATATCTTAATTTTTACTCAAGTTACAGCTTGCACGAACGGACAAACAGTCACTTGGATTTCCATTTTTCTCATCATCCTGATCATTTATATACATATGTACAGTTGTCCACAAAAAAATAGGAGTACCACATGGGGAAAACAAATTGTTAATTTTCATTAACAAAAATATTTTATTTTTTCAAAATTTTTGGATAATGTAATTTGCTAAAGACCTTTTAATATTTCCAGATTCCATCTATTTCAATTAAACATAAAAAAATTTTATATCGCAGTTTATATCAACTAAACTAAAAAACTAGTTCCACAAAAAATAGGAGTATTTTATATAATAAGAGGCCGTTATATAATAAGAGGCCGTTCTATAATTTTAATATATAATGCTTCCAAAGTTTCACAGAATATTAAAATAATTAATATTTCGTTGAATAACCAGGATTCTTTTAATACAGCATCACATCTCCGAGGAATGGAGTCTATGAGATCCCCGCAACGTTTTATTGGTATTCTTTTCCAAGCCTCTTTCACTTGTTGCCATAAATCTCTCGAATTGGTTGGTTTCTCTTCAGCTACTTTCTTCTTGATATCTGTCCATAGGTTTTCAATGGCATTGAGGTCAGGAGACTGAACAGGTCACCACATATCCTCAACTCCATTGGTCCTAAACCATTTTTATTGCGCACTTGTTAGTACGTTTAGGGTCATTATCCTATCAATATAGCCATATCATTGGCATATTCCGTGAGGTACCACATACCATTACTTCATCGAATATTTTGACATATACCCTTTGGTCCATGATGCCTTCAATTAAGTGTATTGGACCAACACCACAATGTGAAAAACAACCACATACCATGATTTGGCATCGTCAAGTATAACTGTTTTTGTGGCAAACCGGGGATTATATTTTGAGTTAAGGGGACGTCGCACAAAGTTCCTAGATCCTATACTACCAAATAACTCAACTTTGGATTCGTCTGACCACAATATGTTTCGCTATTTAGACGCGGGTCAGGAGCCATGCTCTTTTGCATATTGTATGCGGGCGTCCACGTGCTTCTTTTTGAATAGCGGTACTTTTCGTGGACTTCTGGCAAATAAATTGTGTGCATATGTATACATATATAACCCTATATCTGTCTCGCTTACTTTTATGTGATACGTACAACCGTTAGGTGAACAAAACTATAATACTCTCAACTGTTTGCAAGAGTATAAAAATAATATAAAAAAAGATGTTTATTATCTTAAGTAATAAAAAACAAGAATAAACGTTAACTTCGGCTGCACCGAAGCAAATATACCTTTCACAGGTGCATTTCTTATAGTAACTATGTGTTCAGTTTGTATGGAAGCAGTATGCTATAGCAATCCGATCTGAACAATTTTTTCGGAGATAATATTTTTACCTTAAGCAGTAATCCATGTCAACTTTCGTAAAGATACCACTTCAAATGCGAAAGTTTTACATACAAAAACCTTTCCCAAATCGTTCAGTTTTTATGGCAGCCATATGCTATAGTTAACCGATATACCATTTCTTCGGAGATTACATTGTGGCCTTAGAAAGTAATTTATACCAAATTTGGTGAATATATCTTGCCAAATGCAAAAGTTTTCCCTTGATTCCGATCGTAGGGCTTGTATGGCAGCTATATGTTATAGTGGTCCGATATCGGCAGTTCCGACATATGAGTAGCTTCTTGAAGAGAAAATGACGTTTGCAAAATTTCAAAACGATATTTTAAAAACTGAGGGACTAGTTTGCATATATACAGACAGACGGACGGACGGACGGACATGGCTAAATCGACTCAGCTCAACATACTGATCATTTATATATATACTTTATAGGGTCTCCGATGCATCCTTCTGGGTGTTACAAACTTCGTGACAAACTTAATATACCCTGTTCAGAGTATAAAAAATAATAATTAAAAAATAAGCAATTAAAAACAATGACCAACAAAATAATAATAATAAAAAAATAGTTAAAAAAATAATAATTAAAAAATAATAATAATAAATAATAAAATAACTTAATGACATTATACTAAAAAATATAAAACAAAATAACCAAAAAAACGCAAAAGCAAAAAAAATATGACTGTGAAACCAGCTTCAGCGCTATTATTCGCTGCCGTAAAGAAAACATTTTTTTTTATTTTGTTGTAGTTATATGTATTTTAATTGAAGTTAAACGTTGCATTTTTTTAATTTTATTTTTATATATTTTTTAAGTTTATTTTATATCTTCATACAATTATCATTTATACATCAATAATAATATATGTATAGAGAATGGTTTGAAGATCGTAAATTGTAAACACTTAAGGTTACGCATTCAAAGTCGCTTAATTAAAATATATGTATGTATATGTATGCATTTATTTATTTATGTTTGTATGTATGTATAATATATTTGTTGGTGTTACTGTATGCATTAATACACGAGAAAAATAGACATTACTTTGTTGTTCCAACCATTGTTTGCCCGTTTTGCAGTCCACATTTGCAATAAATTTACCATTATCGGCGTGCAGTCTACGTCGGCTGCTATTAGAGGCATCACAACAACTATTTGCATAATTGTAATTATCTAGCACATACATATGTACATATGTATTCTACATCTGTATGTAAGTATGTAAGTATGTCGCAGCTGTTATTGCGTTTAGTCCAGCAATAATAATTATAAGTCGAATAAGTTTCAGGAGAACTCACCTGAATGTTTTCGGTTTGTCTTGCATGTTGCTATTATTGTGACAGCATATATCATTCGTCAAATTGCGATAATACCGGGCCGAATGAGAGTCCAGGTTTGTCAAGGAAGAAACGGATCCTAATAGTTATTGGTGTTATTGCAGCAACAAAAAGCATTTACTGATATTTGCGAAAGTTGCTGATCCGATGTTCAGCCAATTTCGTGCCCTTCCCTTCCCAGTCTTTGCAAAAATATTTTTTAAAGGAACCAAAGCGTCTTGGTTCTTATTAATGCTTTTGTAGCGACTTATAACATTACCTGAACATTTTTTCATAATTCAGGTTTTGCCAGTCTTTGACCGAACAAAAATCCGTTGAACCAACTGTAAGAGGAAACGACAGTCGACAGTTGTGCTCGCAAAAACTGAAGTATATGCTTGAGTTCAACTTTGTGACGCCTCTAATTACAGCAGCGTTCGTAGCTAATTGCATGCATTGAAAGATTTTCACGGTTTCTATTATTTCCAAAATCCAAAGTTTTCCAAATTTTTCCTCGCTGAGTTGTAGAAAACCCCAAAGTGGGCAATTGAAATCGATATTTTTTTTTTTAGAAATTGTTCAATATTACAGCATATTTTTCTTACGAAAAGTATATGAATTGCACGATACATATTAAAGATGGACGTGGGATATTGGGACCGCGGGCTTATTGCAGCGTAACTCAAATTTTTGTAAAGTTTTAGGGCAGAAATTTTATTCGCCGACACTGCCGCTGGTATCGCCAACTTTCTTTCAAAAAATTTCGCTTGAGATTTCACTTTTCCGTTATTTTCGGCAATTAATTGATTCTTGATTTTTTTTTTGTTTTTCCTGCTGCTTTCGAAAATTTAAAAATTATTACCGAAAAATTTTGTTCGAGATTTTACAGGGCTTGTCCGGAAAGTAATAGGACTGAGTCGGTTTAAAAAAAATTTGTTGAACCAATCGTTACAATTCTTCAGAGACTTTCAAAATAGGCTCCTTCTGCGCGAATTCCAAGCATTGAAGGCGTCACGGAAGGTATTTTCCGGAATAGCCTTGAGAGCCGAGGTGCATGCTGCTCATATCCCCTCAAAGTTCCGTCTCAAAATGCTTCTTTCATTGGCCTTTTCAGGCAAGGAAACAAAAAAAGTCCGGGGACACATCTGGGCTGAAGGCCGGCTGCGGAAGCGTTGAGGTGCCGGCCTTACTTAGGTAGTTGTTCACAAGAAAGGCGGTGTGAGCCGGAGCGTTGTCGTGGAACAACTTCCAAGCGACTGCGATGTCTTGTCGATCCCATTCGACCCTTCGGTTAAGTCTCTTGAGGACTTCCACGTAAAACTTCACGTTGACGGTTTGTCCAGGAGAATCAAATTCATGATGGACGATGCCTTTGATGTCAAAAAAAAAGACAATGAGCATCGTTTTCACTTTGGATTTGTTCATTTTTCCGGTCTTCATCAGCGACTTCTTCCCGGCCCTCCAAAAAGTCTGGTGCCACCGAAACACTCACGTCTTGCTAAAGCAACATTTGGGTAAGCCTGCTTGATCATATCAAACGTTTCTGTCGCAGATTTACCGAGTTTCATACTGAATTTAATCGCGTACCTCTGTTCTAACGTACGCTTCATTTTCGGCTTCCACCACTCACAGAAACACGTCGCTCGAAAATCTTTGTCCTGACTCGCCAGGTGCTCGGAGATAACTGATCAGCTGCTCTTTCGTTAGCTGGGAACGCCTTCTACCGAACCCAGTCGGTGCGCGCACGCTTCGAAGTACAGTCGCGGCGGAAGAAAATCAGTCCTAGTACTTTCCGGACAAGCACTGTACTTTTCGGTTACTTTTAACCATTACTATGTGCTTCCACTACAATTTATAATTTATAAAACAAATACAGTTGTTTTTCTTGATATCTTTCTGTTTTCCCCCGATATTGCTGCTGGTATTGCCAATTTCGAAAATTTAGTAATTAGTTTCGAAGGCTACATATTAAGCAACCGCGTTCATCTTTACATATGTATGTATGTGTGCACTGGAACAAATTTTACTTTGCTGTTTTTGATTTCATTGCTTCGCCGTTATGGTTTCAATTCGTTTTTGTCTTTTTTTTTCATTATTCATTATTCATTTTATTTAATAGTAATTCATTTTTTCAATCGATTTCTTCATTCTATCCGCCTACTGCCGAAACGCTGCTACCTAAAGCTTACATGCTAATATATATATATATGTATGTTTGTAAATTTTTTTCGTTTTTGTTTTTAACACGACGACGACTATAAGTTAAAAGTACACGAAATATGGAGTAAATGTAAGAGTGTAATAGTTTTCTTTGTTTCATAATATGTAATCATAATTGTAATAATAATAATTATAAACTTTAAGATTGGAATACGACGACACTGTGCACGCGACGTTAAGCGTATTGCTGCTGTCATATGGCTTTGTCTTTACGCCGAACAGCAAATCGAATAGAAATACGTATAGGAGATCAAAAAATGCACTAAACGCTTGCTGCGATGCAGTCGTTCGAATCAATCGAATTCGTAATTCATAATGCAATTCTGCAATTGCCACCACCAACGCCAACGCCAACAACCGCGCGTCTCTTGGCGTAATTACGAATTGACATAGTTGTTGTTGTTGTCGTCGTGCGCGCTGCTGCCGCCACCGTCACAATTCGTACGTGATGTTGTTGAGATGATCGCGCGTTTTGCGTGCCTTAAACGGTGCCGAGAAATGCTCGAATGCCGTTTCGGCCGTGAACGAGGAGGAGCGCAAGCGCCGATGCGGCTGCGAGGAACGGGTCGTTTGTGCGCCCGAACTGCGCGAACGTTGATAGGGTGGACGCGCAAAGCTGCTGCTGTACGGCGCATTCGAACTGTGTCCGCCGCCAAAGCAGCGCATTGCCGCACAAATGAGCGTACACCAACGCCACGACGAGAATGTGTAGAAGTGTGGCGCTGTTTTGGGCAACAAATGTTGGCGACTATGATGCAGATAGGGATTGTAGTTGGAGCGGAATGAGCTGTCGCTGCTGTTGCCGCTGTCAATGCTGCTGCTATGTTGCAGTAGCGACATGCGAAAGATATTGCCGTTATTGCTGTTGCTATTATTACCGTTGGCATTGCTGTTGTTGTCATTGCAATAGGCATCTTCATCGAAATCGAAATTATTGGTTAGGGCGGCTGCAGCAGAACCGCCACTGCCGAATGCTTCATCATGCTCGTAGTCACGATCAATGGAAACGGCCGGTGTGATGATCATGAATTGTCCGTATTTGGTGCGATACGAACGATTGCTGGCGGCATGTCGATTGATGTGGCCACTACCATTGTTGTTCGGTGGTGGTAATGGTGGCGGCGGCAGTTGTGGCAGCATATGTGATGACTTTAGGTGTTGTTGTTGTTGTTGTTGTTGCTGCTGCTGCTGCTGCTGGTGATATTGAAACTGCAGTTGCGTTTGATTGGCAATCGAGTTGAGTAGCGTTTGATTGGTGTCCACCGATGAAAACGAATTCGTGGAAGAGAGTGGTGACATATCGCCGCTATGTCTCAACATATCGCCGCCATTGGCGACGGTCATTACAAGTCCGGCTGTTTGTGTGATGAATGTGCCAGCCGGTGAAGGCTGTGTGGTGGTGACCAGCTGTTGTTGCTGGTTAAGCGCGTGATGATGATACTGCAGTTGCAGTGGCAGTGAATGCTGCTGTTGCAATTTCGGTTGTGGATGAGTGTGATGTGTTGTTGCTATTATCGTATTGTGGTGTTTTTGTTGTGGTAGTGGTTGTTGTTGTTGCTGCTGCTGTTGTTGCTGCTGAGGTTGTTGCTGCGTTAGCTGTTGCTGCAATTGTTGTTGCAACTGTGTATGCTGGTGTTGCTGTTGTGCAGGCGATGTTGTGGTGGGCGTGGAACCAACTGATGGCCATCATCTCGATTCCTCATTGCCGCTACTGTTATCATCGGGCTTGACAATCTGATACGTTATCAAATACTCGGGATAGGCCTAAATTGTTGTGTGCAAATTACAATTAATTTGATATTATTATTTTACATTTTTTGTTAATAATTTATGGTAACTTACCTGTTCGCCTCTGTAGACCACGTACTCGGCGAAATGCAGGCCACCTGCTGATGGTCGACCAATAACCGAATGATGTCCAGGCGGTGCGTGTGCCATTTTCATGGCGCTATACTGCAAGAACGATTTACCCAATGCGACGCGGCACAGGAGAAGTTGTCTATATGCGGGAGTGGACATGAAAATTATGAAATGTAAACAAATAAAATATAGAAATCTAACAATATGAAAGCAACTCTTTGCTCGAATATTGTGAACAGATTTGCCAGTGTGGAATCAATTAAGACGAAGTGGTATCAAGAGTTTCGCTATGTGTAAAAAAAGTTATATACTATAAATTCCTCGAGGATACTTAAACGTACAGCAGATAATTCAGATGACTTCTATGTCAAACGGTTCTCTTAAGGAGTTATATCCACATGTGAGTTCCAAATGATCGATTTTTTACATATATATTGAAAGTACATGTATATTTGTATATACATATATTTGTATGAATACTTGAAATCATTCTCCCAAAATTAAAAGTTGATCCCGCAAATAGTTTCAAAAATATGAGCGATTTGTAAGAATTTTTTAACTTCGTGTAATAAACGTCAAAATTTTTCTGAAACATCTGGACAGATTGACTTAAAAATACTTGAAAATCCGTTTCTACGACAGTCGGATTTAAGTAACCGGAACGGACCCGAATTTTTATTCAGCCAAGGACTGTTAACTCGGCATCATTCCTCGAAATTTCTTCAGTAATGTTTTCTGCCGCTACACCAACAAAAACAAATGTTTGGAAATTTACACGATCTTCTTTGATATGTTTTTCAGATAATGATCCAGGGAATAGGAGGAATAGGTTACTCTCAAGTGTCAATTTTTTTCGTAAAAAACTACTTTTCTTTTTGGGAAGCCGCCATTTTGTAAACAAAAAAAAAAACAAATAAAACATTACAAACAAAACATTACATAACGTAATAATAAATTCTTTTAATTTTTGGATTTTAGATAATTTTAAATTGTAGGTTTCCTCACCGCCAGACGCTTTTTTCGGAGGTCTTCCTGGAGATCGGCTATGGGTTCAACTAATTATTTTCATTTATTTATTGAATATCACTACAATAAAAAATCACAAATTCAATTTTGACTTGCAGGTGGATATAACCCCTTAAAATACACCATCGGCTAACTAACTATTAACTAAAGTTTACCGATATTATATATAGTTCAATACAACATATATTGCTGTGCCCAAAAAATAAGCTGACATTGTATTTATTTTGAAAATTCTTTATTTATTCTTCCAAATCAATTTCATCCCCTTCAAAGTAATCCCCTCCCGATGCAATGCACTTATGCCAACGGATTTTCCAATCTTCGAAACGCTGGTTGTAGTCACTTTCCGGGATGGCCTTCAGTTCCGTCTTCGCTGCGGCTTGAATCTCCTCTATCGTATAAAAACGGTGTCCCCGGAGCGGTCTTTTGAGCTTGGTGAACAGCCAGAAGTCGCACGACGCCAGATCAGGTGAATACGGTGGTTGCGGAACGATATGGGTTGATTTTTTGGCGAAATGATCACGAATTACGAGGGCAGTATGGGATGGTGCATTATCGTGGTGTAAAAACCAAGAATTGTCTTTCCACAATTCCGGCTTTTTTAGGCGGATAGCGTTACGCAAACGACGCATAACGTTCAAATAATATTCCTTGTTGACTGTTTGACCGGTTGGAAGGAATTCATAATGCACAACACCACGATAATCGAAGAAAACAGTCAACATGACCTTGATTTTTGAGCGACTTTGGCGCGATTTTTTTGGTCTCGGCTCTCTTTTGGCACGATATTCGCTCGATTGATCGGCTGTTTCGGGGTCGTAAGCATAGATCCAAGTCTCATCGCCAGTTATAATGCGTTTCATGACACCCTGGTAGTCGGAAAGCATCGTTTCACACGCTTCAACGCGACGCCGTTTTTCCAAAAAATTCAATGTTTTCGGTACCAGTCGAGATTTGACGCGCTTGAGGCCCAAAACATCCTTCAAAATGGTATTGGTTGAGCCTTTCGAGATGCCAACTTCATCAGCAAGGTCTCTAATTGTTAATCGACGGTTTTTCAACACCAAATCTTTGATTTGTTGAACGTGAGCTTCGTCGGTCGAGGTTGATGGTCGCCCTGGACGCCCTTCGTCTTCGACACGTTCACGGCCGGCTTGGAACTCACTATACCACTTGTAAACATTTTTTTTAGACATAGCCTCATCCCCAAAGGCTTTCTGCACCATCCTCAACGTATCCGCAGCAGAAAATTTATTCCGTAAACAAAATTTAATGCAAATTCTTTGCTCAACAAATTTCGACATCGCAAAAAACAAAAAACTCACTTTTAGCAGCTCACAAAATGACACGTATCGCAAACACTAATGAATATTTTGACATGAAATTTGACATAAATGTGACTGACAGTACTACCAAATTTATTTACAGCTTCTTTTAGTGTTGGAAACTGTAAACCATATTGTTTCTGATGTGAAGCACCAAAAAAAATTCATTGAGAGCGAAATCAGGACGGTGTGATAGATGACATATTATTAAAATGCTCTTTTGGTTAAAAAAAAAGCATCTGACAACCCCACAATTTGGCAGCGTAATTGCCAGAAATATGTGTATGCAAACAACAACTATGCCTTGTTATTTTGCTTTCTAATTTGAATAAAAACCTTGCTTCCAAATACCATTTTATATTTTCGAAATTGGATGTCAGAGAAAATATGATAAAGATAACTTCAAAAATTCGGAAAAAAATATAATTATTTTTGGCAAAGAAAAACAAATATTTTTTGAACAAAAAATTATAAAATTTTTATAAAAATAATTATAATAATTATTTGAGAAATTATAATAATTATTTTGTTTAATAAAAATTATTAGGTACAACTACAAATAATTTTTTTCTAAATAAATAAATAAAAAAATATATCTAAAAAATTATTTGTATTTTCTTTCCCAAAAAAATTATGTTTTTCGAATTTTCGAAGTTATCTATATCTATTCACATTTTTTTTAGAATTTTTTTTTAATTTTTTCTTTAGAAAATATTATTTGTACTTTCTTTAATTTTTCTAAAAACGAAATTATTTGTATTTTCTTTCCAAAAAACATTTAATCATATGTTTTTTCAAAAAAAAAAAAAAATAATAATATTTGGGGTTGCTGTTGGGGTTAAAAAAAGTCAAATTCCCTTCCAGTTACGTAGACCTGGCAGTAATGGGCACGGTTATTTGGGAGCTTTTTTATGCGATTGCCAGAACAACGACAAAATCTTACATAAATAAGGGTTATAAAAATGCTAGTAGTTGCAACAACAGTGACTTACCTTGGACAAACATAGCAGGACTTATCTTTGTGCGAGGGACAACCAATGCCACCACCAATACCATACACATATTGATTGCTCTTTGAGCTGTGCTCTGCAAAATAAATACCGGCACCAAACATGCCACCAATATAGGCGTGACGCTCATCAAAGCCCTTCTGCACAATTGCATTGATGAAGGGGCTGCCATGGAAGAGCATGCGTTCATTGGCCTGTATGGAGTTCTCTTCAGCGACTTCATGGCGTCGATGTGCGTAACGCTCCCAAAGTTTGCGGTTCTGTACTTTTTGAACCTACAAAAACAATAAATAAAAATAAAATTGCGTGTTAATTTAAATCTAAGCTGCTTATTACTCACGCGTATAATGTTATAGCGTGTGAAGTAACCGCCCGCTTGACCATTGTCTCTATGTTCGCGTATAGTAGCCTGCATTTCTTCTTCAACCGCGAGAAATTCCTTATCGTCGGGCAAGAGATCCACTAAAAGAGTGCCTGGATTGACATTGCTACCAATGCCTGGTGGTGCGAAAGAATAATTGAGTTAAAGAAAAGCGCAACATATTAGCTATGCTACTGCTGTGTCTCACCTGTAGTGGCGCGCAGCTGCGCAATACCTTTCAATATTTTGTGCCTAAATCCATACGCTGACACGCCCACTTGCTTCAAATCCTCATGACTCATTTCGGCTAGTATTTCCAGCGTGATTTGCTCACGCTCAAAGAGATCTATCAGATGCTCCAGCTGTTGACTGCATAAGAAGCTGGCCACATTGGTGATGGACTCCGGATCGGGCACCTCTTCGCAACTCGTCAAATCACCTGAGTTCGCCTCAGCACCCTGTGCGGGACTAATGCGTGTTGACAGCGGCAACGGTACTGGCACGCTAAGGGTCATCGATGCACCAGAAGGCAGTGTTACGGTCTCAGTGGTTGGTGAAAGCACATTACAGGCTGCCGCTGCGGCAATCAAGCTACCGGCGCTCGTTGCGGCTGTACCGGCTGCTGCACCAGTCGCTGTTGGCGCCGGTGATGGAGAATTGCTGAGGAGTGATTGCTGCGAGGAACTCAGTGTCGAGTCGCCCAATGACGTTGTCATCGCGTCCTGCAATAAGCATTTCACGTCATCGGCAGTAGCCAATTCGATTGGTGTTTGTCCTTCTTGATTCTTCATATAGGGATCCGCGCCATGTGCCAGCAGTAGCGCACATAATTGTGTGCGTCCTTTTTGCGCGGCTTCGTGGAGCGGCGTAAAGCCCCACTTATCGGTGGCATTCACCACAGTCTTGTGTTTAATTAAGAGCGCTGCAATATCTAAATGCCCATAGGATGAGGCGTTATGCAGTGGTATTAGACCACCTTTGTCTTGTGCATTGACATCGGCGCCATTTTCAAGCAGATACTCGGCGACTTCGTAGTTATTGTAACCGGCCGCCAGGTGTAATGGTGTTGAATTGCGTCCTTGTGCGTCGCGACAATTGATCGTCTCCGGCGTGACCAAACGTTGTACACGCGCCAAATTACCCTTCTTCGCGGCGTCCAATAGAGCTGAGTTGCCGCGCAATAATTCCGCTACGTCGTGATCCGACTCCTTGACTAAATCAGCCGGCGTGGCACCATCACGATTCTTCTTCGATGGATCCGCGCCATGTTTCAACAACAATTTGACAATATCGTATTTCCCCTTGGCGGCTGCTTCATGAAGCGGTGTGAATTTCCACAAATCCGAAACATTTACATTCGCGCCATGCTTCACCAGCAGCTCCGTGACCTCATAGTGACCGTACGAACAAGCGTTGTGTAGTGGCACTAAGCCACCTTTGTCGGCGGCATGCACCTCTGCGCCGTGTTCCAATAAGAACTCAACCACTGGCACACGATTGAAGCCGGCAGCAAAGTGCAGTGGTGTGGAGTGACGTCCATCGAGGTCGCGGCAATTCACCGTGTGCGGTGTGGCGAGCACTATGCGCCGTACCGTGTCCAGATCGCCTGCCTTGGCAGCTTCCAACAGATGTGTTTCCGTGTCAGGGGGATCTTTAAATATCTTCAGCACCGCATCTGAAGCTAGTTGTGCAGCTGTATAACCCTCGAGCGAAATGATGGTTGTATCAATGGAATAAGAGAGTAGTAGACGCACGGCTTGTTCATCTCTGGCGCACTTGTGTAAAGCAGTTTGACCGAGGCCATCCAGGGCATTCACTTTGGCGCCATTCTTTAACAATGTGTCCATCACATCGTAGTGTAAGTGCTCGGCTGTGAGGTGTAGTGGCGTAAGGAAGGCCTTGTTCTTCTCATTCAGTAATGCACCTTTGCGTATAAGTATTTCCACGATCTGTTTGCGTTTCGGGTCAATGGTAATGGCGGCAGCGTGCAGTGGTGTATCGCCCGTATATGGATGTACAAAGTTAACACTTTCGGAAGAGAGGAATTTCTTTAGACGTGCGAGATCACCCTTTTTGCATGCGTCCAACACACAGTGACCTTTGAATTCATCTAGGGAAGCAAATCAAGATGCATTTTTTTATTAAATATACATACATATATAATATCAATCAAACAACTTACATGTGATGCGTTCACGCAGCTCTCGCGTCGGCGCCGAGTCGATGGCCGACTTGTTATGGCAGTTGAGCAGCGTCGGATCGGCGCCTTTGCTCAGCAACAGGCTGCACACCTCGATGCGACTCTTGGACGCCGCCTCATGCAACGGCGTAAACGCCCACAAATCGTTGGCATTCACATTAGCGCCCGCCTTGATCAACAGTTTGGTCACCTCAAAGTGTCCATACGAGCAAGCATTATGTAATGGCACCAAACCACCCTTGTCCTTGGCATGCACATCGGCGCCGTTCGCCAACAATATTTCCACAATACCAATGCGATTGTAACCGGCAGCCAAATGCAGCGGCGTCGAGCGTCTGCCATCACTGGCGTGACAATTTACATTTAGCGGCGTGAGTAGCGCCAATAGGCGATCCTCAGCGCCGGAACGTGCCGCCTCCAACAACTCATCCTTACGGTACTCGCCCGTTAGCACGGGGCGTGTGTTGTCATCGGCCAATTCCAGTGGCGTTTTCTGCTCCGAATTACGTATGTTCGGATTGGCACCGTGCTGCAGCAACGCTATGCAAACGTCCACTTTACCTTTGCTGGCCGCCTCGTGGAGGGGTGTGTAATTCCAATTGTCTGTTGTATTGGGGCTTGCGCCGGCTTTTAAGAGTAATCGCACCACCTCGGCATGCCCGAATGAGCAAGCATTATGCAATGGATGTAGACCGCCTTCGTCGCAAGCCTGTATGGAAGCGCCACTGTTAAGAAGAAATTCAACTACCTCGCGGCGACCATAACCTAAAGAGGATTATAGGAAATGTTTGCGTAAATTTTTGTAAATAAGATATGACAAGATTGTGTAAGTGAATATTAGCTAATAATATGTGCTTTTGTCGTTTTAGTCTTTGGTCTATGTATATAAATGTAAAAATACAGTGACTTCCAAAAATATGCAGCTCTGCTTGTTCACAGTGAGCTTACGCTATGGTATTAAATTTTCTTGATTACAAATTCAATATGAAGAAAATTGGCGATTTTTATACAAAGTGGGCGTGGTTCCCTCATTGAGCGCTATTTAATACATTTTCAATAAAATTTCTAGAATGAATATTATTTTTATATATTTTTCTCGAAACTGTTTTTGAAGTCGGTTGGCAAGATTTCTCGAGAACTACTCAACTGATTTTCGTGAAATTTTACACAGGTCTTTAAGAATTGTATCTCAAATCCTTAAAGATCTCGAAGCAGCATTTTTTTCGATTACAACAATTTGAAAAAAAAAAATGTCGCGAAATTTTAATTTTTTGTAAAAAATTTCTGGCAAAAATACAATTTTGATTTTTTTTCGTTCGTCCAAGTTCTGGGTTAAGGTTCTAACTAAAACACGTATTTTTTCACTACAGATTATCCGGAAAGGAGTTATCCTTATCTTTACGCATCTTTTTCCGACGTTAAAATATTTTTGTTTCAGAAATTTCAGAATTTCTTTCATAATAGTGCTTGTTTGTAACAATAAAAAATTCTAATAAAATATTTCATTTTTTTATATGAGAAAAAAATTCTTGAAAAATTCAGTATTTTATCCGAGGTAACCCCTTAACACAATTGATATCCATCTTCATGTTACGATAAACTCAAAACTCCCATGTTAATTAGTGCTTAGCTCATTGGCATTCGAGTCTCTGATTGTTATGATAGATCTCAAGGAGAGACCTACCCACATTTCGTTTCATCTATTAGACATTTGACCGCAGATAGGCAAGTTCATGGGCAAATACTCGATTTTAGTGGTAATATTTTTGAAAATATTAAATTATTACTCTTAAGGGGGTACTCTAGTTTAGAAGCATAAATTTCAGGTAATTTTTAAAGTGTCGTAAAAAAGGGACAATTAATCTTTTTACTATCCATTTTTTTTATTAGTTATTTATTAATTTTTGAAGAGTACAGAAAAAGATTAAAAACTAAAAAAAGTAAAAAAATTTCAAAAATTATGAGCTGACGAAGTGGGGGGTCTCTAAAAATTTCCACGTGATCATGCCCATGATTTCAACCCTCCTAGTTATCTGAAACCAAAAAAAAAAAAAGATTATTAATCTAGAATAATGTCGCAATGGTCGGAACTACGGAAAAGTGGGAAGCATTTTTTTTTCACAAAATGGCGACTGCCTGAAAAAAAAAATTTTTTTTTGATCACTTTTTCTGACTATTTCGAATTTTTTAAAAATAATAAAAATAAAAATTGTAGTGTGGGGCTAGTTCCAACTATAGACAAGCCTATAATGAAGACTCTATAAAAATTTCAAGTAAATTGGTTCAGTAGAACCTGAGAAATCGTAGGCATCGTTCCGAAAAAGCCAGTTTTGAGAAAAACGCTTTTAAAGTTTCGCGTTCTGGCCGAACCAGTTTGGATGCCGGGTCAGAAAAATGCCCATATCTCCGAAAATAATTTCAATTTTGAAAAATCCTCTTGTATACATATTCTTGAATAGTTCAACTTTGAAAATATAAAAAACAAAAATTTCGATTTTTTTTTAATTTCTAGACTAGAATACCCCCTTAATAAAGGTAAACAAAAAATGCAAATCTCATAAGTTTGGTCACATTTTTGTAAACTACACTGTACACGTGTATGGTAAACAAAAATTTTTGTATCTTGTCACACATAACCACTGTTGAATAAGAGTAAACTGGACAATAGCCAGCTACAAGTTTGTGGAAGAAATAGCAAAGTGGGGTAAGCTGTGTACAGGGTCATCAAGTAAAGCTGTGTGACCAAGTTAAATGGGGTCACCGAATGCTGTACACAATGCGACAGGTAAATACGAGGACATATGCATGGCATTAGGTGAACAAGGATATTGTGTCGTTGTTTTCAACAAACATTCGTGATGATGTGATGGGTAATAAGAGGTTTGATTAAAGGCAACAAAAGTAAGTGCATAGTTGGTACCCCTTGGATAATGGAAATTAAATCCAAAATCATATTCATTGCGTCAATAGTACAGAGAATTTTGCACTACTCGTACTACAACAGCTGTTGTTTAGTTTTCATTGCGGACGTTTTTTACGTGGCCGGTCCAAAATCCAGCGCACAATCCTGTGGAGGGGATGTTTCGCCTTTTCGCTTTAGTTCGTCTTCACACTGATGTTCTTTGGCTACTCAGAGGATACTTGGTCTAGGACCGGAAGTCGTGGGCTACTTGAGTCATATGTAAAAGAATTGTTTCTGGGCACTCCCAAGTGAATGACGACCAGAGAACTTTCCTCACTAGGATGACTTTCTACAGAAAACCCCATCCTTTTGAGAGTATTCGACACAGCACGCAGTGAATTACATAATTAATACATACATGGTTCCAGCAAGGCGGTACATCTTTATAAAACGTTAAACCACTATTTTATTTGGTCGATTTTTTTTTGATTTTGATATCTGGAAATAAGTCTGACAATTTATCATCTAGGTTATGTGATTTGACTTCGTTAACCCTTATGTTAGTAACCAACTTTACCGACGTCTTTTCGCAACCGGGTACCGGGGTACCCACGATCTGAGTATTACAAATTTTGTTTGTTTTATTAAAAAAATGGTTTCTTAAATTTTTTCTAAAAAATTTTTTCTTCAAATATTAATAGTCAGTGACAATTTAAAGATAAAATTAAAACAAAACAAAAATAACGTAGAATCGTGAATCAGGGTGAAAGAATAGTGAAAGAATTAGCGGCTCCGTACTGAGGTAGTGGTAGAAACATCTGCATGGATAACTTCTTTACTACTGTACCAGTTGCTAAACATTTGTTGTCGTGGAATATGACCATTGTTGGCACGCTAAAAAAGAATAAACCTTACATCCCTAGTGTTATGGAAGCGAATAAGGCACCGGAACAGTATTCGACAGTTTTTGGATTTCACGAAAAGGTTACCATGTGTTCCTAAAAAAATAAAGCTGTCATTCTGATATCGACAATGCGTTCAGATATATCAGTTGGTGATGACGCTAAACAAAAACCAGAAATAATAAATTTTTACAATAAACATAAAGCTGGAATTGACACAATGGACCAAATGGTGCGGAGATACTCCAGTCAACGACGATCTTCGAGATGGCCAATGGCAATATGCTAGATATTTCTTCACTTGTGGCATATATATGTATGTAATTTATTATGAAATTAATAAAATGATTGTCAAAAAAAGGACAGAACGTCGTCAATTTATGCGTAAACTAAGTGAAGAACTAACATTGCCGATGACTGAACATCGTACGGCGAATCCACAAGTAATGCGCCACTTCTCCACAAAGATTGCCGTTGAAAGTGTATTAGGCCATACACTGACAGAAACTACTTTTTGAGGGTACGTCAGGTGTTACGAAATAATCGAGCACTAGTATTGCAATCTGAAAACTCATCGTAAACATTGACATTTTTTATGGTATATTATGCATACTCAGAGCGTTTTGACATACGAGCGCACTTGTGTTGTTTACAGTAACCTAAAATATTTTGCTCGATCAAAAAATAAAATTATATCGCTAAAATTTTCGTGCGGTTATTTTTAAAATTTTCGACGTGGATTAACAATTTTCCAGTGTCTAGATGAACTTGATTAAATTTTTTACGATTCAGCTACATCAAGGAGCATTGTTTATAGATGGTATGGCAAATTCATTCGAGGTCATAGATCACTCTAAGAAGAATTTCAGAGAGGTCGTCCAAAATTAGTTATTGTTCCGGAAACTATTGATGCTGTGCGCAAATTGATATTGCAAGATCGACATGTGCCCTATCGGGAGATTGAGACAACTATGGGCAATAGTAGGACTAGAATACATTCAACATTTGATTTTAGAATAATTTTTCTCACGTGGGATCCCACACAATTTGTCAATCGCTCAAAAAAGATTCGTATCAATTGATCTGGCTCTCTCACATCGACTATATGGGTGTTTCAATATGAGCCGAAAATCAAAACCAAAGTTGTTCGCGCACGAAGCACTTTCAAGAAAATTATCAATCTTCACCACGACAATACCAGCCCTCATACTCAAAACATCGATTTCTTGAGTCATTCTCCGTTTAGTCCTGACTTGACAGCGAATGTCTTCTTTTTATTTCCGTTCGTAAAAAATGTCCTAAGAGGTTAATGTTTTTCGACACCTGAAGAGGCGGTTGATGCGTTCAAAAGGCGTGTTTTGGATATACCACAATCAGAATGGCAAAAGTACTTCGACAATTGGTTCAAACGCATGGAAAAAACCTTAATGGAGAAAATTTTGAACAATAAAGCGTTTTTCGATGATTAAAATTTATTTTTATTCTCGATCCGCAATACAAAAGGCCTCCTACGTTGTAATAGAGATTCGATCCGAACAATCGTTTCGGAAACTGTAACAATCATGAAAATATCTTGGTCAAATAAATAACTTCTCCATACAAAACCTTGATTTTGATGAGCAGCTTCTTGCGGAGAAAAGAACATATGCAAAAATTTCAGATCGATTAGATATCGAAAGCTTGAGGAACTAGTTCGCTAATAGTTAAATTTATATTAACGGGTGGGCCATCTAACGTTTTAAATTTGAATTATCTATATTTCGACATTGGAAACGTCAAATACCATTCTGAAAATGACAGATATTCAGTAAAAAGTCTAAAATTTATGAAATGGGTCGCTATTTACTATTCCACAGTTCGCAGATTGGGCAGAAGATCGTTTGACCGAGGATGGTCAATTTTACCGAAACATCATCTTTTCGGACGAGGCTCATTTCCACCTCGATGGTTACGTTAACAAGCAGAATTGTCGCATTTGGGGCACAGAAAACCCGCACGTAATCGTCGAGAAGCCAATGCACCCAGCACGTATCACTGTATGGTGCGGATTTTGGTCTGGTGGAATCATAGGCCCATTTTTCTTCGAAAATGAAGAAGGAACCGCCGTATCCATCAATGGTGACCGATATCGCGCAATGTTAACCGAATTTTTCTTCAAGCAAATTGAAGAGGAAGACTTGGACAACATTTGGTTCCAACAGGACGGCGCTACATGCCATACAGCAAACGCTACACTCACTCTTTTACGCGCTATCTTCGAAATTTAAAACTTTATATGGCCCACCCTATATATTGTATATATTTTATAGGCTCTCCGAAGTTTCCTTCTGACTCTTACCCCTTGTTAGGTATAATTAAAATATAGATTTGTGTAAACCTTTGAGGTGACCACATTTCCACAGACGAATACATATATGTACATATTTATACTGAAATTACGTAATCTGAATATTTAAGCAAAAAATCGACGATATAATTATTTTAATTAAAGCATTTTATAGCAGTAGCAAACATTACTTCAAATTATAGCATAGCTGTGGTAAAATTATGGTGTGCTCAACAATGGAGTAAACGAATTAAAGTAATTAATGAAAGTCTTGGAGAAGCAGTCATTTGAAGAAACCATTTATCAATTATTAAGTTGATAAATGATTTGGACTGAAGGCGTTATGAGCAAAATGAGTTTAACGGCCATAAATATATCTAACTAAGCAACAAATTGTTTGTTTTGTTTTCAAGCTTAATGCATAACAAGTTCAGACAGTCATTGCCAAATAAAAATAAACCACTGCTTAATTGAAAAATATTCGCATACGATGTTTCAAGAATGGAATTACCATAAAAAATATGCAACTCATGCAAATTTTATTCTAAAGGTTATAAATATTCGAAAAGTTTTGCGAAATGTGTGGGTGTGGAGATAGTCCTTATAACTCTTCTCTTCGTAGTAAGACTTTTGGTAGCTTATATAGTAGGGACTCCTGATTACTTCTAATTTAGTCAATTAATGAATCTACTACAAGAAACTTCGAAGAATAGAATCAGTTTATGACGATGACACCGAGAATGTTAAAGAAACAGAGCTTGAAGATCTCTTATGGACCAGTCATCACATTAGGGTTACTGTTTTGCCTATGAAGCGTTTTAATGCTAAACTAAAAACCTGATTCTGCTGCAAAAGAGCTACGTAGGCTGCTATATATATTTCTGGACTAGGCAACACTAAGTGTTGCCAGGTGCAATCTGACATTTCCATTGGAAAGTTTGACATTTTTTAGCATAACATCACTCAGAACGTTTTGTCATTTAATCGTGAATTGTTTTATTTACAGGGAATTAAAAAATTCATCTCGGCCAAAAAATGGAATTAACTCGTGAACATTTTCGTGCGATCATTTTTCACAACTTTCGACGTGGATTATGCATCGATGAACTAAAATCTTTGTATGGCTATGAAGTACCATCCTATAGCACTGTGAAAAACTGGTACAACGGATTCAATCGTGGCCGACGCTCGCTCAAAGAGGAATTCCGTGAAGGTCGTCCAAAAACAGCCGTTGTGCCAGAAAACATCGATGCCGTACGTGAACTGATAATGCAAGACCGTCATGTAACATACCTTTAGATAGAGGCATGCCTATGCATTTCTCCCACCAGCATACATTCGATATTGCATGAACACCTGGCCGTAAAAAAGGTTTGTTCTCGTTGGATCCCGCACAATTTGACAATCGCTCAAAAAAAGGCTCGTCGCCTGTTTCTTCGGCAAAACTGGTCATGTGGCGACTGTTCCGTTTGAGCAACGTAGGACGGTCAATTCTGAGTGGTACACCACCATTTGTTTGCCTGAAGTCTTCGGAGAAATTCGAAAAACGAACAAGAGAAGACGAATCATTGTGCACCATGACACTGCGAGCTCTCACACATCGGCTCAAACCAGCGCCTTTTTGACCGGCCAAAACGTCGAATTGATGGGTCATCCGCCGTACAGCCCTGACTTGGCACCCAATGACTTCTTTTTATTCCCACACATCAAGAAAATAATGCGTGGTCAATGATTTTCTTCGCCAGAAGGTGCTGTTGAAGCATTCAAAAACCATGTTTTGGAGGTGTCTCAATCGGAGTGGAAAAAGTGCTTCGAAAATTGGTTTGAGCGCATGCAAAAGTGTATAAATCTTGATGGAGAATATTTTGAAAAACAATAAAACCATTTTCGTTGATAAATATTCTTATTTTCATTATTAGGCCAGAAATATATATAACAACCCTCGTATTTGACAACGTAGCTGAGAACCGTACAACCATTAAACGCATCGCTAACCATGAAGAGATTTGGGTTAATGAATATGACGTCGAAACAGTCCAACAATCTAGCGAATGAGCCCAAACGGAAGGAACCACAAGTAGCATGCTTATCAGGAGTCTATTTTGCAGGCGAGAATAAATAATTTATTGACATGCGAAATGTGGTATTTTTGTAAGTCCGGGTCAAATTTGATCAGATGGTATGAAGTGAGTAATATCCAACCTTAAATAAGCTAGAAAATAAAAGAAAAAGACATTTTAGGAAAAAAACGAATATCGTTGAATCTTCTTAATGAATCAGTTGTAAACACATCTCTTGCAATTTTTATTTCGGTATTGTGTTTTAAGAATATCCATATTAACAGATTTTAAGTTCTTCATTCTTTTTGACAATAATGCGAATATCATTTTTGAGAGCGTAACATCTGCTTTAGATTCTCTTAATCATTTATGAACAGTTACACATACATACCAATACTCATATAGTATACGCATTTAATATAATATTTTTATTTTAAAAGCAAGTAGCTAATGAGCGACAAGACAAGAATGCCAGAATACTTAAAAAACATGTAAAACCGTTAACTTTAACCGAAGCTATAATAACCTCACAGACGCATTTCTTATAGCAACCAGTAACGCGGTTTTTAATGAGGACGCTACCAAAGTAGACGGATAGGGACATCAAACAATGCTATTTTTCCCCAGTTCTTTTGACATTTCTCTTCAGTAAGGTTTGCCATTTCATCATGGAAAGATAGAGGATCCAACAACGAGTTGAAATTATTAAAATTTACTACCGAAATTGGGGGTCTGTGGCCTCAACTATAATAGCGCTACGTCCAATTTATGGTCGTAATAATTGTCCTGACAGATCAACAATTGAGCGTCTAGTGGAAAATCTTCAATCCACAGGCACAGTACAAAATATTCCCGTGTCAGTAAGACAAGCGCCCGTGGTGTCGAGAATATTGCTACTGCTAACGCGTCAATTGAGGAAGACTCAAATATATAACATGTCGTTCGCAAGTGTTGGTCACAGAGAGTGACGTCGTTGTAGCGAATTTTGCGAAAAGATCTTGGCTTACATCCTTACAATATCAAATTGACGAAAGAGCTGAAGCCGCTTGACCAGCAGAATCGTCGTATGCTCGTGAATTGGGCTGAGCAACAACTTGAAAATGATCCGGATTTTCATCGAAGAATCATCTCATGATGAGGCTTATTTCTGACTGAATAGCTGAGTCAATAAGCAAAATATGCGTTATTGGTCAGGCAGCAATCCACACATATTCGACGAGTCACCATTGCATCCAGAAAAAACTACGGTTTGGTGCGGTTTAATGGCAGGCGGCGTTATTGGGCCGTACTTCCTCCATGATGATCAAGACCCGCACGTTACTATGAATAATGAAAACGAATATTTACGGCCCGAATTGGATGGTATGGACTTGGACAATGTGTGGTTCCAACAGAACGGCGCCACAAGCTACACAGCGAATGTCGCAATTGATTTATTGAAAACCAAGTTTGGTGAACCTGTTATTTTACGAAATACGCAGTAAATCGGACGTCTCGTTCGTACGATTTGACGCCGTTAGACTATTTAATGAGGCTACGTCAAGTCTATGGTCTATGCCAACAAACTAGCGACGATTGATAAACTTTGTACGAATATCGAACGTGAAATTGCAGCAGTATCGTCCAATTTATGCTTGAAAACCGTCGAAAATTTGGTTCTTCGTCTTGAATTCTGCAAGCGTGCTTATGGTGGTCATGCAAAAGAAATCGTGTTCCATACATAATGACATCGAATGCACTTTCAAAGGAATAAATAATAAATAATCAGGAAATAATTGTATTTGTTTATGTATTTACATATGCACATACATACATATATTCTGTCTCAATACCTTTTTGGCTTTAGGTATTCATAAAACAGTTATCTTTTTGGTGTTTTCAAGTAGTTTATAGTAAGACAATACTGTATTACTAAATATAGATACACCGTTATAAATTTTGCATGTAGAATATGAATTGAGCTTTTAAGATGCGTTACCACAAATTAGTCATCGCCAACCAGCCAACATGACAATTGTGCCCGGCAGTTGTTTAGCTTTAATGCCACGACTAAGACGTGATATATTTGTGAATGTTGAATGAAAAATGAAGCAAAACAAAACGAAATTAAAAATTCAAACGAAAAAATAAACAATTTAATCGCAACCATTACTTTTTGGCACTAACTTACTAGGGCAGTTTGATAACTCACTGGATGTTGAATTTAAGGGATTAGGTGTAGTTAGAATTTTCAAAAAATTATTATTTTTTTTTTGCATTTTCGTTAAGTGTAATATCTTAAAAATATTCCCTGAAAATTTCACGTTGATCCGATAATTAGTTTTTGACTTATTCGAGAAATAAGAAAGAGAGCTTGGGCACTTCAAAGCGCTAGTGTGAAACTTTAAACGCGTTTTTCTCAAAACTATGTTTTTTGAATCGGTGACAACTATAACTCGAAAACCGTTCCGAGATTTTAATGAAATTTATACAGCTTTTAGAATACTTAATAAACTCGGACCTGATCGAAGGATTTTTATTTTTTTGAAAATTTTGATTTTTTAAGACCAATTAACTATTGATTTTTTCGCAAAAATTGAGAAAAAAATTCCTGAGGCCGCCATTTTGTTAATTTTGAAAACAAAATAAAATCCTTCGATCAGGCCCGGGATTATCTATTTATAAAACAAATTTTTTTTGTCCGATTGTTTTTAGATGAATCCCCAAGGACTTATGGTTGTCACCGCAAGTACCTTTTTTGAAACAGAGTCAACACAAATAACTATAACTTTGGAAATAATTTTTTTTTTTTGAAATTTTCGTGAGTTCAAGTCAACACATCCTATAATAATGCCATATTTATGCTTATGTAAAATAACATGATTTAGTAGCAAAAACAAAATACTGAAAACTCTCATTTTTTCGTGCCTCTGACTACCCCTAACCCCTAAAATAAACATGTATTTTCGAACGACAATGAATGTGTATGACTTAGAATTACATTTAAATTGATATTATTGATGAAACGAGTTATTTTGAAGTGATTGGATCAAAAGGAATAGGATTTTTTATTAGAAGTTTTGAAAAATCTATGCATTTTAGGTCAATGAATCAGAATAAGATAATTATCAAGTACAATTTTTAGTTGTTGTCCTTGGCCGAATAAAAAATCCGGTCTGATCCGTTTACGTAGACCCGAATGTGCTAGGAACGATACAATATCTAGTAGGGTATGGCTTTTGTAATCAAATCCGCTGAAATTTTTTCTCTAAGAAGTAATACAAAATTTCGCTATAAACTTTAAATCGCCCGCAAAAGCTCTTTAAAGATAAACACAAAGAGTGACTGATCAAACAACCGGCCCTCGTATGGCGACAATAAGTTATCTGGTCATTCTGTTAAGGCATTTTTGTTATTTGTTATAATTTTTCTTCTAGTTACTTGCTAACAATGGTTTATAATTTTTTTCGTTTTTTTATTTCTTTTTTTTTTTTTTGTTTAATTGAAACTCATTCGTTGTTTGGCTGGCGTTTCGAGTTGGTTTCGCTATTAGCCATTAAACCAAACAATGCTTATATCAGTCATAATACAACAACGATTGTATGCAGGCAAGGTCGGTCGGTGGTTGTGCGATATTGTCCATGAATTGCCTGTCTATCGCCAAGTTTTCTATCGATAGTTCGCAAAAAACAAAAAAAATGCAAACATTACAGTGATTTCACTGCCTTGAGTCATTCTGAAAGAAATTAATTGTTAACTGATAACTATATTTATGACTTTGTGCATATTTATGTATGTGCATGTGTGCAATTTAAATTTTAAGTATGTATATAGTTAAAAAGATAATAAAAATAACATCACGCCATATAAAAAAAACTTTGGCATTGGCCAATTCTAGGGAAATTCTAAGAACTTATTATAGAATATAAAAAATATCTCAAACGACCTTATTCCGATTGAGTGAAAGCAAATATATTGTATCACGGCCACTACTAATGTGGGACCAATAACTCAAACAGAACAAAACAAGACATTGATTTCAAACTGAGCTAGGGGCGGCCGATCTGTTTTTTTTTTTTATTTTGTATTTGAGGGTACTTCGTTAAAGATAATAAAAAATTAGAAAGAAAAATTCTTGTCTATCATTTTGGAGTCCCTTGCCTTGACAACCTTGACAATCAAATCTCTGTTACCCGTCTCTATATTCGGCCAAGAATATCACCTCAGCCGTATTTCCGGAAACGGCATGCTGCTATACAACAACAAACATTATGACATGACTAAGCATGATGCCGATCCCTCTTTCTGCTTCCGTTTGGCTTTTATGGACAAACATTTCACAAGTGAATGTAATTTTGCGTTTTTCCAAAAAATAATGTTAGTTTTGAAGTGAAATACCTTGTAAAAAAAGGCTTGATTTTAATCGTTCGGTTTGTATGGCAACTTTATGCTAAGTGGTATGATATCAGAGGTTCGACAAATGAACAGCTTCTTGGGTAGAAAATAGCGTGGACGAAATTTCAAACCGATATCTCAAGACAAAGGGACTAGCTCGCGTATAACAGACAGGCAGACGGACTTGTTTGAATCGGCTCAGCTCGTAACGCTGATAATTTTTTTATATTTTTTATCGGGTCTCCAACGTTTTATTTCTTTCGAAAGACTAAATGAAACCTTTTAGACTGCTCTGATCTCTTCCTAAGATTTCTGGTTCCAACAAGACGGGGCCACGTGCCACACAGCACGCACAGCAACCGATTTATGGTGAGAAAAGTTTAGAGATTATATTATTTCAAGAAATTGTAACATTGAATGGCCTCCAAGAAATTGTGATTTAACACCAATAGACAACTTCTTGTGGCTAATTTGAAGTTATTGGTGTTTAACAATAAACCAGGCTCTATTCAAGATTAAGAAGTCTATATTGAACGTGCTAAATTACCGAAAATTTGGTTCATCTAATTTGTTCTTATAAAAGAAGTCGTGGAGGTCATTTGAATGATGTTAAATTCAGAACTTACTGTACTTTAGATTAAATAAAAATCATTTGAATTTTCTTAACAATTAATGTGTTTTATTTTTTTTTTTAAGGAAATCATATTACTCTTATTGGAAACCCTCTATATATGTACACAATATGTATCCAAGTGTTAAGTGGAATGAAGAAGCAATCAAAGTTTCGGAAATTCACAAACTCTGAGAGAAACTAAGTTAGTAGTTAAAAAGTTTAAATGACAGTCGAACATATGGGCATATAAATTGTGTAAAACGAAAATAAAAGTAAACAAAGGAAAGGAAATAATTAAATACATACATACGTACATGCAAGTAAACTATATGTACAACATTTTTCTGGTATTAAAAATGTGGTTAAGCACCAAACACTTCACTTTCAGGTAATTTACATTTTTATATATTAGTTGGGGCCCAATAGTAGTGAACATGAGCAACAAAGAGTGAAACTTCAAATTGACGTGAGAGCTGCAAATTGTAGTTTAGTATGTTGCAAGCGCACCAGGTTTTTGTTATTGTTGCAACGACACAATCGGAATATTAAATAATAACGAAAGTAAGTTTATGGGTTAAAAAAGAACAACAATACTTTTTTTTTAGTGAGGGGAAATTTTTAACAACGAAATTAGGAGGAAATATATAACGGGGTGAAAAATATATTTTTGAGTTCAAAAACAATATTGTGGACCCCGTAAGCCTCTCCACTTTGGTTGCCTATCACAACAACACTTAATTTTAAATGCACAACGACGTTGTTTTCCATTTTCGGTCCCAGAGGGCTGGTCTGGTATAAAGTTGGTTGAATAAATTTGATAGTTGAATTGATGACGCATACCGAGTTAGCACCACATGCACACAAAATTTGCTCAAATTTTGTAAATTCGTAGCATTCTAAAATATTTGACGAATATTTTACATCGCTACAACAACAACACCCTTTAAGCTTTTATGGCGCAAATTAGTTCTAAAATCGGACCAACCAACACATTATTGTCTCTGGCGTCAAATCTCTTTCTACACTTCTCATTTTTAGACAAGCTGCAGTATATGTCTCATTTGAGTGACCTCATATCCGATTAGACGACCAATATATTGGCATGATTAGGAGATATCCATGTAAATTAATAAAGAATAAATGAATTACGATATGTTTCTTTTTTCATTGAAGACACTTTAATTTATTGAGGAAAGTTACAGCTACGATTTCATGGGCTAGACTCAGAAGAGGATTATTCGAAGTATAGCATAACATTGAAATTTTCCATATTGACAACGCTTTAGTTTACACGATTGTACTGATATGCTGAAGTATAAAAACAAATCTGTTAATTTATTTTCAGCATCTAATTAAGCGCTGAGATTAAAAACACAAAGCGCTTGAACGTGCTCAAACCCATATCGCCGCAACAAATCAACGAAGAAGGACACTGTGTGTTAGCAGAAAAAATGAGCACAACGTTAACATATGTATGTATGTAACAACAAATAAAAAAATATAAGCACTTATATTAGTTTTGTGAAAATTATAATTACGGTAGGTATGATATTAAAACCATATTTGATTAAGTTTCATACTTTTGCGGTGTTCATAAATAAAAAAACAAGCTACACTTTTTAATAGTTCTAATATAAGTATGAGGTTGAGAAGAATATTAATCCAATAAGTGATGCACTACTATCTGGCTACCTAGGTCAAGCAAATACGTCACAACCATCGACGCACAACACTTTACTGGTAACAACAAATTGTTGCACAAATTAAAGCTTGGAATATGAAAAATGGAGCAACAGCATCAACTACAAGGACCAATATACCAAGCTCTATTCAGCTCAGTCGTCACAAAATACAAAACAGCAGCACATACACGTCCTAACTGCTACACTATACATACTTATATGGTATATAATGTTCAGTCACTCCCTTGCCCTTGTTTCAACAATCCCACCCTTGATACCGCTTTTAACCCGCACCATGGAACACAGTAGAAATTTTGCAGGCAAACTGGGTCAAAGCAACGTGTGCATGGCAGACGCAATTGCAGCCGCAGCGCGTCAGTCGGTTGCCCCAGTGATTCAAGGACGAATTAAGTTAAGGACGTTCATACCTAACTATTGTGTTTACTTGAATGAACTCACGCCAATGCTTACATATGTGAATGTGTATTTATGTTTGCACTTGTATGCTGTATCAGCAGTAGCAGTGTTATAGATCCAACATATGTACAAATGGATGTATTAACAACTGCCACTTACATTGTTGTCTGCTCATAGATTAATTCTTTTAATTTAAGGGGGAAAAACTCACCTGCTGCAAAGTGCAAAGGAGTCGATTTGCGTCCAGCAGTGTCCCGCGCGTTCACCGTTTGTGTGGTAATTAGTTTTTTTACCTTTGCGATATCTCCAGTTTTACATGCTTCGAAGAGCTCCCTTAACGGATCGTTGGCCATAGCCGCATCGAGGTTTACATTAAGTATTGCGCGACTGCGACTCGACATTTCGAAACGTCAACAGCTTAGAGGTGTGCTTCTGAATTTTTATAATTAAAGCTGTTTAGCTATTTTTTGGTTGTGCTGGTCGCTGCAATCACAAGATAAGCAGCGACAGACACTATGCTGAACTTCTTCCCGTTTTTATCTGATTCTTTTTCGTTAGTTGTTTCAGACTTTATATTTTCACCATAGAAGTTAAGACTTCAGTTTTCTGTCCTTGCACTAACAAAATTTTTCAACCACTATGTTTACGAATTCACACCTTTCCAATTAGCTTAAAAATCCAGACAAACACAATCCGCCACTGAACTCTTTGATTTTCATTCGTCGATCAAACCTTTTTATGCATACTTTCCCCAAACCACACTGCAAAAACACTTTTCCTTTGCACTTTCGATGTTAATTTCACACTTGCTCGTTTCTCAAGTAAAATCAAACATTTTATATGTGGTTCACAATAAAATCAATAATTTTTTCATTTTTCCAAATTTAAGGAAATATAATAAAAATAAATTAACAGCAGCAATTTGCCAATCGTACATTGCTGACTTGAAAAAACCACTGCAGAAATATGAAATGGTGCACACAAGAAAATGAAAATTGGGAAATTTAATGAGTTGCCAGCTGTTGTACAATTTGAATACTTCTCCAGTATTTTGTAGGAAATATTAACGTAGATGAAGTTATAATGAAATAATTTTCCAACATGTATGATTATTATTAAAAAAAATTAGGTATTTTATTTATTTGGAGAATTTGTTTAATATTAATTAATATTATTGAAAAAGTTAAAAATAAAGTGCGGTAACAATATTACAAGAAAGAATAACAAAAAGAAATGGGACAAAAATACACACACAGAGTTGCAACAAATAATTTTAACATAGTTGTTATAAAATTATTTAGTGAATTGATTTAAAAAAATATTTCAGTTTATGGACTAAATGGAATGTGAACAACTACTAAATATATTTATTATAAACAGTTCAATTAGCACTGATTGGTTTGAGGGCGATGGAAAAAGGAGTACTCACCAATAGGTATAAATTGGCAAGTGGTAGGCAACCCAGGCTCTTTTTTGGAGGTAAACAAAGTAATGCATTGAAATGCATGATGAATGTCAAAAGCTAAGAAATCAACCGAGAAGGGCAAAATGGCGTTTTTTGTTGGTGAGGAATTTTTGGAGAAACAAGTTTTTGATGATGCAAAAGTTAATAGAAATTTAATTTCGTTGTTGTTTTAAATAATTGGAAAAAGGAAAAATAGTTCGAGAAATAAAGTGAATCAAAAGTATTCAACGAAAATGTGATATTGTAATTGGAGAAGACAACTTAAATCTGGTACACATATTGAAATTTCGTGGTACACATATTGAACGCCCTCAATATCATTTCTCATACTCCCCTTGAATAAACATCCAACAACAATAGTGTTGCTATGATGCACAAGTAGAACTTGTCAAATGCAGTTTTTGCAGCACATATAATGAAAATAACAACAACTGAACAAGTGACGAGGCATAAATTCGAGAAAGGGAAACATGCTATTGGAATTGTGAAAAGTGAAAATCGATTAAATATTATTTTTGCATAAATCAATATTTTTCTCTAATCTAATCTTCAATCAAAAATTATTGTGATAAATACATATATTTGTATAACATATGCAACAACAAAATTTTATAATGATCGCTGCAACATATGCCCATTATTGCCATAAATATGTGGTTGTAAGGCATACATTGAAAGAGTTAGAACATTAAAAGCCATATTAAAAACGACAAATGCATTTCGCTTCACTGGAGCGTTAAGTTGTAAACGAATTATTTTTGTGTTGTCTGAAGCACTGCTATTAACGCTAGCGCACACTGCATACTATTTGACTTGCAACGAGCACGCGATCAACGCAGCTTTAACCGCCACTCCCATAGGTGTACAAATGAGTTTTAAAAATTCTGTGGAGGGCTTTTAATAAATTAGCGCATTAAAAGTCTTTTGCACCCGACCATGGAACTGAAAGTTTGGGTGGAGGGTATTCAACGGATCGTGTGCGGAGTTACCGTGAACACAACGTGTCAGGTGTGTAAATGTACTTATTAACATCCATTCGCCTATTTTATATTCATTAATCTAGGCTTGCAAAGAATAACCAATAAATCATTAATCAAATGTAACATAATATTTTAATGTTTTCATTATTTCTTTTCTTTTCCTTCTCTGCTAGGATGTGGTATTTGCGCTGGCGCATGCCACTGGGAAAGTAGGCCGCTTTACACTCATTGAACGTTGGCGCAACAATGAACGTTTGCTGGCGCCAAACGAAAATCCGCTTAAATTATTACTGGAATGGGGTGAATACGCCAATGATGTGCAATTTATACTGCAACGTTCGGAAAATAAACAGCAGCAACAGCCAACAACGCAACGTGTAGACAATTCTGTAGCCAATAACAACAATAATAATAACAACAGTAACACTAATAATGCAGCTGTGATGTTGAGAAAGCCTTTAGGCTTAAGCAATAATAATAGCAATAGTCATAGTAATATTAACAACAACAACAATACTACGAATAGTAACTACAATCCACACCAAGTAAAATCATCACATTTGAACAATCTGGATACAAATTTAAATATATCCCCACACCTTGATAAACCGCGTGAATTGAAGAAAAAGAGTTTTGGGTATGTAACATATAAAATGCATAAATATGCAAATTTTCAATAAATAGTTTTCTTACAGGCACGATGCAAAACATATTGAAAATATTGGCATTGTCAAAGGTATACCACAACGTCACAATAACATTAGTGACAATAACGACAACAATAGTAATAATAATTTACATAAACAACAACGAAATGCGTCTGTACCAAATTCTTCACCCACTAACACAATTTCATCACACCTCGCGCCCATCTCACGTTCTCCCACTACATTGAGTGACAATAATAACTCGTCAGCCTTACCTCAGCTAATCCCTCGCCACGAAAAATCTCATTCAAATCCCACTGAAATGCCCCGAAACCATGCTCATGCATTTACTGATGGTGCTGGATTTTTTCATGACTCACAGCAGAGAAACAATGACGGCAACAACAATAACAACAGCAATAATATATATCAACAAATCGGTGCTCAGAATAGCAAGTCAATCAACGAAATTAATTTGGCTGTTGTGCGTGAGTCGCTGGATCGCCGCATAGCCACCAACAGTCCGGATGTGCTGTATGCCACTCCGCATAGCAACAACTTCAATAACAACAATAGCAGTAATAGTTGTAGCAGTAGTAGCAGTGAAAATCTCCTTGACATCTACAATGGCAATGTGAATCGCAGCGGTGGCGTTGGCGGTGATATGCCACCGGATTTGCTGTACAAAAATGCGCCAACAATTTCGGCAAATGGCGCACTAGTGCCACCACCTTACCGCGATCCGCCACCACCACGCAATAGCCCGTTACAATTGCAGCAGCAACAGCAACAACAATTCCAAACACAACAATTTGTAGCGAGTGGCATGAGCACTGCAGCTGTGAACACTTTTACACAAGATTACAACAATGCAAGCGATTATGATGCGGACTTTCAGCGCTTAGCTGGAAATGGCAACGGTAGTAGTGGAGGTGGTGGTGGTAGTAGCGGCAGTTTAGGTAGTATTGAGGAGAGCGAGAGCATTTTCCAGGCGACACAGTATAATGATTTATTGCAGCTGATCAAATTTCAACGCGAAAAAATATCTGCGCAGCAACTGGAATTGAGTAAAGTAAGTAAATTTTGATATATTGCATTGCTGATATAATTTCGAATATATTTTATTTATATATTATGACAGTATGATGCCGAAATAGTTTATTTGGAAAATAAAGAGCGAGATCAAGCGCAGGAGCTTGAAGCGATTTCGCGTGAAATCACCAAAGCCGATCAAATATTTCGTCAGGGCAGTGAACAGGTGAGTATGGTGTAGTCAATGCGTGATTTTAGTGCATACAATGATTTATCAGAATAAGATATTAGATTTTGAAGCTGTTTTTAAATTAATTCATAATTTTAAAATCCAATTTAGGAAAATGAATTAAAAAAATTTTTTTAAATTGAAATTTTAAAATCTGTTTGTCTTTTGTTTTTTTTAACCGGGTTCTTGGGTATAATTTTTTTCAATTGAAATCTCTTTTGCGATTAAAATATCTTTTTTTCCAAATATATATCTATATATTGAGCTTTGTTAATCTTATTTCCAGTTACAAACACTACAGTATGTGGAGGAAGAGAATGAGCTGGTGAAACAGCAGGAGAAAACATTAAAATCCGAGATTGCTTTATTACGTTCAAAATTGGCCAATTGCGAAACTGAATTGCTACAGTGCAAAAATAAGATACGCCTATTGATGAACGATATTGAGGTGGAGCAACGCAGCAATGCCACCAAACAGAAAGCAAATAGGTAATTACTAGGCACTTGAGTCAGAAAATTACTTGTTTTTGTTTTTGTTTTGGTTTTTGCTAATATTTCACTTTACTTTTAGGCAAAATGTTGAGCGCGATTTTCTCATGGAGATGGAGCGCATACAAAGCGAAATCGATCAGGCTATACACAACACAGATACGTCCAATAAAACAGCGGAGAATTTGAAAAAAGAAATACTAGTAATTGAAAATGCAATCACAGAAAAGAAACGACAAGTGCGTTTAGTTAATGTTTACATATAAAATATAGAAGTAAAAGCTGTTTCTTGCTTATATTTTAGGTGGAGCAATTGGTGAATGAGATGAAGGAAGTAAATCTGCAAAGTCTTACCGTTACAACATCTGATGAGATTAAACATTTTTTGGAAGGTAATACTAATAAAAAATTAAGTTGCAAGTAAATACTTAAAATATATTTATAATAATTATCTCGCAATTCTTAATTCAAAATAATTTTAACTTTTTTTATCCGAAATTTCGGATTAAAAAATTAAAAATAAAATTTCAACGATAAAGGAATTAAAAAATATTCATATGTATATACCACCAGACCAGAAAAAAATTTAAATAAAATTTTTAATCCAATTGAAATTAAAAATTGAAAATTTATTTTTAAGACAATTTAAATCCAAAAATCAGAATTAAAAATTTTAAATCAAAAAACATGAAAAAAATTTAAATTAAATTTTCAATCCCAAAATTTAAATTAAAAATTGAAAATTTATTTTTAAGACAAATTAAATCCAAAAATCGGAAATAAAAATTTTAAATCTAAAAACCAGAAAAAAAATTAAAATTAAATTTTTAATCCCAAAATTGAAATTAAAAATTGAAAATTTATTTTTAAGACAAATTAAATCCAAAAATCGGAATTAAAAATTTTAAATCTAAAAACCTGAAAAAAATTTAAATTAAATTTTTAATCCCAAAATTGAAATTAAAAATTTATTTTTAAGACAAATTAAATCCAAAAATCGGAGCTAAAAATTTTAAGTCTAAAAACCTGAAAAAATTAAAATTAAATTTTTAATCCCAAAATTGAAATTAAAAATTGAAAATTTATTTTTAAGACAAATTAAATTCAAAAATCGGAGTTAAAAATTTTAAATCTAAAAACCTGAAAAAAAAATAAAATTACATTTTTAATCCCAAAATTTAAATTAAAAATTGAAAATTTATTTTTAAGACAAATTAAATCCAAAAATCGGATTTAAAAATTGAAAGTTTAATTCTTGGAATTAAAAGTAGAATTCATTAAATGTAGGAATCAAAAATAGGAAATCTAATTTTTGATCCAAAAATTTTCAATGAATTTGAAAATTCGTAACCTTGTTTATACAGCAACTTAATCTGGTATTCCTAAAATCTCGAAAGTCTTAATTAAAAACAATTTAAAAATTTTTAATCCCAAATTAAGCCGATATTAAATTAAAAATAAATTTTCAACGATAAAAAAATGTTTATGACAAAAACCAGAAAAAATAAAATTAAGTTTTTAATCCCAAAATTTAAATAAAAAATTTATTTTTATGATAAATAATATCCAAAAATCGGACTTGAAAATTTAAAATTTAATTTTCAATACCGAAATTGTTATTAAAAATAGAAAATCAAATTTTTAATTAAACATTTTTGAATGAATTTGAAAATTCGCAACCCTGTTTATATTGCAACTGTTATTTCTGCCTATTATATTATTTCTCTTCATTTCAAGGTTCCAATAAACCCGGTAGCAGTCGTCGTATAATCGGCTCACCAAGGCAATTAGAAAATGCAGTGCCGACCAGCAAGAATCCACATGGTGTTTGGGTATAATTTTTCCACAGAATATTAATATGAAAGAGGAAAGTTACTAATCTGTTTGGAATATGCTCTTAAAAAGCGTTTTACATATCGCATACAAACCAGATTGATACATTCAAAGAGTGTATTATGCAAAAATACAAAAGTTTATTATTATATCAATCTCTTAAAACTACTAATAACAGAAATTTACACGAATTGTTGAACGCTTGCATAAACTATAAATACATATAAAATATTTATTAGTACTAATGGTCACAAAAACAAAATAAAAAATATTTCTGTAGCACACAAGCACGAAATTGACTGCAACGAACAAATATACAAAATTCCACATATCCAGTAAAGAACATAAACACAAACACAAACACATTTACACATAACTAATTAGTTGAAATTAAAATATAATATATTCATATACATATGTATGTACTTAAGCTTACAATGTAGCAATATTTTGTTTTAAGACAAATTTTGATGTGCAACAAATGCTCACACTCAAAGATCTCTACTGAAACTTAAAATGTTACAAAACTCTTATAAGTGATTTATTATTGAAAACCGAAATTGACACATTAAAGCCCTCACAGGGGTGCATATACGCCAGGAAGTATATGTAGAAGATACGCATTAAAATTGCATATGTTAATATATGTTACATATCAAATGCAATACAAATACATTAGGGTGTCCGTCAGTTTCGGCCCAAAAAAATATTTAGTGTACATAGACAGGGTCTTTATTTTCAATTTGAAACATGATTTCTTGATGTTGTGCATATTGAAAAAAACACTACAATTTTGTAAAATTTAAATTCTATTTTTTTTTTGTTTAAAAATTATGCGTAGTTAAAGTCATACATCGAATGTACAAGTGATTTAGACATTTTTTGTTGCTCATACGACATGGTGTACCTTCATACAGTATACCGTATGATGCATAATTTCAACAGCGTATAAGTTTTGAAGGAGAGTTTTTATAAAAAAAAAAGTTATTGAAACTTTTTTTGTAGAGCGCGAAAAATTATGATTTTAAGTTTTTAAATTTATTGCAAAAGTTAAAAAAAACCCAAAATTTCCTCGCGATTTACATTGAAAATAAAGAGCTCGCTTACGTTGGATAATATTTTTTTTGGGCAAAAACTGAAGCATCAGGGACGTTTGAAAAAGAAAAATAAATTAACTTGGCGGAAATAACGGACACACGCTATTATACATTCCAATTTTACTACATTTATATAAATTAGCGATATTATTGCGCTGCCGTGCGCCCTTAGAAAGTCAAGCAACATTTCTTGTATAATTTTAATATTTGTTTTTGTAGTTTTTAAGCACATAATTGCAATCCTTAAGGCATATTAGTTAAATAAACACACTGCAGAGTGCAAATTTACCACCAACAACAGAAAAATAAAATAAAATAACAAAAAAAAAAAAAAAATATTCCAGAAAATTTATGCAAAATCCATAATTTGATGGAAAAATTGTTAGTAAAAAGTAATATATGTAAGTTCACATAATTTATGAATTTATATCATATTGTGCTACTGCCTTTTTGTAAAGCTGCTAGTATATTGAGCGAATTTCATTTATCATTTTTGTAATATTTTTTTTTTTAAATTTAAGTTAATGTTTAGTTTAGCTACTGCTTCATGAAGCCTATTTGTCTTTGTTAACTAATTACAATAATTTATAGGAAAACAAAATTGCGAAAAGCAAAATCCCTATACTTTCGTTTACGAGGGTCCGCTTTAATTTGCATGTGATGCTACATTTGTTAAACGGACTGTTTTTAAGATTCCGTTAATTATTATTATTAATATTTTCAATTTCAGCTTAAGCTTTAATTATATTGTTAAGCTTTATTTGGTTTCTTAAAAAATTGCAAAACTTTAACCTTATCAAATAGGAAAAAATATGAAATATCTAAAAATTTTATTGGAAAAAAGAATTTCATAAACAATTAACTTCTAAAAAGAGAAAACTTGTTTTATGTGTGCCCACCTAAACTTTGAAGCGAAAAAACATATACATATTCGTATAATATACTTTTCATAATGTTTGAAATTTTATTTTATTTTTGAAATTTTTGACTATATTTTCAGTATTTGACATTTTTAAATTTTTTACAATTTCACAGCTTTTTAACTATTTTTGTTATATTTTTATGCTATTTTAAATTCTAACTTTTGCTTTAGGTTTTACTATTTTTTGTTTTTAATTAGATACCTATATTTTTATATTTGTAATTTTTAATAACATTTCATTTTTTTTAATAATTTTGAGTTCTTTAATAAATTTTATTTTTTTCTAATTTTAAGTTCTTTAATATTTAATATAATTTTTAATATATTTTCAATTTTGTTATTTTTCACGATTAATTTAATTTTTGCTAGATTTTTAACTATTTTTGCTCTATTTTATCTTTCATTTTTAGGCTTATTTTATTTTTAATAATAAATTTTTTTATATCTTTTATTTTTTTTTTAATTTTTTATTTTTTTATTTTTTATTTTTTAATTTTTAAATAATAATTTTTTTTGTTTAAAATCCTTTTTTTGTTTTACATATATTTTTTTTTTAATTTGGCATTTTGTATTTTATTATTTACTTGAAATATTTATTTTTATTTTATTTGAAATTTATTTTTTATTTTTTTTCAGTATATATTTTATTTAAATTTTTTTATTTTAACTTAAGTTTGTTTTCTTAACTTTTTTAAGTTTTGTTATTTTTTTTTATTTTGATGCAATTATTTTTTTATTATTGTATATATATACATATATATATTTTTATTTTTTGTATTTAATTTTTTTTTATTTAAAATTTTTTTTTTTAATTTTTTCTTATTTTTTTTATTTCGTTTTGAAAATTTGTTTCTTCAAAGCTTGGAAACGAAATTTTTTGTAAATTTATTTTTCAATGTTATTTTACTGAATTATTTTACTTGTAAATCAATGTTTTTATACTTATCAAATATTATTTTTAATTCCACGTATAAACAATTATAATTATATATTTCGTAAGCATTTTAGTTGTTTGTAGAAAATTGATTGATGCTTTATCTAGTCTGTAGTCGATTTTTTATAGTTTTAATTTCATATTTCTATATTTTATTCAAATTGTTTATAAAATTAAATACTTTCTCAACACTGTATTATTTTTAATCTATTCTTAACTACGCTTAATGTATTTGTCCATCATTGCCATTAGCGAAATGTCACAATTTTAGTTTTTAACATTCAGCTTATAAGTTTTGTTATAGAAAAAAGCAAAAGAAACACTGAAAATAAAGTTTCCTTGTTGTTAAGTAAATATATTGAAAAAAATTATACACACACGTAACAGTTGCAATAATTGTCGAAACGCCTTCTAATAGTTAAGTAGCTTTTTAGCATTTAGTCGCCTTTTAATGTAGCAATAAACGTTTCAAACAAAATAAAAAAGTTATACAGAAAATATTATTAATTTAAAATTACACAATTGTATGTATTTGTATGTATGTAGTAGTTCTATATAGTGTTTTAAAAATGAATTGAAAAAGACAAAAATAATAAAAATAAATCATAAATTTTAAATTAATATCAACTCTTTTATTTATTTACTTATACATATCATTACTTTTTTTACAACTATTTTTTTTTTGTAAATATTATTATTCTTAAATTTTTTTATTGTGTTTTTTCTTATTTGTTCTTTTTTATATTTAAATATTTTGTAATTTTTTTAAATTCTTTTACTTTTCTTAATTCCCTTTTGCATTTTTACATTTAAAATTTTGTATAATTTTTTTACTTTTAAATTTTATTTACATTTAAATTTTTTTAAAATTTTTTTAAATGTTTTTACATTTTTAATACCTTTTTGCATTTTTACATTTAAAATTTTGTATAATGTTTTTACTTTTAAATTTTATTTACATTTAAATTTTTTTGTATATTTTTTTAATTATTTTTTAAAATTCTTTTTGCATTTTTTTCATATTTTTTACATTTATTTGCATTTAAAATTTTGCATATTTTTTTACATTTCAATCTTTTTGCATTTTAATTTTTTTAAATTTTTTAATTTTGTTATTTTGCATTTAAAATTTTTTATAAGTTTTTTTTTACATTTCAGTCCAGTATTAAATGTAAATATTTTTTGTATATATTTTTAATTTTTTTTTAAACTTTTTTCAATATGTTTTTGTTTTTAATTTTTTCAATACATATTTTTTTAATATTGGAAACATATTTTTTTATATTTTCAATATTTTTTTTGTTTGCATTTCTCATATTTTTACTTTGTTTTATTTGCATTTAAAATTTTGTCTAATTTTTTTTTAATTTTCAATTTTTTAAAGCAAAAGCAAAAATAAAATAAAAAAAGTTTTAAATTTACCTGAATATTTGTTTGTTACTTTTTAATTCAATAAAAATTTGTTTTTTTTTAAATCTTTTTTTGTGATTATTTTACATAAATTTTTTTATTTATTAATGAATTTTTTAAATTACATTTTATAAATTAATTTTGTTTTTTAAATTTTTGTATTTTTTTAACAATTAAATTTTTATATTTATTTTATATTTATTTACTATACTTTTTACAACTAACTTTTTTAATTTTTTTTTGTTTTTAAATTTTTTTTTTAATTTTTGTATTTTTTTAAAAATAATTTTTTACGTAAGATTTTAACTATTTTTAAAGTTTTTTAATTTTTCAAGTATTTTTAAAATCCGTTTTTTAATTTTTTTAATTATAATCTTTTTAATTTATTAACATTTTTTTTTTAAATATTTGCAAATTTTTTAATAATTTTTTTATTTTATTTTTTTTTTTAAGTTTTTTTTTGATTTTATTTTTTTTTTTAAGTTTTTTTTTGATTTTTTTTTTGAACATTTTTTCAAGTTTTTTTTTATTAAAATTATTTTTTTATTACCATTTGCAAATTTTTTATTAATTTTTTTTACATTTTTTAAGTTTTGTTTTTAATTTTTTTCTTTACCTAAATTTATGGCAATATACTAAAAGGATTTTTTATCATCGGCTTCCAACTCATCATTCTTTAGTTGACATTACTTGTTTTCAAAAGAAAAGTAATCATATCAAACACAAGATCATTTACACTTTACAGTTATCCACTTACTATACACTTACACGTAAACATATCCATTTTGGAGTATTAAAAGTAATTTAGTAAGATGAAAATTAAATAAAATAATATCTTTTACATTTATTCAAAGTTTTCCAATATATAAATTTTTTCCTGTCTAATAAATAAAACTCAAGCAAGCAAGTACTACACCATATAGTTAGTCCCAAAATTTTATTAAAATGTCTTAATACTACCAAACAAGACCAATACATACACAATTTAATAATAAATCTATTAAGTAAAACGAAAATACCAAAATAATTACAAATAATTCAGCAAACACTCACTAGAACACACAATAATTCTAAATAACTGCATACACCATTCAGGAGCAAATAAATAACAACGATCAATGAAATAAAACCAAAAAAATTATGTTGCGTTTGTCAGCAAAATATTGTCAAATTTAGAAAATAAAAACAAAATTGAAAAACTACAAAATATAACGATAATGTATTTTTTTGTTAAGGAAGTAACTGCATGGTAAGAATTTTTGGTGACGTGGTCCCACTTGTTAAGTCGTTCACTAAGTAATTTCGTTTGATGACATCAGCTGATCTTATTTAATTTTTTCGCAGCCAACTTCAAACTTAACCGCTTTACCGTTGAAGTGTGATCCAAGTAGAGGTACTTTTTTCAACAACCGTTTTTTGACAGATCACGCGTGAGTCATGTCAAACATGTTATTTTGTTCAGTATTGTTTGGCAATACATCATGGAAAGAATTAGGCCTTAAAACGGTTCAAAAATCGCTCACCTTTATTACGAAAACTCATGTTCTGTAAAGAATGTGTTTCGCGCACTGCGCTCAAATTATGGTCAACATAATCGGCCTACTGAGCGGACGTATGGAACGACTTGGTTGAGATTTTAAATTGAAAGCATACAAAATACAGCTTGCGCAAGCCGCCCGACCTTCCCAAGGCACATCGCTGTGTTTTACAGGCTCTTGAAAAGAAGATTCGACGTTTTCGAGCTAAATTTTGTTCAGCGACGAGGATCATTCAGATCGATCATGTTGTGATAGACGGAAGACACGTCTCCAGTGTTTTAGATGTGCGTGCGCTCCGAGGTCCTAACATCGACTCGGACCACTATATTGTTGCAGCCAAAATTCGCACCCGCCTCTGTGCAGCAAAAAACGCACGCCAACAAACACAAGGAAGGTTCGACGTCGAGAAGCTGCAATCACAACAGACAGCCGAACGATTTTCTACTCGGCTTGCACTCCTGCTCTCTGAGAGCACTCGTCAACAACTCGGTATAAGGGAACTGTGGGACGGCATTTCAAACTCCTTACGTACAGCTGCAACCGAAACCATTGGTTTTCGGAAAGTGCAAAGGAACAGCTGGTACGACGAGGAGTGCCGTGTCGCAGCGGAGAGAAAACAGGCTGCCTACCTCGCAACGTTACGATCGACCACAACACGTGCGGGATGGGATAGATACCGAGAGTTGAAGAGGGAAGCGAGACGCATTTGTAGACAGAAAAAGAAAGAGGCCGAAATGCGTGAGTACGAAGAGCTTGATAAGCTGGCCGACAGGGGTAATGCTCGAAAATTCTACGAAAAGATGCGGCGGCTTAAAGTATGCCCAACGATTGGAATTTAAGTGTGCTATGCCCAATCCATAAAAAAGGAGACCCCACAATCTGCGCCAACTACCGTGGGATTAGCCTCCTCAACATCGCATATAAGGTTCTGTCGAGCGTATTGTGTGAAAGATTAAAGCCCACCGTCAACAAACTGATTGGACCTTATCAGTGTGGCTTCAGACCTGGTAAATCAACAACCGACCAGATATTCCCCATGCGCCAAATCTTGGAAAAGACCCGTGAAAGGAGAATCGACACTCACCACCTATTCGTCGATTTCAAAGCTGCTTTCGACAGCACGAAAAGGAGCTGCCTTTATGCCGCGATGTCTGAATTTGGTATCCCCGCAAAACTAATACGGCTGTGTAAACTGACGTTGAGCAACACTCAAAGCTCCGTCAGGATCGGGAAGGACCTCTCCGAGCCGTTCGATATCAAACGAGGTTTCAGACAAGGCGACTCCCTATCGTGTGACTTTTTCAATCTGCTGCTGGAGAAAATTATTTGAGCTGCAGAACTTAATAGAGCAGGTACAATCTTTTACAAGAGTGTACAGCTGCTGGCGTATGCCTATGATATTGATATCATCGGCCTCAACACCCGCGCCGTTAGTTCTGCTTTCTCCAGACTGAACAAGGAAGCAACTCAAATGGGTCTGGCAGCCTGGAAATCCAACGCAGGATTACTCTTGCCAACAGTTGCTACTTCGGACTGAGTAGGCAATTGAAAAGTAAAGTCCTCTCTCGACGAACAAAAACCAAACTCTATAAGTCGCTCATTATACCCGTCCTGCTATATGGTGCAGAGGCTTGGACGATGACAACAACCGATGAGTCGACGTTGCGAGTTTTCGAGAGAAAAGTTCTGCGAAAGATTTATGGTCCTTTGCGCGTTGGCCACGGCGAATATCGCATTCGATGGAACGATGAGCTGTACGAGATATACGACGACATTGACATAGTTCAGCGAATTAAAAGACAGCGGCTACGCTGGCTAGGTCATGTTGTCCGGATGGATGAAAACGCTCCAGCTCTGAAAGTATTCGACGCAGTACCCGCCGCGGGAAGCAGAGGAAGAGGAAGACCTCCACTCCGTTGGAAGGACCAAGTGGAGAGGGACCTGGCTTCGCTTGGAATATCCAATTGGCGCCACGTAGCGAAGAGAAGAAACGACTGGCGCGCTGTTGTTGACTCGGCTATAATCGCATAAGCGGTGTCCACGCCAGTAAAGAAGAAGAAGACGAGGATCATTTCTGTCTCAAGGGATATGTAAACAAGCAAGATTGCCGCATTTGGGATGATGAAGAGCTAGCTGAAGAGATTCAAGAGTTGCCATTTTAGGATCGGATCGGATTTTTATCGGGTCAAGGATAGACAAAAGGGTAGCATTCCTCTAAATTACCGCTACAACAACAACATCCGACTTCAAATTAACTCGGTACAGCGGATTGGTTGAATAACTGACCCAAGAGGGTTTTGACGGCCTGATTTGAGATTAAGATTCACCAATCCAAAATTTTGCAAGTAATAGATCGAAGATGCGAGGTTTAGAGAATATGATGGGTGTAGTAGCATACCGCATTCAAGCTGCAAAATAAGCGTCCTCTAACTTGTGCGAGGTCTCGCATTATTTTGCTGGATACATTTTCTATTGATCAAATCTCGATAATCGTGGTAATAAGGCTAAAGTAACTAACGGCCTACGAAGTGGTTTGGGATGGTTCATCCATTTTAGACCATGACTCGACCAACGGCTTCATTTGATGTATATCAGCTTGAAGAGTCCTTCCAAAACGAGGTGCATCCTCAAAATGGAAATTGTCGGAACAAAATTTTGCAAACCAATTTTGGCACTAGCGATCGGATAACAAATCTTCTCCACACACATCACATAGTCTTGCTTGAACTGCATTTTTACCCTTTTGGTAGTAAAGTAATCCATCCATTGAGTCCAATTTTCGATAACTCGTTCGATCTTTCCACTGGTAACTGGCGAATGACACGCATTATGTTTTGCTACAAGGCCTGAATCGAAGCGGAATTGTCCGCATAGACTTGACGACTTTACATATCCCCACAGAAAAAAGTCCAAAGGTGTGATATCACACTATCTTGGGGGCCAATCGACCGGCCCAAAACGTGGAATTATCTCTTTACCGAAGTGTTCTCTCAATAAATCCATAGATTGGTGCGTCTTGTTGAAACCAAATGTCGCCGAATATAGAGACACACCTTTATCTCTTGCAACCCCAACATTTGAATCTTAATAATCTATAAAATTATTAATTATTTTTTCATCCAGAATCGATCTAAAAAATAATTTAAATAATTTTGTGTGGTGAGGTTGCAATTTGTGCCAGAAAATTTCTTAGTTTAAAGAAAAATAGTACACAGAAGAGGATGTATCTGTATTTACCGTAGATATTTTAGGAATACACTAGGGGAATTTGTGAATTCCATTCCAAAAGAAATGCGCTGACTTGGCGGTAAGGAATGACTCAAGCCAGTTTTGATAACATGTTCAGAAGTGAACCGTATTAAGGTCAAGGAGTTCTGAGCTATAAGGCAAGTGAGGCAAAACTTTCCAACTTTTTCAAAATATGGTAGTTTTTAACTGGTCTTGCAACATGAGGCCGTATGTTGACGTGATGGAAATTTATTGCCTCGTCTTTAGTCGCAATTTCCGAGCATTTTTCGGCAATCTCTCGCTTGAATTTGATGAGCTTATGATGCCAAAACGACTACTTCTCGAAGTGTTCAACTGCACTTCTGAGGGGCAAAATCGTCGTTCAACGTCTTTTGGCTTCAATTCATACGACTTGCTTTTGAATTGTATTCGGCTGCCTTTAAACGGTTTGAAATGCCGGCGTGAGTGAGTTCCAAAGATTCTGAGAACTGTTTTTGTATTTGGCAATAATCTTCATCGAGTAATGCTTCCAGTTCCTTATCTTCAAACTTTTCGGATGTTCTCTAGAACATGTTAACCATTACCTCACACGAAAATATGAATAATTTCGGCTGAGATATTCTTCATTTAAACTATTATATTTGAAAAAAGTAGTATATAATTATTTTAAAATAAACTTAAACCATTAATTTATTTGCTAACGGATTAATTACCTTTAATTCCCCGGAATAAATTTAAAAGTAAATTAAACAAAATCCTAACGCATTATAAGCGCAAACATACATATATTCAGTACCCAAGCAATTCGAATACTATGTTTCAAGCTATTCGTACTGAAACCAACAAATCTAATCTCCAACCGACTGTTTCACTTTCAAACCCCCGCAACTACCGCACAGGTATCTCAACTTTTATTGCTTGAGAAGTAATTCATCTAACACTACATAAGTTCCAATGCAGCACTTTAGAAGCATTCGTTCGGAACAATCATTTATATTACTTTCATCCCAAACCCAAATTCATCAGAATAATCATCATTGTTTTGGCTTTGCGAAAATAAAGCACTTAATTACCAACACCATAAAGCAGAGCAACCTCACACGCAATGACTTTAACTGCAGAAATGCACAACATCATCATGAGCTTACCACTGGCAAATCGAGCGTTTATTGTCTCCTCCTCTCCAACTACAACTATTTACCACTTGCCACTGCACAAGTGTACGAGTGTCATATATATGCGGCTTGGTCATAAGCATCGCGGTGTCTTCTTCGCCTTTCATTTGTTCGTCATCATTACCGTTATTGATACAGTGGATTTACTGATGACACTCGGTGCTGCCGCTGTCGACGTTGACGTCGTTGCGTCGACGAGCATGTCGTGGTCGCTGTCGTTTTGGTCATTGACAAAATCAGCAACAATTCGCTAATTTCCATTCAGTCGGATGCTGTGTGTGCCGGCGCAAGGACGTTTGCCGTTGTCTCACAAGATCGAAAGAGTTTTCGCTGTGTGGCGTGTGTTTTCTATTGAAACGTTCAAAGATTTTCTTACACTTTGGCGCTTCTATTAAGCGGATGTGGCGCACAATCCTTTGAAAAAGTTGAAAATTACAAAAAAGTGCTGTTATTAGCAAGTGCATATGTATGTGTGCGTGTAGGTATATATGCGCTTGGGTGCTTTTTGGTTATCGAAAATGTAAAGCGTGCGAAGAAAGTGATTTTAAAAATGTGTCAAACATGAAATCGCTTTAGGCCGCTTATCATGGCACCCGCATGCACCGGCAAATATGTTTTTCCCTTTTTTGAAGGTGATCAGCCGCAAATGTGTGCGTGAGTGTAGGATAAATTTTGTTGAAAATTGATTTCAGCTGAAATGTAAACAATTTAACTTATTCTAATTTGAGAGCGGAGAGAGAAAAAAGTGAAAAATTTGAAAAAAATAATATTAAATAACAAAACAAAAGAAAAAAAAAACTCACTTATTCCAATAAGAAAGCGAAAAGTGAAAAAACTTATCCAAAAGAAAAAAATAAATAAAACATATTAAAATAAATTAAATTAAATTAAAATTAAAAAAAAAATTAATTCAAATTAATTTTGCTAAATAAATTTAAATAAAATAAAATTATATTACATTAAACTAAATTAAAATAAATTAAATTAAATCAAAATAAAATTAAATTAACCTATTCCAATAAGAAAATAAATGAGAGAGAAAGGTGAAAAACTTATACAAAGGAATTAAGGAATAAAATCAAATTAAATTAAAGAAATTTGATTAAAACAAATAAAATAAAAACAAATTCAAATGAAAAAAAAACAAATTAAAATAAAATAAAATAAAATAAAATAAAATAAAATAAAATAAAATAAAACAAAATAAAATAAAATAAAGTAAAGTAAAATAAAATAAAATAAAACAAAATAAAATAAAATAAAATAAAATAAAATAAAATAAAATAAAATAATTTAAAATAAAATAAAATAATATAAACTAAAATAAAACAAAATAAAATAAGATAATGAAATGAAATAAAATAAAATAAAATTAAAATAATTAAAATTAAATAACAAGATTAATAAATGTAATAATTAGGTTAATAAAAAATAAAAATGCAATAAAATGAAACAGTTTGAATGAAATAAAAAGTGTATTAAAAAAGATAGTTTATATTGCTCATGACACAAAAAATTCTTAATAAAAATTAAATTGAATAAAAATTTTGACAATTATACAAAATACTCTTTGATGTAGTTTTTTTTTTATAATAACAATAACTTGCACTGAAAACAAATGATGTCAAATAAAATATCCATATTATTATTACAAAAAAAAAAAAAAAACAAAAGAAGATACCTGTTTACAATAATCAAATAAAATAAAAAATAATATAAAAAAAAATTAATTAAAATATTTGGGTTTAAAAATTCGAAATTAAATTATACTATTTATTACTGGAAGTTAAATGATTTTCAATTAAAATGAAAGCAAAAATTCACTTACTGCTTAATAAAATATAAAGAAATGGGTCACATTTTCAAAATGAGTTCAAGGCACAGTATAAACTAGAGAAAATTTAACTAAATTGTTAAAGAAAAACAAACGAGGCACTAAATTAAATAAAGAAAAATTTAAAAAGATGTATTACAAAAAAAGAATAAAACTAAAAATTGGTTAGGGAAAACCTGTTATCTAGTAATTATACATTTTAATAAAAACAAAGAAAAAAATATTAAAAAAAAAACAAAAAATAACAATAAAAAAAATAAAAATAAAAAACCAAAAATTGTAGTACCTATGCTAAATATGTACCTACCTACAAATGTGGCTTCATCACATTAAGTTTTAAAACTAAATAAAATGCTTGCTATTAAAGCTTGCTTAATACCTCCGTAAATTCGGTTATATATATAGGCGTATACTTTTTATATTACTTTAAGAGTGGATAAAAATAATTAAATTTGGTTTGGTTCAACAGTGCGTATGAGTAACATTAAGCTAATAGTAATTTGTGAGCATATGAATGTATGTGCATATGTACATATATATTTGCACACACATATTTGCAAATCTAACAAACATAGTGCAGATATACCTTAATATGCGTTGAAAGTGTGCATTTTATATATTATAGGAAAATTAAATATTACTTACAAAATTTATGACCAACCAAAGAAAGACTCAATATAATGGGTTGTCAAAAAAGTCTTGCGGTATTTTTATTGAATCAATTCGTGTGGCACCCATACATGGAGCTTCTTAGTGACTCCAAGATTCTTCAAATGGTTTATAACGGTTTGATGACTCATGCCCAGCTCTTGACCGATGCTACGGCTGCTACTATGCCGGTCTCTTTCGACCAATTCAGCGATTTTATCGCAATTTTCGACGACAGGCCTTCCGGAGCGTGGCGCATCTTCGACCACCTCTACACCAGAACGAAAACGTTGAAACCATCGTTGTGCGGTGGAAATGGAAACTGTATCGGGTCCATAAACTGCACAAATGTTATTGGCGGCTTGAGATGCATTTTTGCCTTTATCGTAGTAGTACTGTAAAATATGCCGTATTTTATCTTTATTTTGCTCCATGTTTGCGACGCTATAACTCACGAACGACTTAAAAGAAACAACAATATATCAAACACGTCTTAGCGCGTGAAATGAGCTTTCCAAAAAGGTATAGCATGACCTGATGCGACGAATAAAACTAGAACTACGCGCTTTCAGCGCCAACTAGCGAAAATACCGCAAGACTTTTTTGACAAACTAATATATGTGATAGAAACTATTGATAATTGGTCAAATATCCTTACAAGATGGCTGCAAATTATTATATAATGCAATATAAGAAAATAATGCACTTAAGTCATGCAAAATTATTTTGTGAAATTTTGAAGAAAATGAAGTAAGAATTTAATAGTTGCGTTCAACAGTGCGTATGAGTGATATTTGCAGCGTGGTATGACATTGCAATTGTATTGCGTATACCGTATGTACATATGTTAAGATATTTTGTTTTTTTTTTTTTAATGAAGCACTTCAAAATTTTAAGTTAATTAGAGAATGAGAGAATAATGAGAGAATAATAAGAAACTCAATTCAAAACTTTATGCGCGTTTTTGCTATTTTTGATTAATGATCTTTTTTAATGAACTGCATACATACATATATACAAGAATGCTTATTTATGCAAATTTCTTAAGCAAGAAGGCAGAAGAGTGAATACGGAATATTTTTTTCGGCACTGTGGTATGTCGATTTCTATTTTAAGCACAGCGTCGCAAAGCAGGCAGAAAAGAAAACAAAAATCGCCTCCATATTGGAATTAAAAAGTTCAAACTGATTTAAAAAATAATAAAAAAAATGATAAATCGAATATCTGTTCGAAACTCATGCATTTTTTTCAAAAATACATATATAGTATACCCAAAAATTTATTAGAATCCAAAAAATGTAATTCTCTTTATTGTCTTTCAAATTGAAACTCTTACCATATTAAGTCTGCTGGAAAATTTACTACGCTAGCGTTATTTAAAATAATAGTTGTGGTATTTGGTTGCATATATTTTTGAGTTTCATTTACATCTTCTCATTCATTACACATTTGGGACGTTTGTTATTTGTTAGTTTTTACCCTCAAATTACCGGAATGTCGTTTTAATTTGTCTGAGAACCTCACTGTGGTTGCTCGGCTTGTGTAGGCATATATGCGGTGCGTATATTTTTTGTGGATAATTCTCAGCATTGACTATTTAACGCCTAACGGTTGGGTCTAACTTGACCACTAATGGCAAGAAATTACTGTTAAATAGTTGGCTTTCTGTGTTTTTGTACATTATACGAGTGTATTCACGTGTACGAGTAAGGTTTGGTATAGTAGTATATGTGTGAATATATTTATGTGGTGGAAGAAATTACAACTAGAGGAGGGTTTTAGTAAATTACTTTGAATATGCGCCGCATTCGGCAACAATGCGTTTGTCAAGGAAATAATGATATTGGGTAGTCGAAAAAGTCTTTTCGTATTTGTTTCCAACATTATATAGTATGACACAATGTGAGAGATATACGACTGCAACGACATCTATTGACAAAATACGAAAAGACTTTTTCGACTACCATATTTTATATGCTCATAAATTTATGGTTGTGCTTTAGTTTTTTTTTTAGGCCATGCTGTACCCTCTAAAACACTCCCCCTTCTATTATGTATTTTTCCCTTGCCACGGAACCGCTTTAGCATTACTTCAGTGCAAGGTTTCGAAAATGAACATTGCAGGTAAGTTTTTACTCTCCCTGCGTCAACGCTTTTGTAGATTTCAGTTATTTGGCAGACAACTAGCTGCCAATTTTCACCGCTAGCTAATATGTTTTTATTAGATTTTTGTTAAACTTTGTTTTTTATTGCCCTCCGTGCTTCTTTCCATCGATGCCACTGAAAAAGGTATGGTTTGCATCGTCAAGTGGTTCATCTCCGTAAATACATGCAGGACTTTCTGTTTTTCTCATGTATTTTCGGCTATTTCGCTCTGTTATAATAGACTGTTTTGTGTTCATAAGAAGTTTTCTTCTACTCGCCGGAATTTACAATAAGTCTTAAAAGCTTCATGGTTATATGGGCCGACTTTTTAGTAACATGCTAAGCCCAGTACGTTAGTTTGTCGTTCTTTGAATGGTTTCTAAATGAACTTGCATGTTAACCTTTAGCGGAATGTGTTTCCCAGTATTACAGCTAGGTTTTTCCGTGGTTAGGCTAAGACCGTGTGAGTCCAACCGTGGCCGTATTCGCAACATGACTTGCGGTAGTTTTCGACTTGCTGTAATACCGCGCGTTTATGACGGTGGCGATGTAGCAGTACTCAGGAATTTCGACATTTTAAATTCCATCGTAGTTGGCCTTCTATAAATCTGGTCCAAAGTATGGATCTGAGGGACGTCACTTGTATCGTATAGTATATATCTGTATCTGAGATATCTTCGTATCATTTTCATCAAGAAGGAGGGCGTTATTCGTCGGCTTTCTAGTGCGTTTACAAGCTAGACCCAATTTGTGCAATTGCTGCGAGGCGGACTTCCTCCACACTACATAAAACGTCTACATCGGTTCTGTTGGTGAACCTTGTTTTGTTTGAAGCTAGTCGTTTATCGCTCTGATAGGCCTCCAGCATTGTTTATGGTGACTATAATGCGGAATTTTAAACACCTTTCTAAAACACAATTTTATGATTCAAAATATACTTCTTTATTCAGTTTAATCTCCTTGAACATTAATCCCTGAAGTGAGAGTCCAAAAGGTTGCAACAATATTCAGAATTAATTGTTTTACCAGTTTGTCAGTAATCCACAAACAAAATTCCTATCGTATCTCGAAAAAACTGATGCCATAACCTTCTTGGCGGATTTCCGGACACGAACTCGTTTTGAAGCCGAACAACCATATTCGCACCACTCTCTAGCCTCTTGTTTTGATTCAGGATCAAGGTGATAGACCCAAGTCTCATCCATAGTGATGAATTTGACGCTCTAAATCCACTTTATCCTTTTTAAAACGCTCCAAATGTTGCTGAGAAATTCGCATTCGAATGTGTTTTTCTTTAAATGTTCTAAAATACCTTATTTCACTGGATGCATGATAACCAACAGGTTACTTATACGCCCCGCCCAACGCCTGTCTTAAACAACTAAATCTATTATTTATTAATTTTCTTGCCGAACGAATGAATCCATGAGTTTTAGCCGGCATATTGTTTGGGTAAATACTTATTGTGGCTGATTACAAAATTTTACAAATATTGTTTTCTATTATTTGTCGATCTTCTATTTGCTTTATAACGCCCTCTTCAACTTATTAGTTACTTGTGAGAGCATTTTGCAGGTTTATCAAAATTTTTGGAATATTGTTAGCTTTGCCGATTAACTCGCCTGTAGAGAGTATAAAAACATCGAGGTTGTCAATTGCCCCTACAGAGCTTACATTATTACCGCCTTGGCCAGCTTACTGAAGTCAAAGTTCAACAAAAGCCCGAAAAAGCCGATTTATCTCTCCTAAATAGTGCTCATTGATTACGAAAACGTTATTTTACAGCACAAGTTTCAAAGCAAAATGCAACAATAGGCAAGCATCCCCTACGGGTGCTCACCATCCGTTCTACCATAACATGTGTTGAGGTAAAAAGTATATAAAATCAGCAGCTCCTGTCTAACTTCTTAACTAACTTTTTGGTCACGGGAGGCACGCTTGGCATTACGCCTTCTTGGAAACGCTCTTACACCAGCAAACAACATTAAGTACGAGGTATGACAATTAAGTAATGAGATTGATTCCATAAAAACCGTATATTTGAAAATTATTCCACAACTCTGCCATCCCCTTCAAAGTAGTCCCCTTGGGCAGCTATACAGCGATTCTAGCGCGTTTTTCATGCTTCGTAACATTTCTGGAACGCTTCGACTGGGATGTCCGCGAGTACCCTCGTCACGGTCGCCTGGACTAGTAGACATGATTCACGGTTTTCCCTGGTGGAACGAGTTCTTTGTAGACGATTCTACGGCTATCAAAAAAGGCAATAATCATCGTTTTCACCTTCCGGTTGCCACGCGTTGCTCTTGATTTTGTTTTTCCATTTTCGTGACGAGCACTACAAACACACGTCTACTCAACTTGACACAGCAGGCGAACTAAACAAGGGAGAGCTATGGTATATATATGTATCAATGGAGAGGGGAAGGATGCCGAAAAAAGAGAAAGGGAATTCAGGGAATCAAGGTCACAGATTTACCACAAGCGCGGCACTAAAATCAGTCTCATTACTTAATTGTCAAACCTCGCATTTATATAATATAACATTGCATATTTCGAAGTTTCGAAGTTCACCTTTTGCGTATAAAAGTAGCACCCGATAAGCATACGTGTGTATATTATGCTACTTTAACCAAAAATTTACGATTTAGTTGCAATGGTCATAAGTGTTTTAATGCTTAAAAGCTTTAGGCAATCTTTGTTTTATTTTATTTTTTTTATTTTTTCAAAAAAATGCAAGTAAAATTAAAATTGTGAAACTCGTTGAGGCTAGGCTTATTTTCTAATTTAGACAAGCAATAATTTTCAATTACGTTAACTAACACATATATAGTATATCGTGACTTAAAATGCAAAATCATGTAACAGTACTTTTCATAAGTTTACAATCGAAGGAAAAACAATTGAATGAAACCACTTATATTGAAAGAAAATTTGGGTTTTCATTGTAAAATGGTTATGTATATAATCAATAAGTTGGTTATCCAAGAGAGAAAACTTGAAATTTTACAATATTACATATGTATATAAAATGTTGTAGCGAATCGTAAGCCATAGAAAACTCAATTTCTATTTTTTTGATGATACGTTATTTGCGATTTATATAATAGTAAAAGCATTAAAGCTTGTGTACTTGTAGAATTAGGCTCGAGATCATGAGTGTTTTTTACGTGCCTTAATACTTTTAAATTTCTTTGGCTTCACGTTAATATCAGATAAAACCTCCGCATTTTTACAATGTCTCAAATATTTACATGCTGTATGTACGCGCATACATATACAAACACATATACACAAGTATTTCTCAGTAGCTTTGTACATTTTCAATGGCTTCATGATGTTCTTTGCTCATTTTGCATGCATTTAAGTGTCCAAACATTAGTCCCAGGACTTAACGCATACCACGACCAAGAATGTAGCAAAGAGTCGTCGGCTTGTAATGTGCAAAAAATTCGAGAACAAAAATTAAGTGTAGTTGTATAAAGAAAATTACGCTTATACATACATACATACGTACATGTTCAAATATTTCGACATAAATAAAGTAAGCATGTGTGTAAGCAAGTACTAAAATTTAATGATGGTGCTGAAAAAGTCATTGTGGAGTCTCTAAAAATTCTTACAAGTAGACACTGGCACACACTTGCATTATATAAATATATGAATATGTATCAATGTAGCATATATAAATTCATATGTTCTTGTCTCTGTCAGCACCCAACCCGTCCTATTCAAGCTGCGAAGGTGATGTTCTTTAGACAATTGAGATTTGAGTGAAGTTATTAGGAAATTAGTGAAATGGAGAGTATAGAAGTGAACACCAAAATATAGCTGTAGTCATATAAATGTATAAACAATTTTAAAATAAACATATTAACAGTTATTCAGAAGGTTTTCAAGTTATGTGGGTTTTAAGACAAGTAACTCACACATTTGCCGATATCTACGAAATAAAGTAAAAGGGAAATTCGAAAATCTATCGATTAAGTGTTATTTGAAAAGGATTCTGTCCGAATTTCTATAATATATCTAACAGATTGACCGATTGGTTGTGGCTCTATAAATTCGGTATCTGGATTCTCGAAGAGTTTTGGTTTATGTGGGCAAAGTCCCGTTACTTTCATTGGTGCTTGATTTGCACACGTCTATCGGATTTTTATAGGAATTCGGTTATTGTAGCTTTAGTGGTTCAAGAGATATGTACATTAAACCTCTTAGAGGGCCACGCCCATTTTTTAAATATTTTTGGCCCATAGGTACCACTTCAGACACTGAAGTAGAGCAGACTTCGGTGTTTGAACTGTTCTTTAGCTTTTGCTATGTAAATGTGGACTTATGTTTCATGGGTAGTTACGAAATGGTTCAGGAACTCTTTCGGATTAACAACAGCGCGGCAGTCGTTGTTTCTTTTCGCTATTTGGCGCCGATTTGAGATACCAAGTGCAGCCAGGTCCTTGATCGAAAAACATTCCGCAAATATTAGTATTAATAAACAAAACAAACATGAATGTTGTTCCAGTAGTGAATTACACATAACGAGATGGAGCTCATTTGTGAGACCCTTTTAATTACAGTACGTTTCATATCTTAGAACTAGATTAATCAAAATTTTCTAAGCTAAGTCATGTCTTCGGTTCAATTCTACCTAAGCAGTCTGTTTTTATGTTTTTGATGATAGTTAGGTTTATCTAATTGGCGCCACGTAGCGAAAAGAAGAAACGACTGGCGTGCTGTTGTTAGCTCGGCTGTAATCGCGTAAGCGGTGTCTACGACAGTAAAGAAGAAGAAGTAGGTTTATCTATGGATGGAAGGTTAAAGGATCGTATCAGTGTGAAATTTTTGAGAATCCATTTTTTTATGCATTATCGGATAGTATACACTAAAATAAATATTCTCTCAAATTTTGAAATCAAAACTCAAATTATTACGTAACACTGCAACACCAATCTTTATACGCGTTTTTCTCAGAATGGTTTTTTTCAAAACGGTTTCCACTCTCAAAGGAAGAGTTTTGAAGGTATCTAGTTTCAATTTGGAGAACATATTTTTTACGTCAATCGCTATCGCGCTATGAAAGTTTTTATTTTTTTTTTAATCTTCCTATTTTTTTCTACAAAAACTGTCGAAAAAAGGGCAAAATTCGATACTTTTTGTTCAAACCACCGCCATTTTGCCAAATTTCAAAAAAAAAAAAAAAAATAAAACAAAAAGATTCCATAGCGCGATTGAATGTTTTGGTTTAGACCAAAATTACGGCCGCAATCGTGGACATCGTATAGGACCTTTTTTTTCTACGTGTCAACAATTTATTTTTTGAATAGCTGTGTTTGATAGCACCAATGTTTATTATCTAGAAGAGTGGCTCAGTGAGGTCACTACGCAAGGTGATGTGAAAGAAACTCTTCTCCAAGTATTTATCTTATCTGGTTCCTTGAAACAATTATATTTTTCCAACTTAAACATATATTTTTTTTTTACTTTGATTCGTTACTAAATAAGTGGGCTCTTGTATTAAGGTGCAAACATTTTTCTCGGATTTTGAAGCTAGGTTAAATTTTTATTTGAAAAAAAATAGTAAAAAGAAATATTGAGCATTAGTATTTTCATACTTATTAAAGTAAAAAAGGAACTCCGTTTTAAAGGTGAACTGGAAAAATATTCATTTAGAGTTGAAAGAGAAAGGTCGTAATAATCGTCCACCTGTGCGCGCTATTCGCCGAATTTTTGAAAATTTTGAGAAATATATTTTCTTTATATAATGTTCAGGGGCCAACTAGACAAAGAACCTTCCGAAGTAATGAAAAGGAGGACCACAATTTGTTGATTATAAGACGTTCTCAAGAATTGCGACTATCTCAAGCCACAACCTGGCAGGTTTTGAGTAAGACTTTGGGCTTACATTCATATAAAACCGTTCTCACTCAAGAACAGATGCCATTGAAACACCGTAAACGTAATGAATTTGCTGATTTTGCCTAGGAACAGTTTGAAAAAGATAACAATTTTTTGTTGAAAATTAGGTTCATTTTCATCTGAGAGGTGCAGTAAATAAACAAATCTTTTAATTCTGGTGCAAAGAAAAAAACAAATTAGTCATGAAAAACCATTATATTCACCTAAATTGAAAGGGATTCGATTGTTTCAAGAAATTTTGACATTGAATGACCTCCAAGAAGTTGTGATTTAACAACATTAGACTACTTTTTGTAAGGTTATTTGAAGTCATTGATCTTTAGCTATAAACCAGATTCTCTTTAGAAGTCAATATTGAAGTACTATTCATGACAAACGAGCTGATTTGGTGGAAAATTCCGTTCATCGTATTTGTTCCTACAAAAGAAGTCATGGAGGCCGATTGAATGATGCTATATTTGCAACTTAATTATATAGATTAAATGAGACAACACATTAAATGAAAATATTTAAATTTCCTTAAAATTTACTCCTTTTTTTTTTTAAAGAAATCATATCACTCTTATGGGAAAACCCTGTACATACCTATTTCTATGAACTGTGAACGAACTTATGCAGCTTAACATACAACAAAACCACCGTAAAATGTCGGATGCTATAAAAACAAAAGGGAGTGATAATATAAAGAGAGCTAAGTGAAAAACCAACTGCCATCCGAGCATTTAACCAAAACGTCGGTCACTTTGTCTAATGGAGATTTCATAGAGTTTGATGATGTTTATGCTGATAATGATGGATTATTTGTGAAGCTTTTATAGACGCTGACGATATGCAGTACAAAGTAATATTTACATTGTTGTGTGATAAAATGAAAAATATATACTAAGTGTGTGTATGCATATAAATGAAGTGAACCTTAGCAGTGTTGACGTGTGTAAAAAAAATGGGTTTCCCAGTGTAAATAGATTCTGCAAAAAGGCAAACAAACAACACTTATTGACATGTCGCTGAAGTTGTTGTTAATGTTGTTTGTGATGATAGTTATTGCCACTGAAGAAGAAGCAGCAACAGCATTATCAACGTACGCTACTATGAACAACAACAAGCAAAACAAATTTAACAGTACAACAACAATGTGTTTGATTAATCGTTAAACGACGCGGAAGCGCTTTGTTTAGTGATTGTTGTCACGTGACTGAATAACATTTAAAACGGTTAACGGTTAAAAGGAAAGACGCGCACAAAGCATTGCTGCAACGCTTCAACTTTTGAAAGCGTTTATTTTGTTTAAGCATTTTTTGTGCTGGCTTAAGCGCTTAAGTTCGACAAAAATGTGAACGCCAAGTGAAGACGGGTCTTGAGGTGCGGGAGAAAATTAAGGATTTTCAATTCACAACAAATGAACTGTTAAACAACGGCGCACGCTTGTCATAAATAAAATCAGCTGGTTAAACTTTGAAAGCATGGTTTATGGACGCAGCATCGCAATCGGTGGCTGTCTGCTGCTTTTGGTCATTACACTTTCGGCAATAATATTCTATTTAAGTTTAGGTGAGTATTTAACGCCGTTAAATGTAATTTACGAGTACGCAATTTATTAGCTAAATAATTTTAAAAATTTGCGAACATAATAAGCGTAGATTTCAGGGTGATAATGAGAGAATAAATTGTGATAAATGAATTTAAGTAGCTATGATATAATTTTTCCTAATTTATTTGATTTCATTTGAGATTTTGCTAATTAAGACACTAAATGAAGTAATAAAGGTAAACAATATTTACTCCGGTGACATTTTTAACAAAAAGTTGTAGAGCCTTTTGACTAAAATAATGTATTAGAATACACTAATTTGAAAGCAGTGATAACCTCTTAATTTGAAGTATGAATACAGTTAATTTAGACTTAATTATTTTTATACAGTTCTACTCTAACTATTTAGGAAAAGTACTTAAAAGCTAAATGTTAAGAAATATATTTGCTGCTACTGTTCTCTTACCAGCGCGGAAGGCTTCTTGCGTAGGAAGCCTCCTCATTAACACGCTGTCTAAGCCTCAGTTTATGAGACTTTGTGATTTTGGAGATTTCATTTAACACTGAATTCATGCCTTGATCACTGTGTAGGTCAGCATATCTAACGTACCAAGGACCATTAACTAGAGTCCTTAGTAGCTTACTTTGAAAGCGCTGAATGCTGGCAATACAGCTTTGACTTGAGCAACCCCATAGTTGAGCTCCGTAGGCCCAAACTGCCTTTAGAATTTGATTGCATACTAACAGCTTGTTTTGGAGTGATAGAGTGGATTTCTTGCCAACTAGGTGGTAAAGTTCAGCAAATTTTAGTTTAGTTTCAGACTTCGTTGTAGTAGTTCTATCAGTAGTTCCATCCTCATTTATTATACCCTTGCTACATTTTGCTACAGAGTATAACAGTTTTATTCACTTGCTGTATATATATAACTGACAATTAAGTAATGAGACTGATTTTATTGCCGTGCTTGTGGTAAACTTGTGACCTTGAAATTCCCTTTTCCTTTTTTTGGCATCCCTCCCCTCTCTATTGATATATGTACCATCGCTGTAGCTTGTTTAGTTCGCCTACTGCGTCCGGAGCACCCGGAAACCAAACGCCAAAGCTCACAATGGTTGTCTCCGCGAGCCCCCTCCCGAAAAAATCTGGCATGAACAAGTCGAAGGTGAAAACGATGATTATTGCCTGGTGGACATCCCAGTCAAAGCGTTCCAGAAATGTTACGAAGCTTGGAAAACGCGCTGGAATCGCTGTAAAGCTGCCCAAGGGGACTACTTTGAAGGGGATGGCAAAGTTGTAGAATAATTTTCAAATATACGGTTTTTATGGAATCAGTCTCATTACTTATTTGTCATACCTCGTATATAAATGATCACAATGCCAAAACGAGTTGAAAGCTGTGACTTGAATAAAAATTGATATATGTTGAAGAAATTTGGTACACATATTCTTTGGTAAAAAAAGTTCGTGCGTACATTTATGTTAGAGTGTGGAAATGAGCGAAATTGGACTACAGCCACTCCTACTTTCAATATAACATGAAATTTTCACTTTCCAGTATACAAAAAGTCATTATATAACGCAATACAATTTTGCAGTAGTAATTCCTTTCAAGTGTGGCACCTTATTAAACCTTACGGCTTACATAAATCGAAGCAAAACTGTTCAAGCCGGTAGGTACATATATGTACATATAGTTGACTTTTTATCGAATAAAGTGAGATATACTAAGTATATAAATGAAATTCAAAGATAATCCTTTCCCTTTACCGCATATATTGGCCAATATGTGAGTTATCTTAATAAAATTGAGATCGGTTAATTTTCGAAAATTAAAATTTTCACTTTTTTTGAACACTTTGAAGATAAAAACATATAGGCAATTCACAAGCTTTGTTGTATGTCTTATGTCATATTGTAATATTCTTAAAAAATACGACACTTGTGAGCACCCTTAACTGTTGTATGTCATATTTTGTCATATTTCTACACTCTACACACAATACGAGTAATAAGAAAGTAAACAAATACAGCCGATAGAATAGCGAACTCAATAAACATACCGCGCAGTGTTGTATCAGTCATATTTTAATTTTGCATGTGAAACAACAACAGTGCTAATATGACAGTCATAAAAAAATATGACAATATGACGATATGACACAATATGACACCTTGTGAATACCCTAATAATCTTTTGTGAAAAAGTAGTTTTTATTGTAAAATTAGAAGTATTAACGAATTTGAAAAAAAATATTATTTGCAGCATCACCGTTAGCGTTAAATTATGTGTAGAAGTACGAGTAATGTTAAAAATTTCAAATACATAGATAGGTGCAATCAGTAGTTCGAAGTTATAAGAGCCACCGACTTTGAAAGCGTGAGTTGTGGGAAAAATTCTTTAAGGGGTTATATATAGTACATTTAAAATTTCCGAAAATCCATTTTTTTAAATTTTATTTTCTAAATGCACATATGTATAAGAATAAACCCACAAAATTTCACATCGTTCCGCTGAATATTCTCAAAGTTACACGCAAATTTGAAAATACGTTTCAGAGTGCTTCTAAACTTTAAATGCGTTTTGCTCAAAACTATGTTTTTGAGTTGGTGACAACTGTAACTCGAAAACCGCTCAGAAGATTTTAATGAAACTTACACAGCTTTTAGAATATATAATAAACTCGGGCCTGATCGAAGCATTTTTTTTTTAATTTCGATTTTTTAAGACCAATTAACTGTTGATTTTTTTCCCAAAAATTTAGACAAAAATTTTTTTGAAAAGAATAAAATCTTTCGATCAGGCCCAGGATTATCTATTTATAAAACTATTTTTTTTTTGTCCGATTGATTTTAGATGAATCTCCAAGGTCTTAAGTTGTCACCGTAAGTACCTTTTTTGGAACTGGGTCAACACAAACAACTATAACTTTGGAAATTAAATCTTTTTTTTAATACGCTTTTATTAGCTTCACTTGTATGTATGTATGTATGTATGTATGTTTGTTACTTTTTTAAGTGGTACTGCAACATAGAATACTTGAGCGACACTGTAGGAAGGCGATAGTAAGTTTAAGCAGCTCACCAAAAAGATGCGCTTAAAAGTATGCAACATCTATATAAAGCTAGTTTTGGTGACATTTAAATAGCATACTGAGTTGGGCGTCGACCGTTCATAAGATGCAAGGTTGTACAGTACAACATGCAGTAATTTATCTGGGCTCTCGACTGTTTGCTGCTGGACAAGCTTATGTAGCACTTAGTCGTTGTAGATCTTTGGACGGTATTCGAATTGAAATACTAGACTGTTCAAAGTTGACAGGTAAAACCCCATGTAACAATGAAGCTTTAGAAGAAATGATTCGATTAAGAAGTAATAATTCGTAAAGTCGTCAATAGAACTTGGTCGCAAATAATGTAACAATTAATCAATGAAAGGTTACGAGTAGATATTAAATGCTGCCTAATTATCGATTTACTTAACCAATACTACATGTCATAGTTCACATTTTAACAAATTTGGGGTTTCTCACATCAAATTAAAAAATTAAAAATAAATATAGTTTAAAAAAACTAAAAAACACGCTTTTAAATATCTTTTAAATATCATTTAAATATCAAACTAAAAAGTGAAAAATAATTCTTTGTATAAACTAACAATAATAATGAAGGAAAAATTCCTATATTATTGTGAGAAAAACGTGGGGTGCTTTGTGACATATTTTTCATATATCGAGCATGCCACGCTTTTCTCACAATAATGCAGGAATTTTTTTTTAATTTTCAATTAGATACATTGACATTTAGTGGCCTTCCTTTTGAATAAAACATAAGTCTCATATCATAAATTTCTCATATTTTACGGTAAATTTAATATGTTTATCAATAATCATAATTGCATAAGCATCCCAACAGATAAAATACTTATATCACTTGTAATTTGCGGAGCTTTTCACTAACGCTTTGGTAATTTTTCTTGCTCCTATGCAAATACATTGAGCCCATTTCATGACCCAAATAAAAAGCAACGCCTATTATAAGTATCCGCATATGTATGTATATATATATGTATACGAGTACATATATAACATCTTACACATCACATATGTTAATACATTAAGGAGCACTTACCACAGTAACATTACCGAATTTAACAGTAAAAATTAAAAAAAAATATGTTAATGTAATCATTAATAATTAAGAAAATTTTATTCATTATTTTAATGATTATCTACTTTATTCTTGAATAGTTAAGCAATCTTACCAAGAATCCATCTTACGACACTACCAACAAATACTACTACGAGCAAAAAATTGTAAAACTTTGTTAATAATTTTCAAATTCTTAATTTATTCTTCAAAATCTATGCCGTTCCATTCAAAGTAATCCCCTTGGCCACAATACACTTGTGCGAACGTCTTTCCAATCCTCGAAAACAGTTGATAAAGTCAATTTCCACGATAGCCTCCAAAGCGCGTAGCGATTCACGTTTAACAAATTTAATGGTTCCCACAGAGCGGTCGATTGAGTTTGCTGTTTAGTTAGAATTCACATGGAACTAAACCAGGCGAACATAATGGTTACGACACAATATTCTTTGAAAATTTGGCGAAAAACTCACGAAGAGTCAATGCAGTATGCGACGGTGTATTATCGTGGTGCGAAAACCAAGAGTTCTTGGCTCTAATTCAATTTTTTTCATATATTTAAAGTTTAGACCCTTAAGAACATATCCTTTAAAGGATTTTTAAAAATTAAAATTATTTTAAGAGCTACAGTTACTTTAGTGACGCAGTACCTAGCCCGGTTCGGCCGACTGCCTGAAATTTGACTCACTTTTTTAAACGCGTTTTTCTCCAAACTACTTTTTCCTCACGTTACCGGCATTATCTCAAGTTCTGTACAACCGATTTACTTGAAATTTTGTGTGAACCTTCTTTATATAATCCTTTATCGTTCCTACCAGCATCGTGTCAAAATTTTTGTTTTTAATATTTTAAAAATATTGAGGAATTTCAAAAAAAAAAGCGTAAAAAAATGATTTTTATTTTCAGGCAGTCGCCATTTTTCAAAAAAATTTTTTTCGTGTTCCCGGACAGCATCCTTACTGAATTTACTGAATTTTTTTTGATTTTTTTTTTTTTCAGATCACCAGGAGAGTCAGGATCAATGTCACCAGGATGCGCCATTTTTTTTTACACCTGTCTCTCCCCCTCTAATTATTTTAATTTTTAATATTTTTTTGTAAAATTTTTTTTTCTTTACTCTTAAGATATCAATAAAAACACCATAAAAAATGGATAGTAAAAATATTTTTTGGTTTTTTTTTTAATAAAATTCAAAAAACTGTCCAAAATTTGATTTATAGACTAGAATATCGTACCCCCTTAAACGACGGTCGGAAGGTATTCGAAGTGCACCTCGATAATCGTAGAAAACTGTCAACATAACTTTTATTTTTGACCTGCTTTGAAGCGTTTTATTTCGGCTTCGACTCACCTTTGCCACGATATTCGACCGATTGATCGTTTGTTTTCGGGTCATAAGCATAGATCCAAAACTCATCACATCCTGTTAGTCGGAAAACATTGTTTTACAGACGTTCATGCGACGCTATTTTTCAAAAAAATTGACTTTCTTAAGCCCATATAGTCATTCAAATTTGTTTTCACTGATCCTTCTGATATTCCGATAATTTCAGTAAGATCTCTTCTTTATTTTATCGACTTGTTGATCATAAGTTGAGGTTTATGGCCGTCCTAAACGTAGATTGTCGTCAATGATAACTTTTTTATACGTGAATAGGAAATATTATGTTTGCCACGAAGTTATAACGCCCAGAAGGAAACATTGGAGACCCATCAAATAAAAATAAATTATTAGCATGATGCGCTAAGTCGATTTAGCCATATTCGTTTGCGGGTGTATACGCGAGCATTTTATGAGATATCTATCTGAAAATCGCACGTTCTTTTTCACCCAAGAAACTTTCATTGTCAACGCTTTTGTGAAACAAAAGGGGATGCAAGTGCATATGTGATTTCCCCTATTCCTCTCCCTCAACAAAGTGGTTGAGGTTTAGGAAGCCTGTTTTAAAAATTTCATTTCTTGGTTCATGCCCACCCTAGTATACACGCTTTCACTTTTTAGCAAACTTTATAGCCACAATAACACATAAAAATGCTATTCAATATTTCAATTGGCAAATGAAAGAAAAAATTATTGCTAAACTCACGCAAATTTAATGCCCGATCAATATCATTGCTGTTGCCTGTTATTATCAACTCCACACCTTGGCATATCCTGCGTCAAAGCAAAATTGAATTTCATTTGCTAAAATATCTCGGAACCTTGCCCATTGCATTTCAATACTCATTGACCATTGACCATTGTCAGTGTTGTCAGTTGTCTACTTAGTCTGTTTTGCCATTTATAATGCAATTGACAGGGGTGTGAGCGTCACCTATTGGCCTTTGACACATAGCACACTAACTTAACTGAACTTGTCTATTTATCAAATCGCCTTTTATTTTATTTATATTTTTTTGGTTTGTGTGAAAGTTTGCTGCTGCCTCATCTTTTTCACGATTTTTGCTTTTTTCGTTAAACGTTCTTCTCTTTTTTTGCGGCAATATCCTTGTAATTCAGCTATTGTCCGGTGTGAAATATATATACGCCGTACGAGCGTCGTTCTTTTCCTCCCAAGGGCCAGGCGTTCAAATTAACCTATTTATGGCAATAGGCAATGCGCTATTCGGATTCTGGCGCACGTTTGCCGTTAATGCCCTTTTCGATTTGTTCACGACCCGCTGTCACTCATACCCTTACGTTTTCTTACTCTGACTCTTTGCCAACATATTCTAGTGAATTTGTATGTGAAGAAACATATTTTTAGGCGCTCTGGCTTATTGTCTTCGTGACTGTGACTGCATACGAGTACATATGTGCGTATATACCTATAGTATGTATATACAATCGCAGAAATTGATAATTGTTAATGTGCGTACATATGTTGGCGTTTCTGCTTTCTACTGCCGCCTGCTGTAACCACTTAATAAAGTTACAAGTATTAATTGCTTCTTTGTTATTCTTGTCGTATTTTTACGCCTCTTATAAAATGGCGTTTATATTGTTCATTTCGACCGGTAGTCGCATTTCTATGTGCCGTTAAGCCATTTGCCACAATCATGCCTACAAGCGTTGCGTTTAAGATTAAATTGTTGCAATTGCGAGCAAAGTGATTTACAAAGAATTGGCCAACACGATATGATACGTTGATAAGGAGTAAATTGTTGTCACGTTTACTATGTTAAAGCGGGATCTCATGTGAGTAGATTCTCGTATATAAATTATGTGTGGATTAAGTAAGTCTAAGTTAAGTCTCAAATTTTGTTTGTAGAGATTATAAACGACTGTATTAGAGAGTTTGAATAGAGAAGATCATTTAATAATGAATAGTGCATAAAAAACCAATAAATAATGTTAACTGTAACAGTGGCGGACTCAGAGGGGAGAAATGGGAAAATTGAAGCGACGCTGCTTGATAGAGAACTTGAAATAGATGTTGCATTCAGCTCCATCTGTGATATATGTGATTGATACATTGCTCGCGGCTTATCCTCCAAATTTTCCAAGATAGAAAAATTACTAACTGGAAAAATAGGAAAACAGCGGGAACAGCAACGATACTGGTCACAACCGTTTTCAAATTTCAATTATAATTGGGATTTTTTGCCTATATCACATATCTATCTTTAACGGATTCACTCAGCGTTATTCTTCAGAGACAATCAATCGATCTGTCAAAGGCATCAAATATGATAAATACGTTCCGAAATCTAAGACAAAAAGCTGAGCAACATGTTCAATCCATTTATTTATACAGGAAACATGCCAGAAAAACAGAAAGTTGACAACTAAAAACGAGGAATCTTCGGCCGACAAACAACAAATTTCAAAAACAAAAAAATTTAATTTCCAATGTTATAGTTGTTTGTGTTGACCCTGTTCCAAAAAAAGGTACTTGCGGTGACAAGCATAAGTCTTTGGAGATTCATCTAAAAATAATCGGACAAAAAATTAGTTTTATAAATTGATAATCCCGAGCCTGATCGAAGGATTTTATTTTGTTTTCAAAATTAACAAAATGGCTGCCTCAGGAATTTTTTTTAAATTTTTGCGAAAAAATCAACAGTTAATTGGTCTTAAAAAATCGAAATTTTCGAAAAAATAAAAATCCTTCGATCAGGCCTGAGTTTATTATGTATTCTAAAAGCCATATAAATTTCATTAAAATCTACTAACCGAGCTCTCTTTCTTATTTCTCCAATAACTCAAAAACTAACTATCGGATCAACGTTAAATTTTCAGTGAATATTTTTAAGATATTACACTTATCGAAAATGCGAAAAAAAATAATTTTTTGAAAATTCTTAATACCCCTAACCCCTTAAAGACGCACTTTTCTAGAGAAGTATTGGATGGATTTCAACTATGTTTGCTGCTTCCAGAAAAAGTATGCGCTTTGAAAACCAAAGAAATGGAAAATCTGATTGACAGAAGCAAAAGTCAAAAGACAACGAGATACTGATTACTGCAATGGAAACGTTGAAGAACTGCGATGTAGACCTATAGCCCATAATTCATAGTTTTCTTCGCATATTCTGTACACTTCCTGTGACAAATATGAACTCTGAACGCTCTTTTTCGACACTTCGCCGCATGAAATCGTGGATGAGGACGAACATGCTTTAAGATAGATTGATCGGTCTGGCGTTGCTGCACACGTATCATGACATAGAAATTGAAGTCACTGAGGAAGAAGTTCTCGAAATATTCTCAAAAGTTGGTCCACATCCTTCTGTTTTGTGAAATTTTCCTATTGTTGATAAAACTTCACGTTTGGTGTGTGCGAGTTTTTTCTCCATTGGGTTGACGAGGAGGAAAAATTAATCCTTTTTGGAGTTCCATCGAATGCTCAGGGTTTTGGTGCTCTCGGGTTCAAAGGCTGAGTGTTTCCGTCTCTAAAAGATGATCCTGTGGAAATCCTTTCTGAATGTGTGGGTCATTGGAGGTCCATTTTGGCAGAGCTGCTGTCTGTCATGACATTAAACTGTATAAAGAGTAGTTTGTATTTGGTACATAATCTTCGCCCTTTAAAAATGCAATATAGGCTTTATAAGAACTGGATTGTTTTCGGTCTGTTCCATGCCAAATTTAATAAAGATATCTCCTTAAATTAAAAAAGTTTCCATATAAACACTTGATCCCGATGAATCAGTTTGTATGACATGTATATGCTATAATAATTTAATCTGAAGAATCTATATATATAAAAGAAAGTTGATGTTAGTTACACCATTTATAACTCAAGAACGGCTGAACAGATTTGGCTGAAAATTGGTGGAGAGGTAGCTTAGAACCAGGGTAAGGACATAGGATACCTTTTATCTCTTTATGTCAAAATTTAATACAACTCATAAATACAAAAATTATATTTCAAATCATAAGCATGTGTTCAAAATTCATGTTTGTAGGAATATTTCATTTCTTCAAAAAAAAAAAAATAAATAAATAAATAATAAAAACAACCTCATATATTATATATATATATATAAGAAAGTTGTTGTTAGTTACACCATTTATAACTCAAGAACGGCTGAACCGATTTGGCTGAAAACATAATAATTTCAAAATTCATGATTGTAGGAATCCTTTGAATATATGCGTACCATTTTAAACAAATTCTTCTTCAAAAATAATACAATTGTATTTGGAATAGTAGAAAAGAAACCAAATATGTACCAAATATACCACGTGCATCCCAAAATACTGATGTCATAACCTTTCCAGCCGCCTTTTTCGTCTTTCCACGCCTGAGAACCGGTTGCTCATGTGCAGTTCACTAGAATGACTGTCGATTGGACTCCAGTGGGAAATGATGGAGCTATGTTTTTATCACCGACTCAAAAATTCGGCTTTATTTCGTAATTTTTTTTCGATTATGAATATGTGGGGCACCCGCTTTGCACAGAGCTTTCGCCTCTTTAAGCTTAGCAAATATCTTTTCATCGGTGGATTTCCCTGAGCCCAAATTCAACAGTATTTTCATCCAAAAAGCAATGATTTATTAACACACGAAATGCTCTATGATCCATTTTTTTGTAAACTAACACAAGTTGTTTCACAGAAATGCTATATCTTATTAACTAATAATTATAATCCAACTAATAGAAATCATATAGATGGTAGTGGTAGTATTATCTATGTATCAGCCACAGTGAAGCGTGGACGGGTCCTCTAGTAATCTATATAATCGAATATCTAAAAATGTTGCATTTAGGGATAGGAACAACTGAAAGGAGATCATCGAGGGAAGAAATCTTTTGAGTGAAAATTTAACGAGAATGGTTTTGGGCATGAAGAATGTCAATTCTAGACTGGACTGGTGGTGGTAAAGGTTGTAGCTTTGACAACTAACGAATCTGGCGACTCTTCTTCTTTTTTATTGGCACAGACACCGAGTCGCGGTTATAGCCGAGTTTACAACAGAGTGCCTGTCATTTTTCCAGTTTTTTTGCTGTTTGTCGCCAATTGGGAATTCCAAATGTATCCAGGTTATTCTTAACCTGTTTTTTTTCAACGGATTAATCATTGCAGTATTTGTATTGGCTTGAAAATATTCTATTTAAAAGGTGTCAATAAATATTTGTTTTAAAATATATAAATATGTAGTTTTATTTTTCTCAGTCTGGGTTAAATTTGATCAGATGGTATATTTCTCGCTTGACAAAGCCGAAGTCAATTATTTAAATACGAGTCTATACGCCCATTCATTTAAGGTAGTAGTCTGCTAACTTGGGTTCAAAAAATCGAAAAATATTTTTTTGCTTAATTTGAAAGTACAATGTCTTGAGAATTTATTGTAAAAAAATCAGACAGAAATTCGAAATATTTCGGGAGTTATAACGAATTTCTTAGAGCGCCTCGGAGTCCTCTCTCTCGCGGAGTTATTGAACTTTAAACTCGTTTTTCTCAAAACATTGTTTTTATGGTCGGCCCGGGTCCTAACTTTTTTTCTACAAAACCGATTGCTTTCAAATTTTAACAGGCTGTTCTACACACTTATAGTTCTCGTCGTAACTAACTAGAATTTTTTTCACCCCTAACTTTTTAATTTACAACCCTTTCTTTGCTAAAAAAATGAATTTTTTTTTCAAAGTCCGCCATTTTGTTATTTACCCTTGAAATTTAACTTCAGTAGTTCCGACCAGAATGACATATCTATAGATTAAAAATAAACAAGAATATTTGATTTCAGATAACATAAATAACCGTGGGTGGTCCCCGCGTACATTTTTTTTGAGGTTCCAACTTTGAGTGACAATAATAATAGTAATAAAGAATTAAATTTTTTCAAATACATTTTTTTATATTTTCAATATGTAAATAAAAATACTCTAAATATTCAAGATAATTCATTTTTATTTTTCTTTAAAAAACCACCCTCCAAAGAAGTCATGAAAAAAGGCATAAGTTACTAGACTACTACCTTAAAAGAGATTCTATTATTAACAACTCGTCAATCCAATTAGACTTCAATACCGCTCTTTTTGGCAAGCCATTTAATATTCAATGTCTTAATTTAGTACAAAGCAAGAAACATAAAAGAAAATATACGTATATTCAACAATTCATAACGCCAATTGGTGTTTATGATTATTATTGTTATTATTACTCTGTTATGTGGCAAATAAGTCGTTCATAAAATCAATTCAAAGCAATATTCAGAGCAATATGGAAATCTTCGACTATAACAATCACCGAATAGTTAAAGTTTAGTAAATTTCTTGACAGTGGCGGAAACGGCATATGATATTGGTTTTAACATAGGGTATAATAGCTTTGTTTATACATTAGGGTTGCACATAAAAATTCACATTTTTGATTTCTGACCGTCTATGCTTTCAGTTGCTAATAATTCAGCAAAAAATATGGGTAGTCAAAAAAGTCTTTTCGTATTTTGTCAGTTTACAGAGACGATGCTGTATCAGTTTGTGTAGCACAATTGTGGTTCGCTCGCTTCCGTTCTGTAAATTTCGAGGTAAAGAATGCACCTCGCTCTGGTCGACATATCGTTGAAAATGTCAATAAAATTATGGAAAAGATTGACCAGGACCAGGACATAAGCACTCATGACATCGCTAAGGAACTTAACACTCATGATCAAACGCTTTTGAACCATTTAAAGAAGGCTGGCTACAAAAATAAGCTCGATGTTTGGGTACCACATGAATTTTCTGTGAAAAGTTTAATGGACCGAATTAACATCTGCGATTCTTTGCTGAAACGAAATGAAATCGAACCATTTCTGAAGCGAATGGTAACAGGCGACGAAAAGTGGATTAAATATGACAATAATGTGCGAAAAAGATCATGGTTTAAGCTTGGTGAAGCTCAACAAATGGTCGCCAAGCCAGGATTGCTGAGTGTTTCATGGGATTGGAAAGGAATCATTAACTATGAGCTGCTCCAGTCTGGTCGAACTATTGATTCTACATTTTACTGCAATCGAAAAAAACTGCCAGAACTGAGCAACAAAAAGGGCTTTGTCTTCCATCAGGACAACGCTAGACCGCACACATCTTTGAAGGCTCGGCAAAAACTGCATCGACCATATAGCCCTGGCCTTGCACCATCGGACTACCATTTGTTTCGGTCAATGTAGAACTCCCTTAATGTAGTAAAGTTGGCTTCAAGAGAAGCTTGTGAAAATTACTTGTCGCCGAGGAACCACAAAAGTTTTATACTGATGGAATAATTTCCCTAGCGGAAAAATGGCAAAAAGTGGTCGGTCAAAATGGTACATATTTGGTGCTTTAAAGTTCATTATAAATGAAAAAAAAAGTTGAAATTTTATTAGAAATACGAAAAGACATTTTCGACTGCCCTATATATATAAATAAATATGTGGATGATTTATCCGTATTAAATTATTATCAGACCTAGCGCATACTTGTTAAAAAAGTCTATTGCTACACACTAAAGATTCGAAGATATTTCACATAAATTTGACTTTTCTTAATCTTATAAAGATACTCTCTGAATTTTGTACCGAAACATTGTAATACTTTCATACATTTATCCTTAGTACTGCCCTAATGCATATTCGTTCTCGCGAATGAAGACATAACTATTTATGTAAGCCTTTTCGTACATTACTACAACATGGCTGACATTTACCGTTAACACCAGAAGAAAGCAGCCGCGCAATTTAAGCAAAATCTTCGATATGTGTTTAATGCAAATTATTGCCCTTATGCCTCGTTTGTGTGTGCCGGTGAATGTTTGAGTCAATACAATAAAACCGACTGTACATATGTTCCATAACGAGCCGATATACTCTATGTGACTGAACGTTTATATCCAATGTAGATATCAAATAATTGTTAATGTCTGCAATATTGTAGTAATGCCAGTAGATACGCATCTATGTCTGTGCACAAATTAGAAGCTCCTTATATTACAGCATGTGTAGCCACAGACATACATATATACTTTTTATATTATATTATATGTTTATCAATTTTGGTTTGTTTTGGCTTGAGACAAATAGGCTGGTAAGATAAGTTAGGTAAGATTTCTGATCCCAGAGCATGGAGGGGGAAAATGGACTGGCAAATGGATTGTAAACTTTTATGTGTCCCCTTAAAGCGCTTCTTCGCAGTGAAGTCACATAAGACAGCTAAGTACATATGGGTGCATTAACATTTATGTGCAGTTAGCAAATTATCCACGTGACTTTAGTTACTTTATTTATTGAAATAATTGTGGTTTGCGTAGCAGTTATGGCAAACATTTTGTAAAATTACTTTGAAGAATTAGAAACTTAACTATAAGATTATATGCTATGTAAATACTTCAATTTGGTTGACCTGAACCCAAGATCCATTAGCCGTTTCGAAGCCTTCTCAGGCAAATAGGTTCCCATTTGGTCAACCACTTAAAAAGTACAACAACTATAGAATATATTATACCTAAATAAGTAATTATGTACCTCTAATAAATATATAATATATAATATACAAACATCATATGTTATCAATCTTCTTTATTGTAGTAGACACCGCTTACGGCGTTATAGCCGAGTTTACAAGCGAGCGCACCAGTTCTCCTTTTTGCTGTTTGGCGTCAATTGAAGATTCCAGTTGTAACTAGGTCCATCTCCACCTGGTCTTTCCAATGGAGTAGATATCTTCGTCTTCCCCTTCTTCCCCCGGTGATTAATGCGTCGAACAATCTCAGAGCCGGAGTGTTTTCATCCATATGGACGACATCAGCTAGCCAGCGTATCCTAATTCAGTATTCGTCGTTGCCAATGCGCAAAGGAACATATATATTCCGCAGAACCTTTCTCTCGAAAACTTGTAACGTCGATCCCTCAGATGTTGTCATCGTCCCATGCCTCTGCACCGTATAGCAGAACTTTGTTCATCGAGAGAGGACTTTACCTCTCAATTGTCTACTCAGTCCAAAGTAGCGCCTGTTGGCTATCGTTATTTTGCGTTGGATTTCGAAGTTGATATTGTTGTTGGTGTTAATACTTGTTGCAAGACTGTTCGTTTGATGACACTTTCTCCTTTTTTCTCTACCAGACCCATTTGATCCGCTTCCTCATCCAGTCTGAGGAAAGCAGAGCTAACGGCGCTATGGTTGAGATCAATAATATCCATATCATCCATGTATGCCTGTAGCTGTACTACACTCTTAAAGAAGATTGTCATTTCTCTATTCAGCTCTGCAGATTAATTTATTTTTTCCAGGGGTAAATTGAATAAGTCGCACGATAGGGAGTCGCCTTGCCTGACACCTCGTTTGGTATTGGCTCGGAGAGGTCCTTCCCAATCCTGTGGCTGTTGATAATTTTTTTCACCGATATTTTCCAAGATTTAGCGCATAAAAATCTGATCAGTTGTTGATTTTCCAGGCCTAAAGCCACAGTGATACGGTCCCATCAGTTTGTTGACGGTGGTGTTTAATCTTTCACACAGTACGTCGATAGACTTTTATATGCGATGCTTATCCCACGGTAGTTGGCACAGATTGTGGATCTCCTTTTTTGTGGATTTAGCAGAGTACATTTAAATTACAATCGCCAGGCATGCTTTCGTCCGACCATATTCTATAAAGAAACCTAAGCATGCTCCTTATAAGTTCTCCGCCGCCGTATTTGAATAGCTCGGCCACCGCATTGTTGTTCTTCAGACGGGTAACTACTATTTGAACTTCATCTTGGTCGGACAATGGAAGGTCTCATCGATTGGGAATTCGGGTTCACCATCTTCCGTTGTTATACTTTCGCTGGCCTTCAGCAGTCTGGAGAAGTGTTGCCTCCATAATTTCAGTATACTCTGAGTATCAGTGACTAGATCACCTCTGGGGGTTTTACAAGAGTATGCTTCAGTCTTGAAACCTTTTGTTAGTTGCCGCATCTTTTTATAGAATTTTCGATCCTTACCCGTGTCGGCCATATTTCCAAGCTCTTCGTACTCCCGCATTTCGGCCTCTCTTTTTTTTGCCTGCAAATGCCTTTGGCCACAGTGCAAACCTCAAATTATTTATACCTTCTATCTAGGGTACTATTCAAAATTAATTGACAGAAATGAGATTTAAAAATTTATTTGAACCTTCTTTAGCAGAGAAATGCACTTGGCATAACCAAGTGGTATGTGCTAAATTAACTCCATATAGTCCAAAGTAAGATTTTCTCAACGAATTGTGCTGCTGTGCTTATAATTTTCGAATTTCAAAGACAAGTTCATCTGAATTGTGACTTATCAGCAGTTCATTTATTGGATCAGTGCTGTATTTATTATTTTTAAGACGAGAATGTTGAGGATCACGAACCATTCAATCCTCTCTCGTGGTTTGGAAAAGCGACTGCAGTTTTTTTTCGAAGCCGCCAATATTATATTCACCAGTAGACTTTAAGAAATCGATTTTTTCTGTTTCTGACATTAATTAATTGAGTTCACCACCCTTCCTCCTCTACTTCGCTGGTAAGGAGCACGCATTGTGCAAATAAAAATGCAGACAGCTTGTAAAAGTTCATTTCAATTATTTTAAATTAACGTTCTGCTGCTGGTAGTTAGCGGTTACATTAATTTGCAAACGTCTAACGTGAGCTGCGGTTGAACAAACGCCAGCGCGGCAATAAAAGTATTTGGTAATGCTATAAACACCAATTTTTTTTTTTCATTTTAATTTGCCGTTCAACGCTGGATCTGGCCACAATTTCATTCAGACATTTTTTATTCCTTTAATTGCTCTTTTTTCTATTCGCACTGCTCACTAATTTTTTGCCACTCGAGTTGTTACTAACATTTCAACTGTAAATTGTTTTGGTTAGCCTCTGCGCTCTCATACTTTCTCTCCGCCTCTTTGCAGGACCCTGTCCGCAAGGCACCTTCGCCTGTGATGGCAACACGTTGTGCGTGCCGCAGCGTCAAATTTGCGACAATCGCACAGATTGCGAGGATGGCAGCGACGAGCACCCGGTGGAGTGTGGCCTACTTTATGGCAGTAAGGCGCTGACCGATAAAATTGTCGGCAATGCAATTGAACGGCGGCGACAACAACAGCGGCAAAACCAACAACAACAGCAGAGTAAGGCATATAGCAGCGGGCGCAATGGCACCGCGGCTCAATTGATAAATGTGACGACAGTGCGTGTGCCACTGGTGGAGCCGGCAACCATTGACACCGAAAATGGTGGACGTCGTACGGCAAGCCGTGGTAACGAAGAAGTTGCGTTTTGCGGTAAGTATTCGTTCGAGTGTCGCATTTCAGATCTCCGCGGAGGCATTCCGCAAGCGTTTAATATGTATACTTTATAGTCCGTGCAACTTATGACTTATTCAATGTAAATACATGCTTATATTACAGAAATAACAACATATCCAAAAGGTGTTTGCACCTGTCGTCAGCGTACAATATTGTATTGTGGACGCAAGGCAAAATTGACGCGCATACCGCGCTTAAGTGCCGAGGTAACTGTAGAGCGCCATGCAGGCATAGCTAAACATTCAAGTGCCAACCGCAACCAATTTTGTCCGGTTTTCATTGCAGGTGACGTATTTGATGATGAGCCGTAGTAATTTGACGCTGCGTGAAAACAGCTTTATTGGGTTGAAACACTTACAGCAGCTGTAAGTAACGGAAGTGCGTAGACACCGTTAGCGGCAAGCCACTGAGGCCTTTGACCTTTCACCGGCTTGTACGCCAATCTATCATTATGCTGTTGTTGTACGATTTGTAGCAACACATTTTTTGGCGCGTTTCTTCTCTAACCTCACATTTCTTACGTTTACACATAATTTCTTTTCTTTTGCTGTTTTAACGCCTACCTTCCGGCTCGGCAGCTCACTGAAGCGTTGCAACATATCGCATGTGCCGCTAGGCACATTCAATGGCCTACATCAGCTGGAGAAATTGGATGTGCGGCATAACAATATCAGCACTTTGTCAGTTGGCATATTTCGTGGCATGAATTCTCTGATGTGGCTCTTTCTCATTTCGAATCAATTGCGTACGTTGCCGTTGGCGCAATTTGTGGACATGCCACGCCTCGAATGGCTGATGCTGAGTGATAATTTGCTCACACTGCGTAACGAGAAATTTCCGCACATGCTGCGTCTCTATGAAATGTGAGTATGTAGGTGTTAATGTGTGCTTTAAGCATACTGACTTAAAGTCAGTGCCTAATATCCGTTCGCTTAGGCTTGTGAGATAGTGTGTGTGTGTGCGTCGTAAAAGTCAATGTTTGGGAAAACGTTAGCCAACTATATTGTATATTATACCATAGACGTACTCGTCGCTTAGCTTGAATGAAAGTAAACATAATAGACCAGTGCCAAAATCTTTGAAAATAGTGAAACAGTGAAAAAATTATAGTAGGTTGAAGTAGGTAAAAAAAGTTGAAAAGCGAGAGAATATAACAATAATTGCAGAAAAAAGAATTGAGTGCCGATGTGAGGCTGGTCATTGAAAAGCTAGCGGGTTATTGAGTTTTTTAGGATAAACAACTAGTTTCTTCTACTTCCGCTTATTGGTAAAATTCTAGCTAAAAATGACCTACAACGTTTGTACTAACCACCCCGTTCGGTGAGTGAACTTTTGTAGAAAAAGTCGGTACGAACCTTAATTTCACAATAATTAAGGCTTGAGAGAAATAGCGATAATAAAATAAACTGTGAATCTGTTTTATTGAAAAAATCCTGTCTAAAAGAGTGAACTTAACTCTAGTTCAGTACGTGCTGGAATGAACTTCCCCAGGATAAGAACTGACAGCCCAGAGTAGTAAGAACTTATCCAACGACTTATGGTCCGACTTATTCCACAACAATTGCAATGCAAGTAATGCCATACTCCGGGTTAGTCCATCGGCATTTAAAGTGATATGAGCTTACGAAATTACATAGCCTTTGGACACCTGGTGTAAAGAACGGCCAAATATTCTATCACTTCGCAACCAAGTGCACCTCAACTAACACTGTTTTCACATAACCTCAAAATTTATTATTTATATTAGAAAATATTAAAAGAAACGACAATCAATCAAACACGTGTTAGCGCGTGAAATGAGCTTTCCAAAAAGGTATAGCATGACCCGATGCGACGAATAAAACTAGAACTACGTGCTTTCAGCGCCAACTAGCGAAAATACCGCAAGACTTTTTTGACAACCAATTATTAGGGGATCCGGCCACGCGTTGTTGTGGCATACATTTTATACTATAATTCATAAAAAAACTAATCAATACAGTGAAAATTTTGTTTACGAATAAAGCCGAAAACGTTTTTGTCGGTATAAGAATCCAAGGGATTGTACTTGGTTAAAGGAGATGTCCGCTTAATAAGATGTCCATTTAATAGAGCTTTCATGTTCTTTATTTTTTAATTGTTTTTACTATCCTATCTTCTAAGCTGGTTCTAACTGGACACAGTGTGTGAACTGTTACTAAAATCGGTTCAGTAGTTTAGGAGTCTATAGCGGACAAACTAGGTGATACGTAGTTTTTATATATAAAGATTTTACAAATTTTTTCTTAAACAAAATTTACTTTAATAAATTTACAAAAAATTTCAATTTTTATGTTCCAAATACAGGGTAGGCCATTTAAAGTTGACCCATTTGTTTGTTTGCCAAAATTAAGGCGTCGCGGATAATCAGCTGGGTTTAGTTTTTGTGCCATTTGAATTTTATATGGAAACATCTTCAAATCTTTATGAATTATGCGTCGGAGAGTGGTGCGAGAGATGTCTAATTCCTGAGAGCGGCGATAACTCGATGTCGATGGAGTCTCCTCAATACTGGCTCGTACAGCTTCGATATTTTCATCAGAACGTCTTGTGCGTTGTCTGGATGCATGACTGGCATTACTGAGATTACCGGTGTTCACAAATTTTGCGTATAAAGACTTAATTGTGTTCTTAACTGGAGCACTTTTCACTTTATTTTTTTTGCGAAACGCACGTTGAGTTAACACAATTGAAAAGTTATTTTGAATATAAAGCTGAACAATTTCAGCGTGTTCTTTTGGAGTGTACTGTTCCATGGTATAAATTGTCTTCGACGCTTCTAACGCGGTATGACATTAGCCGATTTGTCAGCGCTGTTAAAAGTTACAGCGTTGCCAGATGGGTCAACTTTAAATGGCCTACCCTGTATTCGCTTTTATATTCTATTTCGACTTAAAATCGAAAATGGGCACTAATTTTCAATCGAAAATTCTCAACTCAAAAGTGTGTTTTTTTTGAAGTCGTTAAGCCTTTCCTTTGTTAAAATCTCTACTTTCTAATGACGCACAGAAATATGTATTACCATAATTTTTCTCAAAAAATATTTAAAAATATCCAACTCAACGAAAAAATCATCAGTCAATTAGATACGGTTCAAAGTATACATTATTCGGAAACCAGGTCTAAATATATGATAAAAAAGGTACTAACGGATATGATCGCTAACATCAAGTATTGAAGCAAGATTTCTAGTAGAAGCTTCCACATAACAAACTGCTTGGATCTTGCCTGTTGAATTCCACTCAGCTGTTTGCGTACCAGTTTAAACAATAACCCAAATAAGCACTTCCTAAGGGATTACATGAGTTCCCTCGGGTAAAAAACATGCTTTTTTCAACATTTTCCCTCATATCCAAAATGTAATATTTTAGTATAATTTTTTATTGCAAGAAACATTCACTATTAACAAAGAAATTCTGAAAGAATTTCAAATGGTTAAATAAATGCAACTCAAAATTATTCTTCAATTCTGGCAAAACTTTCAAAAAATTAACTCCATTTGTTAACTGGGTAGTTGCATTATATTTGTTTACCTCACGCCACGTTTTCAATAGCGCCTGCAGAATCATTTCGGGCGGTGATATTATGTTTCTTTTCAAGCGATTGCTCTTCTCTTTCGCATCTCAAGATTTTCACTTTTATATTTTAATTTTAAATTTTTACTTAATCTCTCTCTTTTAATTAAGACAAAAATATGTAAATGTATATGATATAATCTAACTTGCAGCACTTAATTTCGTTACAGCTATTTGGATTCGAACGCCATTGAGTACATTTCAGAGGACATGTTTGCAAATCTTGCCACTTTGAATCTGTTGTAAGTAGATTTTGAAAATATCTGAACATACTTTTTATACTCTTGTAACATGTTGCTACAGAGTAAAATAGTTTTGCTCACCTAACAGTTGAACGTATCACCTAAAACTAAGCGAGATAGATATAGGCTTATATACATATATACATATAAATGATTATGATGACGAGGAAAATTGAAATCCGGCTGACTGTCTGGCTGTCCATCCATTCGTGCAAGCTATAACTTGAGTAAAAGTTAAGATATCTTGGTGAAATTTGGTATGCGCCTTCCTTGGCAAAAAAATTGCTACTTCGTAGATGGGCGAAATCGGACCACTACCACGCCCACTAAATGCCATTAAAGGAAAACCTATAAAATGCCATAACTAAGCACTAAAACAAGATATAAAACTGTAGTTTAGCACAGAGGCTTTAAAAAAGGAAAAAGAAATTGGCCACGCCCTATAATAGGTATAATGTACAATCTTCTAGAACACTGCAGCTATAAGACCCAAATGCATGTCCCGTCGATGGAAACAAATGTTAATCGAAAGGGACCGAGTCTGATGAATACAGCGGGTGAGGTAGCAGCTCACTGCCAAGTACTTTGGTTGTATCCTCACAATGAAAAAATATTATGTTATTTGTTCAATGACTTTAAGGTTATTAAATATAAAAAATTTAGTCCGTTTCACAACAAGTGTTCTCTACCAACATGTTTGTTTCTTAACGATCATATATCTTAAAAAATATTTATAAAAACCAGCCCCTTTTCCATTGTAGTTCATCGATGACTTCAAAATTCGCTCAACACTTATTTTTATCAAAAATATACAACAAAAGTATATAAACCTATTTTTAGCGCATAGAAAATTTAAATATTTATCGCTAATTTTTCGATTTTTTTGCCTTAAGCAAATACATAAATATAAACAACACATAAGCTGCCAGTAAAGAGTTTTAATTTTGAATCATTGAAATTTCCCGCATCGATGTTTTAATTTTCCAGCATTTTTGTATGGAATTCTTTGCAAGGAAACAATGTGATTTTGCTACCTCGAGCAAAAGCTAAAGAGTGGCATAACTTAAATGCTCAGCCATTATATTGTGGCATGCTTTGCCTGCCGCTCAGTCATATACCTCAACACGCACACACACACTCACCCACCCTCCCACAAACATTCCCTCGCCAGAGATAAGCAAAATTTCGTCTGTGTATAAATATTCAGTTAATAAATTGTCTACATTGTTTTTATTTAATACCAATCATTTTTCACTGTCACCGCCCGAAGTGAGGGGCGCTTGCACGACATTTAGTGTCAATATCGAGTACATTATGGTAAATCGGTGCAGCCAGCCTAGACAGTTCGGCATGTAATCACGTCACAGAACGGATAGAATATATTTTCAAGCATAAAAAAAAATAATAAAATAGAAAAAAAAACAAAATACACTAACAACAACAACAAAGTGTTAATGCTGTTGCGATAATTTACATGCGTTGCAGACACCTCAGTTTTCTTGATTTGTTGCTGTCATTCGATTTTTTATTACAACAACAGTAGTATACAATAAAAGCAACAAAGGCGTCAGCACAAAATATATGGCGGACGCTGTCTAAGCAAACACACGCATTTGCTTTAGTGCCTCCTTTTTTGCTCAGCGAAATCTTCACCCTTCATTGTTCGGTGTGTGCCGCAAATGATTTTCAAATTTGCTTATACTATATTTATTTATGTATTTAATATTGTTAGTAAATGTGATTAATTTGTTTTGATATGAACTTTATTGCTTTTGTATCATTTCATGTCGCGTTACGGTTTTTTATGGTCTACTTTGAAGAAATCTCAATGACAATCGTATTACCCACATACATCCGAGAGCTTTTTGGGGTTTGAATGATATCAGAGATGTGTAAGTATGTAGCGTATTTAGTTAAGAAAACACAATTTCATAAGTACTATGTTATTTATGGTCAGGGTAATTAAATCATTTACTTTTTGTATTATATTCGCAAAAGTATTATCGTTTGGTGCTCCAGTGCGTATGAGTGACATTGAATTTGTGTCTTTCAAATTATTTAATTCGGATTGTAAGAGGCTTTCATTGCAATCTATGGTTAACTGCAATTAATTATTTGTTAAATTCAGATATTTTTACTGTTTATGTTTAAAATATATATTTTTAAATTCACAAGTTCATTTCTTATAGCAAAACAGGGTATATAAAGATATTTATTTTTATATTGATTGGTCATTTAGTATGGCAGCTACATGCTATAGTGATCCGATCCGATCCGTTAATTTGCTCGGATATTATAACATTGCCCTAAACAATAATTTAAATGCTAAATTTCGTGAAGTTATCTTGTCAAATAAGCAAGTTTTCTTTACAAGGATTGGCAAATTTGTAACGCAGCTTTCTGCAATAGTGTTCCGATATCGGCGATTCTGATAGGTTAACACCGATTAAAATATCAAAAGGTTTTTTTCCGAAAGGTTCAGTCTATAGAAGAGAAGATCAAATTCTTATAAAGTATGCCAGCTTACGACCAAAAATTGTCCAAATCGAACCGTAAGTGTTCAAGCCCCTAGGTACTGAACTTGAATATGAAGATCCCAGTATGCATAGTTGAATTTTGACCGAAAATATTCCTCAATGTGTGAGATATAAAATTGAAATTCAGTGAAAATCCTTTCCTGACAATAGTAACTCGGTGTACGAGTATTGAAAATGGTTTGAATTGAGTCAACACTTTCTCGAGCCCCCATATACCCAAAATAAAATTTTTCGAATTTTCAGGTGACTTTATGCTGATATCCAGCAATATTTTATTTTATCGGCCAATATTTTTGTGTTATCTCAATGAAAATTACAGAACATGTTTTACTCATAACAGTATATCATTGTGCTCAAGAGAGATAAAATTGAGCGAAAACTTGACCTAGCCTCCACAGAACTATTACCAGGACTTTCGAACATATGTACAATTGACTTTATTCCATATGATTGGTGATTATATATAAGGTACCTGAATCAAACCCAGGGTACAGCTTAGCAGTATGTAGTTTATTAATATTAAGTGGAATGAGCGATAATAGATAAAACCGGGTCGATACCACCACCCACTCCCATATACTACATATAATTTCGTTTTTGTAAAAAATCTTATGGTTGACATCCAAGTTGAAAAAGTATAAAATTTTCGGTTGCACCCGAACTTAGAGCCCTTCTTAACTTGTTTTGGCTAGCTTAATATCTCTGTATGTGTTTATTTCTAATCCAGCTCGATATATAATCTAGTTTTCAAACGAATATCTCCCAAACTTATGGTGACTAATCTTGGGGTGATTGATATAGCTTTATTATAAACATTTATATCTAATGTAGATCTATGACAAGTATCACGCAAAGCTCACCACTCAAAATTTTCAAATTTTTTGCGATATAGACATTTTTTATTTAGAAATAAGTTATTGACATGTTATTAATCAAAAATATTAAAAACTAAAAACAAAACACATTCAGCTATAGATACATAAATCAATTGAAAGATAGTGAGCTTTACAAAATGAGCTGGAAATGTAAGAGATTAACATGCGATGAAAAACAGATATTTGTTATTTTTTTAATTTAATTTTATTTACATTTTAATTGAAATTAACATTTTAATTTATTTTTTTTTTTTTATTGAAATACGAAGTTTAGTCGGTGTATCACTTTAATCACAACAAAATCGGCCGCTTTTGTGTAAAAACAGAAAAGCTAATTTGTGAGTTACTCATTAAACGTAATAAATTAAAAACTATAATTATAGTTACATAATATAATTTAGTTTACTTATGCTTACTAAAAACATAAAAAAATGCAGAAAATTCCGAACGAATGAGAAAGTCCGAAAAAAATTTAAGAAAGTATAGTGATAAGGTTTGCGTGGCCACGATAGTATAAATAAAAGTATACGAGGGCTGCTATATATATTTCTGGCCTAATAATGAAAATAAGAGTATTTATCAACATTGGGTTCTATTGTTTTTCAAAATATTCTCCATCAAGATTTATACACTTTTGCGCTCAAACCAATTTTCGACGCACTTTTTCCACTCCGATTGAGACACCTCCAAAACATGGTTTTTGAATGCTTCAACAGCATCTTCTGGCGACGAAAATCGTTGACCACGCATTGGGTGCCAAGTCAGGACTGTACGGCGGATGACCCATCAATTCGACGTTTTGGCCGGTCAAAAAGGCGCTGGTTTGAGCCGACGTGTGAGAGCTCGCATTGTCTTGGTGCACAATGATTCGTCTTCTCTTGTTCGTTTTTCGAATTTCTCCGAAGACTTCAGGCAAACAAATGGTGGTGTACCACTCAGAATTGACCGTCCTACGTTGCTCAATCGGCATCGATGTTTTCTGGCACCACGGCTGCTTTTGGACGACCCTCACGGAATTTGAGCGAGCGTCGGCCACGATTGAATTCGTTGTAACAGTTTTTCACAGTGCTATAGGATGGTGCTTCATAGCCATACAAAGATTTTAGTTCATCGATGCACTCTTATCGTGATAATCCACGTCGAAAGTTGTGAAAAATTATCGCACGAAAATGTTGACGAGTTAATTTCATTTTTTGACCGAGATGAATTTTTTAATTCCCTGTAAATAAAACAATTCACGATTAAATGACAAAACGTTCTGAGTGATGTTATGCTAAAAAATGTCAAACTTTCCAATGGAAATGTTAGATTGCACCTGGCAACACTTAGTGTTGCCTAGGCCAGAAATATATATAGCAGCCTACGTAGAACATTAGTGGAAACAGTAACAGAGCGAGTAGCGATTTTTACATTAGAAAGTATGATTAATATTCATTAATTATTTATTTACTTTTCTTAGATTGAAAAATATTATTCTTTACTTAACACCCTTTTAGAGTGCTTAAAATAGCAGTAATTGCTTTTAATCATTACTTGAGTAGTTAAAACTTTAGTACCAGTTGACAGCTTGCATCTTCGCGAGATTCGCACATGCTTAAGTCACTCTTTCATACTGATTTCTACACTTACTTTTATAGACGATAAATTAAATGCACCCTCGGCAGGAAAAAGTGATAGTAAAAACTTGTCTTCCCCTTGTCTCTCATTTTATTCTTTGAATTGTTGTGTGCTAAGTAAATGTTTGCTTAAGTGTTGCAGCAGAGCAAGATGCCATGAAGAAAGCATCAAAAACATTAAGTGCAAGCAAATAGAAGTATTCGTGGTGTAGTAGATGTAGAGTATATTAGTGAGAGACAAGAGATTTGTTGCATTCAATAGCCATACAAGAAAAATTCGGTGCAAGAGTATGATATTATTGTATTAGTCGAGCTGAAACTAGTATTCTTCAGTTATTGATTGAGAGAGCGCTTTATAAAATTTTAAATATTTTGTAAGTCAGATTGAAGAGATTAAAGGTGACATTGAGATCTTAATTATTTTCGCGGGCTTAGTGTGAACCAGAGCGGATTCCGAAACATTGATTAGCTCAAGATAAAATTTTGGGCGAAATCACAGCTATATAATATACTACTACTGTGTCCAAAAAATAAGGTGACATTTGAATTTAAACTGCGCGCGTCGAAGGATTTGGAGAATTATTTTTTTTTTAAGTTGGTAGTACTGTCAGTCATATTTATGTCAAATTTCATGTCAAAATATTCTTTAGTTTTTGAGATACGTGTGCTAAAAGTGAGTTTTTCGTTTTTTGCGATGTCGAAATTTGCTGAACAAAGAATTTGCATTAAATTTTGCGGATACGTTGAAGATGGTGCAGAAAGCCTTTGATGATGAGGCTATGTCTAAAAAAAATGTTGACAAGTGGTATAGTGAGTTCCAAGCCAGCCGTGAACGTGTCGAAGACGAAGAGCGTCCAGGGTGGCCATCAACCTCAACCGACGAAGCTCACGTTCAACAAATCAAAGATTTGGTGTTGAAAAAGCGTCGATTAACAATTAGAGACCTTGCTGATGAAGTTGGCATACTGGAAGACTCAGCCAATACCATTTTGAAGGATGTTTTGGGCCTCAAGCGCGTCAAATCTCGACTGGTACCGAAAACATTGAATTTTTTGGAAAAAAGACGTCGCGTTGAAGTGTGTGAAACGATGCTTTCCGACTACCAGGGTGTCATGAAACGCATTATAACTGGCGATGAGACTTGGATCTATGCTAACGACTCCGAAACAACCGTTCAATCGAGCGAATATCGTGCCAAAAGAGAGCCGAGACCAAAAAAATCGCACCAAAGTCGCTCAAAAATCAAGGTCATGTTGACTGTTTTCTTCGATTATCGTGGTGTTGTGCATTATGAATTCCTTCCAACCGGTCAAACAGTCAACAAGGAATATTATTTGAACGTTATGCGTCGTTTGCGTAACGCTATCCGCCTAAAAAGGCCGGAATTGTGGAAAGACAATTCTTGGTTTTTACACCACGATAATGCACCATCCCATACTGCCCTCGTAATTCGCACAGTATAATAGAAAAGTATAATAAATAATAGAAAATGAGTAGAAGACGTCGCTTACTCACACCATAGCTATATAAGTTTGTGCACTATACAAAGAAAAATCTGATAACATTAAATTTAACCATATTTTTTCCGAGCTGAACTTAATTTTATTCATTCTCAGTAAATATTAGTAATACTGCTGGTATAAACAGTTTTTTATATTGTCTTCTTTGTATTATTTTTGGTTAGATTTTAATATTGGGTACCACTATAAGTGCTCTGTGACTCTAATGTCCATTATTTAGAATTCGTGTTTATTTTTCGTCTCCTTTTTTAATTCACTTACTCGTGTAAATTTCGTTAACAAAATGTATAAATGTTTAGGAAACTATTATATTACACTCCGGTGAATGCTTGACCACTTAAATGCTTGCAAGCTAGCTTAAATATTTACACGTTTACTCGATTTCAAATGCGAGGGGATGTTGATAAGCCAGTGAGGTTATCGGTTTTAGTTTACTACTTTTGAATGCAACTCTGTTGTTCCGACAACTAATCTTTTTTTTTGGGTAGAAAAGAACGATAGACTACTGTTACGGATATTTATATGGATATGGTTAAATCGACCCACTCACTGCTAAGGTCTAGTAAAATAAAATCCATTATCTTTCCACTAAATCGAAGGATATATTTAGCATGGTTAGAATTATGCGATTTAGCTAGTAGTAGGGTGATCAAATTGAAAGGGGAATTTTGTCCATTTCATTTCCTTCAAAGTAATCCCCTCCCACTTCAATAGACTTATGTCAACGAATTTTCCAGTCATCATGGTAATTGGAAAAATCCTCCGTCGTGATGGCCATCAGAGTCTTCTTCGATTCAGCTTTTATATCCTTAATTGAGTCAAAATGGCGGTGATATGAAATTGCTGAATAGACAGAAGTTAGATGAAATTAAATCAGGCAAATGCGGTGGCCAGAAAAACTACTCATAAGCTTCTCTTAATGTGACCTTTTCACCATCAAATTCTTTCGCCATAGAGACGGAAAGGTAGTAATTACCTGATGCCAGGTCAAACTATAAAGTGGATCATAAGAACTTCCCAAGTCCTGTGGTCTGACGTTGTCCTGGTAGCTCAAAATTCTTCTACTATTGGCCAAAGTTGGCAATTACTTACTTCAAATGATCCTAACATATTGTTGACAGTACATGTTCGAGTTAAGAGGTTAGTCGTAGGGGATCAGCTCGTACATAGTTCTCAGCAAATTCCACCGAACACAAAAGAAAGACATTCAATCCTTGCTTGGACACCATTTGCGCCGACTCTTCAAAATTCGGCTACGGCCATAAGTGGTCTTTCATCATCATTAACTAAACGCGGATGAATCGAGTTTGTTCCAGTTTGTTCCAACGAAACTAAACTTGCGCATGATTGACTGCTAGTCACATTTTCAGCCACCTGGCCACCGATTTCCCCTTTATGGAAGAAACATTTTAGAATATGGCATATTTTCTCTTTTCTGGGGTTCATCTTTGGCGCACATTCAAACAATACTGAAAAATTTAGCACAAAATCTTCTCTTTCTAATGCCATATTGTGTAAACCAAACGTACTTATACAACGCGAGTTGCAGCAAACTAAAGTCAACGTTTGGCAAAATAATGGATTTCTTTCTGATCTAATATGTAATTTTATACAGTCTACCATGTTTCCTTCTGCGCGTTACATACTTCGTGGCATATTTAAAATATACTATTCAAGGTACTAAGTTATATATTGGATTGTTTCGATGTAAATCTGATATGATCATACTTGGAGTATTAATCGAGGCTTAATGCCTCATATCCTTCCATGTTACTTTTAAGTCTGTCGTAGAAAAAACAGAAGTCATAGAACTATGTTGAAGAAGACGGCAAGGCGCAGATAAACATAACATTAAAATGCAGTATGAAAATTACTCATACGCAGTGACGTAAAAAATTTCGTGCAACACATGGAAAAAATGAAACACGTGCTCCATTTATGCAACATACCTCGTACAAACAAGCTTATGTGCTTATTTACACATTTGCACACGTACATTGACCGGACAAGTGCAAGCCATATCAAGAAGAAAAAACTAGAACGCAATGCAGCAAACTATTAAATGCCGCATTACAGGCATTCATGCACTGATGGTTAGCTGGTCAGCTGGTCGAGAACAAATATGGTCGGGGCACGTAACGGAAATCAATGCTAGCACTACTAGCATCAACTTTTGTCTCGCTGAATTTTTACTGTGTCTTCAACAGCAACATGCTAGAGCAATAGCGAGCACGTTAAGCAAGCCATATGAGGCAAATAAACCGCCTCATGTGCGTAGGTGTGATTGTAGTAGTGCGCCAGTGCGTGCTTACAATTCCGTTACTCCTTGAAATCGCAAGGCAATGCTGAATGTTGATTTACAGTGTTTTTATACTACTTCCAGTGCTATTAAATAAGAATAATAGTCCATAGAGTTTGATGTATGCGTGTTTAGAGAGTTTGTGGGCGGCAAAATAATATATGACTAGAGTTTTACATCAATACAAAAAAACAATTGTGTGAAGTGATGCGCTGAGCTTTAAAGAAATATATTGCCCCACTTAACTGCCCACATAAAACCAAATGCAATAAGCTAAATTTTATTGACACATTCATACTAACCTATAAATGCCACATATAAGTAATCAGTTAAGGTAGACTGGCGTAAGATATGAAAATGTGGCAAGCACTTTAATGTGCATGAAATGTGCCATATGTTTCTTAAAAGCTGCCACGGCGTATGAGCAACATCTGTGAGTTCACTGTTCACTAAATGCATTAACCCTATATGATCATTAAGTATTTTATGATGGAAGCAAGTCCGACAGTGCATCGGCATTAGAGCTTTAACAGTATTTTAAATATTTGGTCATCCTTAGAGTCCAATAGTGAAAACTGAAATCTATAATTTTAGATAAGGCGTTAAAGTTCAAACATCTATTTTCAACCACTATCTCCCTGATGTATTTTGCATAAGAGCTTTTCCATTCTTAAAATACCATCTGAATAGTAATCAGTAAACCTCTGGCAGGAGTTAAGGAACGCACCTAGTTTGACAGGTTAAAATAGGCATTTTTTCGAATTAAAACAAGAGAAATTCAGGGTATATATCTGGTCAATCCACAAAAAGGGAGATCCCACAATAATTCGAGCTGCAGAACTTAATTCAGGGGAATTCATTAAGGAAGCAGATAACGAGGGCAACACGAAATATCTCCTGTCATGAAATAAACAGTCGTCGCACCCGCGACTTGGCTCTCACGTCACGTTTGACAACTGTTCAGTGTGTTTTACGTGGGATCCTGCTTGCGAAAGCTTAACTCCACGGTGCTCAGAAGCACAACGGATCAATACAATGCGTTGATCAGCGCTCTGGAAATTGGGTAAGGATTTTCAGTACCAATCGGCAGTGTGGCATGGACACACTAACCACCTTGGTAGGGTTCGAGGCCCAACTAAAACCTCTGCCGTACTTTGGGTCCGGCACCCGGTTGCAATGCAACTCCACATTCAAACTGACAAAGTCAGTTCTTCCCGTGATTTGGGTTTTAACCACAGCCACCACGAATCTCCACAAAGGGCCAAACCCAATGAGCAGATTGGAGTTACCTCCAAGGGCTACTGCACCCGTGGTACCAGGTTAAAGTCTTTGGTATGACCTTGTAACCGAAGCTACTACCAATTGAGTTTCCACACAACTCTGGACTGGCGGCCAGGATCTTAGTCGCCTCTTACGACAGGCATGCCTTACCACGGGTATATTCGGTTCCCCCCCCCCCGCACCGAGGGGGTCCCCCCTACCTGCAGGGGGAGTCACTGTTGACAGTCATAACTTTGAAGTTGTAGATAATTTCGTCTATCATGGAACCGGTATCAATACCACCAACAAAGTCAGCCTGGAAATTCAACGCAGAATAACTCTTCCCAACAGGTGCTACTTCGGACTGAGCAGGCGATTGAGAAGTAATGTCCTCTCTCGTCGAATAAAAACCAAACTCTATAAGCCACTCATTATTCTCGTCCTGTTGTATGGTGCAGAGGCTTGGAGGATGCCAACATCTGATGAGTCGATGTTATGAGTTTTCGAGAGAAAGGTTCTGCGAAAGTTTTATGGTCCTTTGCGCGTTGGTCACGGCGTGTATCGTATTTGATGGAACGGTGAGCTGTATGAGATATACGATGATATTGACATAGTTCAACGAAAACACTCCAGATCTGAAAGTATTCGACTCAGTACTCGCCGGGAGGAAGCAGCGGAAGAAGAAGACCTCCACTCTGTGGGAAAGACCAGATGAAGAAGGACCTGGCTTCGCTTGGAATCACCAATTGGTGCCACCTTGCGAAAAGAAGAAACGACTGACGCACTGTTGTTAACTCGGCTATAATCGCGTAAGCGGTGTCTACACCAGTAAAGAAGAAGAAAATATTTATAAAATTTGTGAAGAAAATAGTTAAATATTATTGGAGTTACATGCGATCTCCGACGGTGATAGGAAAGGTCCTCCTTTCATGTATTGATTCCGGCTTTCTCCATAAATGAAACCTGAAAATATATTCTCAACTAAAAGTATTGTCCGTACAATGATCTACGGTCGAAAAAATATCCCAAAAATGGCGGCAAATTAAAAATAAAATAAAATTTACAATTTAGAAATTTTTTACTTAAAAGCTATCTGCAGTAGCGACTTAAAATTTTTGTGTGTTACTTTTGAAAACATACAACCTGTCGAAATATGATATTTTTTTAATTTAACTCTTGGAGTGAACTAATTCGATCAACTTTTGTGAAGGAAGTACTTAAATAATAGGAAAATAAGGCGCGTAGATAAACCAAAAATGTGGCAAATATTAATGGAATTTAATATAAAACTTATAATCGTAAATAACTTAGAACTTCATCCACACATTTATGGCACAACAAAACTACTAAAAATTGCTTTCAAATTATATACACCGTTACAAACTATTCGTGCTGCTCCAAATAATATCGTCTTCGAATCAGGAGGCTAATTTATCGCACATATTCAATAAACAACTAGAGAACAATTTCAAAGCCATTTGCATAATGTTATAATAAACTGTGATTCATGCGTGATAATAGACTTAGAAAGTAGTTAAGAAGCGCCGGCACACAAGAGTATGCATAATAAGTTTTATTACGTACCCGACACGTGGCACTGGCGGATATGTATGTATGCATAATATATGCTTTTCAAACAAATAAAATATAATAAAAGGAGAAATTTATAAAAGCCGAGCATATAATATATAAAAAAAATATATATATTATTACATTATACATTGGTTAATATGTAAAAAAAAAAAAAAATTAAAATGCACACCACTTCGTTTTAATTGAATTCAATTCCTACAAATGCTGCTTTAACTGAAATTTAAGGCCATTGGCCAGTAATCCACTTACTTTTAGCTTGCTTGAGTGACCATAAATCAACTGAAATCCCTATGTGTAAATATTTGGTGGTTTTGTCAAGATAAATTATTTATTGAAATGCATATCGAAGGAGAAAATTTCCATGAAATAAAAAAACTTTGCAAAATATTGAAAAAACAACTACTTGCCACAAAATCAGGGATACAGGTTTTAAGCAAATTCAATAACACTTACACAGGCATACACGCGCACACTTTAAAATTCAATAATAAAAATTTGTTTGGCATATACGTACATGTCCATTAGGGTGTTCCCAAGACTTTCGGGTCTACGTATTTTTATTCGGCCAAGGACTGTCAACTTGGCATAATTCTGCCGCTACAGCAACAACAACATTAGAGTGTTTTTCATTTCTCACATTAATTTTTTTTTAGCAAACGCCCCTTAAGTTTCATATTTTGTCTTAAAAAAAATATTCAACATAAAGAAGTATTTTATATTCAATCTAAAAATTATTTTACATTTCAAGTATTTAACAAGGTTTTTTTTTGTTATTTTGCACTAAAAATGGTATGAAGTATTTTTTAATGAAACCACTCCTCTAAAAGTTATTTCCAATTGAGCTAATCACAAGTGCACGGAGCAATCATACAAGTGATATATACATTATGTGTTGCTCATACGACATGTTGTACTAGTGCACGGAGCAATCATACAAGTGATATATACATTATGTGTTGCTCATACGACATGTTGTACTATATGAATACAGCATAACTTTAAGTACGTATAACTTTTAAGGAAGTTGCTCTATGGTAAAAACCATTCAAGATATTCCACTTGGAAAATAACGGTCACCTTAATGATCATATATAGATGTATATATGGATGTGTACGTATGCGTACTAAGCAAAAAAGTAACGGGTAAATATAAAAATAAACATAAGCATAAACAAAATTGCACACAAATAGCAACAGATTGGCAGACGAGCAAAACAAAACAAAAATTCATAAAGTTACAATTGCCAGACGTACTCTTTGACTGTCTGCTGCGGCATCTTCGTGTGTTGTGCATGTGTATGTTTGTGTTTGGCCGTGAATAGTGAGATTAGAAAGTGCAGAACATCACGTTTTTAGACAAACATACACACCTACAACTAAGATGTATTGCTACATGTGTTTCTTTAACCTTTTCGATCCACACACGGATTACATATGCATACATACGCATATAACATATATGTTTATGGTATGTGTTGGTGACGCAGCTGTATTTTCGCTAGTTGGTGCTGAAAGCGCGTAGTTCTAGTTTTATTCCTCGCATCGGGTCATGCTATACCTTTTTGGAAAGCTCATTTCATGCGCTAACACGTGTTTGATTGATTGTCGTGAGTTATAGCGTCGCAAACATGGAGCAAAATAAAGAGAAAATACGGCATATTTTACAGTACTACTACGATAAAGGCAAAAACGCATCTCAAGCCGCCAATAAAATTTATGCAGTTTATGGACCCGATACAGTTTCCATTTCCACCGCACATTGGTTTCAACGTTTTCGTTCTGGTGTAGATGGTCGAAGATGCGCCACGCTCTGGAAGGCCTGTCGTCGAAAATTGCGATAAAATCGCTGAATTGGACGAAAAAGACCGGCATAGTAGCAGCCGTAGCATCGGTCAAGAGCTGGGCATGAGTCATCAAACCGTTATAAACCATTTGAAGAAGCTTGGAGTCACTAAGAAGCTCGATGTATGGGTGCCACACGAACTGATTCAATAAAAATATCGCAAGACTTTTTTGACAACCTAATTATTCAAAAAAACATTTTTTTTCGATTGGAACTCGGAAAAATAGGTTCCTAGACACCTCTAAGAAAGCCTCTCCAAATATGAGTTATTAATTGTAACGGGAAGGTCCCCTACGTACAGTTTTCTATTTTTTCTTATTATCAGATAGAAAAATTTTTATCTCGTTTCCAACTACTTGAAAAAATATCTTGTTCCTTAGATTTTGTAGAAAATTGAATGCTCTACAAAAAAGGTCTCCTATGATTTTGTCGTAAACCCAACCGTTTAAAAGATATTAACAGTTAAAATTTGATTATTTTTGGGAAAATTTTTTATTTATTATTAATTTTATAACTCAATGAAAAAAAAAATATTATGAATGATGAAACTCATAGGTTTTTGGAAAGGCTTTCTTAGAGGTGCCATAATTATTTTGTTCCATAATTATTTTTCTTACTTCAAATCCTATACCTAGTACCAACAGTGAAACACTTGGCGAAAAGCAACAATCAATTAGGCTCACAGCTTCTTGTATATATTTCTATTTATTGATCAATACTTTGTTCGTATCCTTCCAACAAATCTGTATTTTATAGTTTTGTTTTTCCAGATTTTCAAATTCTTATATCTTCAGGGTTAAATTACCGGTATTTAACAGAATTCAAAGTTGTTTTGGGTTACATAAGTGTGGAGGTTAGACCGCGACTTTTGTGCGTGAACTCATGATCCATCAGTTTGCAGTGACGTCATGCATCATGACTTCTTTGGCAAAAGGTCGTACGGTCAGTAAAGAATACGAGGTGTGTTCAAAAAGTATCGCGAATTTTGTGTTTTTTTTTTTAATTATTTATTTATTCATGAATATCTATTTTGTCCCCTTCAAAATAATCCCCATGACATATAATACACTTGTGCCAACGGTTTTTCCAATCTTCGAAGCACATCTCCTCCTTCGATGCCGTCTTTATCTCGTAAAGAGAAGCGTAACGTCGTCCTTTCATGGGCCTCTTCAGTTTAGGGAACAAGAAAAAGTCACAGGGGGCCATATCTGGGGAATACGTTGGCTGCGGCATCATTAGTGTGTTGTTTTTGGCCAAAAAGTCACGCACAAGCAACGATGTGTGTGAGCAGGGGCGTTATCGTGGTACAAAAGCCAATTTTTGTTCTTCCACAAATCCGGGCGTTTCTGGCGGATTGCTTCGCGCAAATTGCGCATAACTTGCAGGTAATATTCCTTATTGACCGTTCTTCCCTGTGGCTAGAATTCATGATGCACCACGCCCCTGCAATCGAAGAAAACTGTCAGTTACGATTCGCGTTACTTTTTGAACACACCTCGTATTACCTGTAAGTTATGAAGCAATCCTGCAGAAACGCACGGATTTACTTTGAAGGGCAAAAACTAGATATTTACGAATAAATACATAAATTTAACAAAGTCTGACATCTAGGCTTATTATTCAAATTAAAGGAAAAAACTACCAAAGCCTTATTATTTGCTGATAAAGTTATACTTGCACAATCGGACGTTCTATGTTAGATGCCGTGATGCTGAGCCGGATTGCAGACCTGCTTGTGATGGCGTGCTCCATGGCAGTCTATTCGTCAGTGTGCTCTACATTATTTATACAGCACTCCAAATATTGCAAAGATCACGTGAAAATAAAAATAACTCTGCTAAGATTACAGTTGGCGCAGCTATACTGGCGCTTGAGACCAATATCCCCCCTCAGTCTGAAGAATAAGTTGCTAATTTAAAATGTAATACTTAGACGGATCTGGAAGTATGGCATTCAAATCTGGGGCTTCAAATTTAGAAGTAATTCAAACGTTTCAAAATAAAGTTCTGCGCACTATAGTGGGGGCTCCATTCTATGTGAGAAACGATGTCCTCCACCGGTATCTAAAGTTGTTCAAGGTAAATCGAAGAATTTAACAGACATCACCTCTTACGTTTGGACATTTTTGAAAACATATTTTCGATTCAAGTGCTGGAAAAATGAATAAATAATCATATTCTTAAGAAATACAAAATTCGTCTTTCTTTTTGTACAAACCTCGTATAAGAGCGTTGTCATTGTAGAAAATGATAATGGAAGCTCTCACATTATCCAAGCTAAGCTTACACACATATTATTAAATTGAAAAATTTCTGTCTTCTCGTAATCCATTTAAAGCATTAATTGTAGGCATATGTGTACCGGATGAGTCTTGTGTGTTTTGGCTGCAATAAGGGTGTGTTTGATTACATGTCTAATTCCCAATAGAGATAAGACGCTAAAATAATTACGACATGACAGTTATGTCTTTGTGATACGGAAAATTGCAGCAGATGGAGTCCATACATTCATGTATCGATAGAAATTCAAGTTGTTGTAGATTCGATTTGTTTTGCTTGTAAAAATGTAATTGAAAGTCAAACATAATAGAGTTCTCCTCTAAATTCACATTAATGGCTTCAAAATTAATGGCCACTAAAGACTACAAAATAAACAACGAGGTTAGACGCCGCCATAAATAACTGAACAGCTGCAAATTGACAAACTACAAAACACCAATACATTCAAATTGAAATCCTTGGAAATACTTTTGTCTGCAATATTTCTATTATTATTATTATTGTAAAATAAATCTGTTTTTCACTGATTCACAAAAGCCGCAAATTTAATTACAACGATTAAGCACTGACGAGCGAAAGTGATAAAAAGTTATAAATAGTTTTATATGAAAAGTTTTGAATTTATTATTTTAAAATCTTAAGGTCATCTGCGCAAATTAACGTTTGCCGCCGGCGCACAGCTTACACAACTTTCTCACAATCTTGAAGTGGGTTAATTACTTTGCGCGACGCTTGCAAGGAGAATAGTTAAAGCTTTTATGATTGCATTATTGAAGAACAGGAGAAAGTAGTTGAGTAATAATTAAGCCGGCCAAGACAACAATACTTGAAGATTTACGGCGAATATTTTTACACCCCAACATAATATACGTTTGCTTATTAATCGAGTTGGAATTTGTTTTCTTGGCCAAATAAATACGGAACATTATTTTCTAATTAAATTTTTGGCAATGAATCTCCATCAAAGACCAGGGTTTAGCGATGGTATGGTGCATTCAATTGAGGACGTAGATCAACCCAAGACGAGCTTCGTGCAGGTCGTTCAAAATCAGTTTTTGTTCTGGAAATGATTGATGCTGTGCGCAGATTGATATTGCACGGTCATCAAGTGACCTATTGCGGGATTGAGACAAACATAAGCATTAGTGAGACCAGCATACCATATATTCAATATTGCAGCAATATTTGATTTAAATATTTTTTTTCACGTGAATCTTACACAATCGACAATGAAGCGGACGTTTCATTGCACGATCATGAAGAACTTCGAATAGCAATTACTCCTTTGAAGAAACACAAAGCAGTGGGGGTCTATGAATTGCCGGCCGAACTATTCAAATACGGCCGCGAAGAACTGTTAAGGAGCATGTATCAGCTTCTTTGTAGAATATGACGAAAGCATGCCCGATGATTGGAATTTAAGTGTGCTCTGCCCAATCCACAAAAATGGCCAACTACCGTGCGATAAGCCGACCTTATCACTGTGGCTTAAGGCTTGGAAAATCAACAACCGACCAGATTTTCACCATGTGCTAAATCTTGGAAAGGACCCGTGAAAAGAGAATCGACACACACCACTTCTTCGTTGATTTCAAAGCTGCCTTTGGCAGCATGAAAAGGAGCTGCCTTTGTGCCGCGATGTCTGAATTTGGTACCCACGCTGTATAAACTGACGTTGAGCAATACCAACAGCTCCGTCAGAATCGCGAAGAACCTCTTCAAAACGTTCGATACCAAACGAATTTTCAGGCAAGTCAGAATAACTTCGGACTGAGTAGGCAATTGAAAAGTAATGTCCACTTTCGATGAACAAAAACCAAACTCTACAAGTCTATCATTATTCCAGTCCTGCTATGTGGTGCGGAGGCACTATCAGATGATTCGGCCTTAGTAGTGTCCAAGAGAAAGGTTTTGCGGAAAATTTATGGTCCTTCGCGCCTTAGCAACGGCGAATACCGCAGTCGATGGAACGGTGAGCTGTACGTAGATATATGGCGTTATTGACGTAGTTCAGCGTATTAAAAGACAGCGGTCATGTCGTCCGAATGGATGAAAACACTCCAGCTCTGAAAGTATTCGATGCTGCACCCGCCGGGGAAGCAGAGGAAGAGGAAGACTTCCACTCCATTGGAGAGCTCAGGTGGAGAAGGACCTGGCTCGAATGGATGCCAAATTGGGAAAATTGAAATGACTGGCGGCTATAACTGCGTAAGCATAAGAATGCGATAACGGTGCTTCGCAACATATCTACGACAACGTGACAAATGATGAATTGTGAATTTATACCTAAGAGCCCGAAAGTAAACGACAGTCGACTGTATGGGTATTTCAAAATAAGCGGAATCTAACAAAAGCTGTTCGAGCACGGAGCACTGCCAAGCAAAGACGGATCACTTTTCACCACGACAATACGAGCTCTCCCACAAGCACTGCAACAACTGCTTTTTTGAGCACTTAAGACATGGATATGAGGCATAATCCAACATGAAGTCTTGACTTGGCACCGAACGACATCTTTTTATTCGCGTAGGAAAAAATTAACTAAGAGGCCAACGTTCTTCGACACCTGACTGTTTTAAAGGTGCCTCAATAAGAGCAGCAAAAGTGCCTTGAAAATTGGTTCAAACATATGTGATATTAATTGAGAATATTTTGAAAAACAATAAATCGATTTTCGGCGATGTTTTGCATTTTAGGTGACAATATACATATAGGACTAGTTTAAACCCAATATACATTTAATATATTTATTGTCTGTTATTAAATGTATTATTTGTTGTTTTTCTCACTGTTAATATATTTTCAATATCACCGCCAGCACCAGACATCATCGGTCAGAGAATCCCCAAGCTGCATTCAAGCACATTTGTTGAATAACAAATTAATTTATATAGTAATTGGTAGCCCGCCTTGTTGTTGTTGGTATAATTTTACACTTCACTGTTTTGCGGTATTCCCAAAACAATCGCCACAAGCAACTCTTTCATTCTCCTCATATCGATTTTACTGAGACGCCCTCGAGCGGCAACTATTCCGTCCTTGTGCGCGTGAAATTGAATATTCTCAACCAGGTTGGGTAGGAATTCCCACAAAATCGCAAGCAAATGCTGTAGGAGTATAAATCATATTCACGCACGAATGCAACAATGTTATTAACAAGAATTGTGTGATTTTCTCCCGAAACATGTTTTTTTGACTCCCGTCCCGCCCAATGCAGGGGTTCATATGCGAGCATGTGCAACCTTTAGAACTTTTTTGTTATTGTAATCAGAGTTTTTCGCTTTATTATCATTTTCTTTCTTGTTTTGCTCTTATTTACTTTGGAATCCACTCAAATAAATTCTTTGCCAAAACAGACAAATCCAAATCAAAAAATAGATAAGAAATATTTACGCTTTCATGCAAATTTCTGCACACGAGAATAGAAAAAAAGCCGAAGCACCAAAAAAAGAGCTGGAAAAGTGTTGTTAAGCTCCGTGGGCAGAACAATGAGGGTAACGTAGCGGCGTTGCTGGCTGACAGGCGTGTTTCGAATTCATTAGTAGGCGCTCATATCAAAGTTATGCCACAAAATTAATGAACCCAAAGCTACAATGGATATAAACAGGCTGAAAAATAAAGCAAACAAAAGTATGAAATGTGACTACTTTGCAAAAGAGTGTATCAGTTACAGATATGAACTGCAAATTTTTTCGTACAACAGTCGTAGCTCGGTGTGCCAAATGCATATCACTTACAATTATAAAGTTAGTGGTTAAAGTATGGAAAATTTAAGAAATGAATGAACTTAAGGACTAAAAATTAACACATAAAATAAACTAAGACATTTCATTTCAATCACTTTCAACACCATTATTCTGAAGTATTGAGGCTTAAGAAAGTCAAATATGAAGTTTTTTGTATAAAATTTCCAAGATCGAAGTTTAAATATTTCATCAGGAGTTCATCGGATGATCTGCATTAGAAGTTGTAGCTTGAAAATATATCAGTTGCCAGTTCGCTCACTTTCTAAAATTTTTCCTGATGGTACATTGGATCACGATATACATACTACTGTGCCCAAAAAATAAGGTGACATTGTATTTATTTTGAAAATTCTTTATTTATTCTTCCAAATCAATTTCATCCCCTTCAAAGTAATCCCCTCCCGATGTAATGCACTTATGCCAACGGATTTTCCAATCTTCGAAACACTGGTTGTAGTCACTTTCCGGGATTCGCCAGTTATAATGCATTTCATGACACCCTGGTAGTCGGAGAGCATCGTTTAACACTCGCGACGCCTTTTTTCCAAAAAATTCAATGTTTTCGGTACCAGTCGAGATTTGACGCGCTTGAGGCCCAAAACATCCTTCAAAATGGTATTGGCTAAGCCTTTCGATATGCCAACTTCATCAGCAAGGTCTCTAATTGTTAATCGACGGTTTTTCAACACCAAATCTTTGATTTGTTGAACGTGAGCTTCGTCGGTTGAGGTTGATGGTCGCCCTGGACGCTCTTCGACACGTTCACGGCCGGCTTAGAACTCACTATACCACTTGTAAACATTTTTTTTAGACATAGCCTCATCACCAAAGGCTTTTTGCACCATCCTCAACGTATCCGCAGCAGAAAATTGATTCCGTAAACAAAATTTAATGCAAATTCTTTGCTGAACAAATTTCGACATCGCAAGAAACGAAAAGCTCACTTTTAGCAGCTCACAAACCGACACGTATCTCAAACACTAATGAATATTTTGATATGAAATTTGGCATAAATGTGACTGACAGTACTACCAACCCAAAAAAAAATTATTCTCCAAATCACCTTATTTTTTGGGCACAGTAGTATACCGGGTTTCCCAAAAGCGAAGATATTTTTTCTAAGTGCCGTTTCGGCCATTTTTAATATATCATGATCACTAATTTTTTTCATTGTATTCAGTAATGTTTACAATTTTACGCAAGAACACCGTTTTCAAAATATTCAATTTGATTTTCAAAACAATCATTATGCATTTGCAACTTTTCGTGCGCTTTTGTCATTTTATGATCGTAATAATCATCCATCTGTGCTCGCTATTTGTCGAATTGTTGAACATTTTGAGCTTACATTTTCTTTACCTAATTTTCAGGGGCCAATAAAACATAGCACCACTCGAAGTTATGAAAATATTGCTGCCGTTCAGGCAAGTGTGGCTGAAGCCCGCAATTTGTCGATTCCAAGACGATCTCAAGAATTGCGACTGCCTAAATCCACAACCTGGTGGACTTTGAGAAATGATTTGGGCTTGCATTCACATAAAATTATTCTCACACAAGAACTGAAGGCATTGGACAATAAGGTGGTCATCTGTGAAACTTCTATATAGCCTTACTTAAAAAGCAGAATATATCGGGAAGTGTTAATGATAGTGATTTGAACCTCGGATCTTTTTTGTAGCAAATAAAATTTCCTAAAAGTTTGTCATGTACATTTTTTCTACAGCTCTTGTCATTTACGAGATATGTATATAAAAAAAATGCGAATTTCGTGGAAAAATCTGGTTTAGAGCCCGTGCTACCTCGCCGGTGTGAGTTTCGACCCTGTTGCAATAGGGCACTTTTGTAGAGGGTTGAATTTTGAGGAGTATGTGTCTAAAGTCAAAGCGATGCCATAAAATGCCTCTAAGCCGTAGAAATTTAAAGATAAAAAATCACGATTGTCGTGTATTTTCAATGGAAAATTTTTACATGCCTTGGCCCAGTCCTTAATGTTAATATTAAGTGCTCAAGTTTTCGGGGAATTTTTTTAGGGTATTTCCAAGAAAATATCATTATGGGAGTGAAAAAATTAATATTAAAAAAAAACACCCTAATATACATATATACTCATATATATTTAATTACAGAACGCTTTTACATTTTGACGCCAGTTATGACCACATTGAGAAGTATAAAGTAAAGACAGAATTGATCATCGGGACTGTCAAAAATAAAACTAAATCGCTGATCCGCTAAATGTAGAGTAGATGTTTCCTAAACCAGATGAAGTTTTGCCTTATCCCAATAGCGACATTTTTTTTTACGAAGTCATTTAGCTTGAAACGGGACACATCTGGGAAGATGATTCTTCGAAGAAAGTGAACTTGTGATTTATTCGAAGAACGTGAACTTTGCACAATTTGCGTAATCAAATGGCAAACCTAACTGAACACACTGACGAAATTCGACATAAATCCTTAGACAAACATGGCCGACACGAGCTGCCAAAATCACATCATCTCTATCGATAAGCGCTATAGTGTAGGCGCGTGAACTAATACAACATCAGATGTAGCATACGCATAGTATAATTGAACTTCCATACATACACCCATATGTGTGATAATCATTTCTGACCAAAGAATGGAAGTGTTATACTCCTAAATGTAGCCGACTACTAATTTCGCTGGCATATGCAATTTCTTTGATTGAAATTGTTAGAGACAATTTGTATTACGAGTAGTTTTTTGCTCAAGTCACATTTTTTGCATTAATGTTAATCGATTGCTCTTCTTTCAGTTGGCACGATAACAAGTGTGAATATATTTCGAAAAAGAGAAATGCAGCCTAATTAATTTGCGTGGCGTGAAAAATGGGTTATTTCCAATGAAAGTAATGCTAAACATAATTATACAAATAAATTATATTTTACTTAGTTACACAGACGCAAATATCTAAATATAATATACCAGACGAATTTTTTGTTTGAAAATCCCTAAGCACTATTCGGCCATAATGAAACTACTCGTAGCAAAAAAGAGTTCAAAACTGAAATGAATACAAAACAAAAAGGATATCTCACTTAAATTAATTTGTTTGTAAGTCATTTGTGGACGCGTATGCACCAATACATTTGCAATGAATATCTTGGGAACAGCAGGCTGTTTATTGTAAGCTCACCACTTTCAAAATATTTGTATATAGTTATTCTGACTTGAATTTATGCTAATTATTTTCCCTTGATAATATACAGAGTACAACAATTTCGACGGGTCTACCATATAATTGTGGTTTGTGGGCACAGTATTGGTCATTAAATTGGTTATTGCGCGTTAGTAGATAAAAGCCAAAATAAGAGGTCTGTTATTATATATAAACCATTTATAAGAAGATGATGTTGTGAACTCCAGCTTTGTGAAAGCTTTTGTAGGTAGTGGAACATTATTGAAGCCTTGTTTATTTGCGATGAGGGTTTGCGTTGTTTTGGAATGTTGGATATATATTAATTTCGGTTAGAGAAAAAACTGCAGCAACGGTAGGATTTTTTATATGATTGTTTATAGAATCATAAAGAAGTCAAGCTTTATTTTGTGTCAACTAGAATTAAAAAACGTTCAATTTTCTGGTACCTCCAACCCTAAATAGTATTCAACAAGAAATAGTTTCCCAAAACAATACAATCACTTTGCAAGAACTCTCAACTATTTCTTGCAAAATGTGGTATATTATGTAGATGTAAGCTAAAAGTCATGCTTTTAGAACTTCAGGCACTTATTTCATGTGACAATTGCTCAGTATCTCGAAGATGCCTAACCAGCTAAAAAAAACTCGGAAAGCTTATTTCTAAAACAGGTTGATTTCAGACAGCTAGTACCACAGTTTCTTCTTCTTTATTGGGGTAGATACCGCTTACGCGGTTCTAGCAGAGTTTACAACAGCGCGCCAGTCGTTCTTCCTTTTCGCTATTTGGCGCCAATCGGAGATTCGAAGCGAAGCCAGATCCTTCTCCACCTGGTCTTTCCAACGGAGTAGAGGTCTTTCTCTTTTCTGCTTCCCTTAGCGGATACCGTGTCGAATACTTTCCAATGTGTAGTGTTTTCGTGCGTTCGACGACATGACCAGCGTTGTAGTGTGACGACTATTTGCTTGATGACAGGAGATACATATTTCGTTTTGCCCTCGTTCACTACCAGACCCATTTGCTTTGCTTAATTATCCAGTCTGGAAGAAGCAGAAATAACGGCGCTCGCTCGAATTATTTTCTTGAAGAAGTCACAGGAAAGACAGTCGCCTTGTCTGGAACCCGTTAGGTATCGAATGGCTCGTAGAGGTCCTTTTCGTTCCTGACGGAGCTTTTGGTATTGCTCAACGTCAGTTTACACAGACGTATAGGTTGTGCGGGGATACTAATTTATGACATCGCCGATGTGCTGTAAAAAGCTTTGAAATCGACGAAAAGGTGGTGTGTGTCGAATCTTTTTCACGGGTATTTTCCAAGAAATCTGGTCAGTTGTTGATTTTCCAGGCCTAAAGCCGCTCTGATAAGGTTCAATCAGTTTGTTAACGGTGGTCTTTAACTTTTCTCACAATACGCTCGATAGAATCTTATATGCGATGTTTAGGAGACTTATTCCACGATAGTTGGCGCAGATTGTGGGGTCTCCTTTTTTGTGGCTTGGGCAGAGCGCACTTAAATTCCAATCGTCAGTCATACTTTTGTTCGGCTATATTCTACAAAGAAGCAGCATCATGCTCCTTATCCGTGTTTAAATAGCTCGGTCGGCAATCCATCGGCTCCCGCCGCTTTGTTTTTCTTCAGACGGGTAACTACTATTTGAACTTCTTCATGGTCGGGCAAAGAAACATCCGCTCCATCGTCGACGATTGGAGAATCGAGTTAACCATCTTCTGGTATTATATTTTTACTGCCATTCCGCAGGCTGGAGAAGTGCTCCCTCCATAATTTTAGTATGCTCTGAACATCAGCCACTAGATCAGATTCTAAAAGAGTATGCTTCGGTCTTGAAATCTTCTGTTAGTCACTGCATATTTTACTCCTGTCGGCCAGCTTGTTAAACTCTTCGTACTCACGCATTGCGGCCTCTCTCCATCTTCAAGTCTCGGTATCTATTCCATCCCGCACGTGTTGTGGTCGATTGTAACATTGCATGTTAGGTAGTCTGTTTTCTTTTCACTGCGACACTCTTCATCGTATCAGCTGTTCTTTTCGCTTTTCCGAAAACCAATGGTTTCGTTTGAAGCTGCGTATGGAGCTTGAAATGCCGTCCCACAGTTCCCTTATACTGCGTTGCCGATGAGTGCTCTCAGAGAGGAGTGCGAATCGTTTAGAAAATCGTTGGGCTATCTCCAGCTTCTGAAGGTCGAACCTTCCTTGTGTTTGTTGACGTTCGCTTTTTGTTGCACAGAGGCGAGTGCGTATCTCTGCTGCAACAAGATAGTAATCAGAGTCAAATCTAGTATCTCGGAGCATACATACGTCTAAAACTCTCCGTCTATCACAACATAATCGATTTGGTTGGTGGCTTTTCTATCCGGAGGCAGCCAGGTAGCTTGATGAATGTCTCATTCGAGGCTGCTTTCTAATTTTTATTGCGAATGTTTTTTACATGGCGGGTCCCAAGCCCAGCGCACAACCCTGGAGAGAGATGTTTCGCCATCTCACTTTAGCTCGCCTTTAAACGGATGTTTTCTGGCTACCCAGAGGATACTTGGTCTTAGACCGGAAGTCGTAAGCTGTTTGAACCATTTGTAAGAGAATCGTTTCTGACCATTCCCAAGTGAACTCTTTACCAGCCCTGAATCGAATTTGATCTTGACAGTGTTTGCGACATGAAAATGTCACTCGAAATTAGCCCTTCGAAGAAACCCTCAATATAGTAATGCCCTTCATTAGTATAATGAACAGCCTTCTATTTATTAGTGCCTACACAACAATAATTGTAATCTCAATCAGCTGCCTAGCAAACAAATAAAAGCAGCAAGTAAGAAAGTAAAGAGTACTTAACAACTTTCGTGCATCCGCTTGGTTATTGGTTATTAGTGAGACGAGTTTGCCGCAGTGTTTACAATTGTATATAATTTTCCAATTCATTACCACACAAACAACACGTTGAAGTATAAATTATTGACAGTCGTACGGCGCAATTACCATAATTTTTAGGAAAAATTATTGATACAATATTTTACGTTCGCACAGACCTCTCGGGTCAAACTCGTTACAAAATTATAACCGCAAGCCTTCATGCACACGAGTACAAATATTTAAGGGTAAAAATGTGTAAATATTTAACTGTTGCCGCTTGTGTTGTTGAAACATTTGGCAAATCCACAGCAAAAGATGCTAACGGTATTACAATAAAACCTATGTGTGTATGTATGTATGTATTGTCGTAGCTACTTTGCAAATTTGCTCATATCGGCGCATTTTTTAACAAACGGCACGTACGATTGCTGCCACCAAGCGAATGCGTCAAGGCTAGTTATGCCGTTTTTGGCTTGCGCTGGGTATTTGACGCTGCATTGTCGGCTTCAAGGTAACAAAAGTTGATCAAATACACGTGTAATCCTTTTCGTGGGTCACACTGGAATTTTATGTGTAAATAACGGTTATATTCACTTTTAAATAACTAATAAAAACTGCATACGGTATTAAATAGGAAAGTGCAAATGGGAACTACGTGACGTATGAGTAATGTGTGCGTAACTTTTGCCTGTGCTGCATAAAGCTGCATTTTTTATTTAATTTTAGAAATGTAGTGTGAAGCAAGGCATAACTTTTATAGTAAAAATATAACGTTTATACTTTTGGCACGTGCCTGAATGAACTTCCACGCCTATACGCGAGGTTTGTGTGTTGTTTTATTCAGCAAATGTTCAGACCATGAAGTGTGGACTAGGCTCCAGCAAATATTATGTTAAGTTTTGGTTTCTGGTATGTTTCAGCTAAACCTATAACGTATTCTCTGTCGAATGAACTACACTAGACCCGACTGGAATGTCCCTAGTGGCCGTATAAAATAAACTATATCATTTTTTTATCCTTATTAACTCTGAAAAAGCATTTCGATTTTTCTCAGTTTATCTTTTCTGTCGAAATCTTCTGAGCTTTCAAACTTGCGCGATATTCTCTTACTAAATCTTTTTCGTTTTAAATCTTTCGTTTTCGAGTCTACAAAAACGTCTCTTGCAGTCCAATTTTCTTCTACAATAGAACTTCACTTAAAAGAATATCTCTTACTGATGTCAATACAAAGAAAACAGGTAGGTCCAAAGACTAAAGTCGAGGCGCAGTAGAAAAATTTCCAAGGAGTGGTACCACTTCTAAAATTTGGGTATCCCGCCAACATAGTGCAGTCTTATCGCTCGATAACTCTTCTTGCTCAAGTAGTAAAGCCACTTCAGGTCTTACCACATCATCTGAACACAGCCAGCCATCAATATGGTACTGGATGGCACGCTGATGATTACACGATATTGGCGTCCGGCATTCTAACCGATGACATGTGTTCGAAAGTGAAAGGCGTCTGAAACTCTTTTCTGATAAGTCCACATTAACTACATATATTTACCTATTGGAGGAAGGAATACAGACTAGCCCTCGATGACGTTAAAATTCCGACAGTGAATAACCACAAAATTTTCGGTGTTATCTCTGATAGTGTTGAAGTCTTCACTACTCATAGAATAGCATCCATTTCCAAAGTACAGAGCCGCAATAGGGTCCACAAGACCTGGCCGATAATACTTTTGACATGTACAAAGAAATGTTGCAGGCCAGTCATTAATTAAAAGGCCGCAATATGGTCGTCCGAATGCAGTTGGATGCAGCTAAAGAAGGTACAGACAAGTCAGAACATCGGGGATTGTCAGAAGATGTCTCCCTAAAGGACATAATGCACTCTTCTCCAAACAGTTTCTGCATTCTATGGATACCAAAAAAACATTGCTACGTATGTTGACGATTTCGCACGTGTACTAAACGCAACTTTGTTCTGTAAGAGGTTATACTCCTAACCTGACTTAACATACTGCTGTCCTGCTTCTTTGCATGCTTTCGTAAACCCACTCACCTCACACGCCTCTCAATTTGGTCCGACACCGTCGAAACAGTCCGTACTCTGGACCTAACGTTACATGATTTCGTTGATAGTTGATTTTACACTTTCCTCCAAACAGGGCTTAGGTACGCACTACAACAACTACTTTTGAATTTTGTTTTTGTCCGAGTTATTCTTCAACATATCGGCCGAATAACGCTGACCGTGCCTTAGAATCAATAAAACTGTTAAATAAATATATAAGTAGTCATCAAATATATATATATATATTTAATTAAAAATTCTACACTCAACACTTATTTTTAAATATTTTTTTTTAGTCGGCTCATTGGCAATCCGTTGAAGGAACTCTCTGGTGAAGTATTTCTGCGTAGTACTTGTCTAGAAGCGCTGTAAGTATAATAAAATGCAGCCTTAATGAATACTTAATGAGCATTGCTGCTAATATTAAAAATAATTATTATTTTCACAGTTCACTCAGTCACACACCGCTATATATCAGCCAACAGCTAATTGGATCTCTTAATATTTCTTATCTTAATTTGACGGGAATCCCATTCGAGCGCATAGATTTTGATGCCATCAATCAGATGTCAAATCTCAAGTATATTGTGTTTGAGCGTTTCTATTTTTGCTCGATGACACCGCAAGTACGCATGTGTAAGCCGAATAGTGACGGTGTTTCATCATTTCGCGATCTGCTGAGTAAACCGGTGCTACGCTACTCGGCTTGGATAATGGCTTTTGTAACGGTGATAGGAAATATAATGGTACTTTGGGGACGTTTCATTTATCGCGATGAGAATATTGCCGTAACAATGGTTATACGTAACTTGGCGCTGGCTGATATATTAATGGGTTTCTACTTAATAACAATTGGCGTACAGGATTATCGTTATCGGAGCGAATATTACAAGTAAGTAGACGAGTTTAAATATTAATGTTTTACGGTTTGTAATTATGCAAATTGGACATGAAATAAGACATCAGAAAGACAATTCTGGCCTAGATTGGACAAAAAAGTTCCTTCATTGTATTGGCTTCCCTCTGAATCACCGCTTTTGATGATATTTATTAGTAGCAACCGATAGTTGCGTTTCTACCTCATGACAGCTTCCACAATAGTCGTTATATGGCATTCCCAGTCTACTGGCATGTCGTTGCTCAGCAAGTCCGGTATTGATTCCACCGATACTCAGTTAAATCTATAATATATTTGTTAATTAGATGGACAATGACATCATCTGATAAATCGGCCTTAGAAGTATTCGAAAGAAAGATTTTGCGGAAGATTTGTGGTCCATTGCGCATTGTAAACGGCGAATATCGCAGTCAATGGAACGATGAGAGATACGGCTGCGCTGGCTATGACATGTTGTCCGGATGGAAGCAGGTGGAGAAGGACCAGTTTGGAATTATCCACATAGATGCTTATCCTTTGTCTATCTTGACCTTATCCCACTCTTTTCTGAAAGGGAAGGCAATAAGTCGAAAGAGGACGTACGAAATACTGGACTTCACATGGCGAGCCTGCTAAGAAGAAGGGGAAAATTGTTCTTTCGAACAAAAAACATGGAAAAAGGCAAAACAATCACATGCCTCTATCATGCTCATCCCATCAGGAGAAGAAAAAAATACTCTTCTACCAAAACAACAAACCGGCTTACACCTTCGTCGTCTTAACGGCCACTTTGAACAAATTAGGCTTCAGCTATTCTCCAATTGGCCTTCGTGCCATTTATTTCTGTCTTCAAATCTCTGAAAAAATCTCTCTATATTCGGAGTTGTATGTATATATGCCATGAAAAAGTTGAAAAAACGACTGGAGCTCTATAGTTGACTCAACAAAGTTAACGCTGGTAGAGGTAGAAGATTCTCGATCGCGGTCTTACATAAAAGCAGCGTAATCCAATGTTATCTCGGTACTGAGTTGGAGAGAAAGAAGGAGAAGAACGAGATAAGCTAAAACTAGAGAGCTGTTTCTTCTTTATAATAATCTTATTCCTTAAACAAAGCATGACAAGCAGACTTTCTATGTGAAACTTAATCGCTCCGTAGATATGCAATCATCATCGATTGTTGTTCTGAGAAACGAAACGTTCCCTACAAAAAACGTTCCGTACAAAAAAATCAGATTACATTCTTTAGGGAAAGAACATATAACTACTCATCCTTTGAACTATCAGTCCGGTATTGTTCAAATACCGTGATGAATAGAAGTGAATTTCTTGTTGTTCGTAACGGCAATCCCTTGTCTAAGCGTCGTCTAAACACTTGTCAAAACTCGTGTCTTCATACTTCATGGCTACCAAATGAGCTTGCATTTCTAATTAAATTTGCTGCCATCTTCTACACACTTGTTTTTATGCGTTTTTTTTTTTTTTTTGTTTTACCCCACTCACTATCCTACAGAGTCGCACTCGATTGGATCACCTCCTGGCAGTGCGCCGCTATCGGCTCGCTGGCCGTAACTTCATCCGAGGTATCTATGCTGATACTCGCCTTCATGTCATTCGAACGTTTTCTACTTATCGCCGATCCGTTTCGCAGTCAACACCGTATCGGTATTAAGAATATTTTTATAGCTCTACTGGCTATCTGGTTGATGGGCGTGGGCATTGCTGTAGCGCCCGTTGCACTTTGGCACTCAAGCACCAAATTCTATGGCACCTACTCGGGCACATGCTTCCCGCTACACATACAGGAACCATATCCACTGGGTTGGCAATATTCGGCGTTCATCTTCTTGGGCGTGAATTTGTTTTTACTACTAATGATTGCGCTACTCTATACAGCGTTGCTCATATCCATTTGGCGTACACGTAAAGCGACACCGCTCTCCCTATTGGATTGTGAATTTGCGGTGCGTTTCTTTTTCATTGTGCTCACGGATGTGTTGTGTTGGGCGCCTATTATTGCCATGAAGATTTGGGTCTTCTTCAACTATAACATTTCGGGTAAGTAAGAAATCGTAAATTTTATTACCCACACGCAATGTTGTTGGTCGCGGTATGCAATATACTTATGCTTGTACGCATGTGTGTATGTGTGTTTGCTTCTTTTTACGAGCAGACGATATCTACGCTTGGTTGGTAGTCTTCATATTGCCGCTGAATTCCGCTGTAAATCCGCTGCTGTACACATTCACCACACCAAAATATCGCAATCAAATACTTATGCGCGGTTGGAAGAAAATAACATCGCGTCGTCGTGCTGATCCATCCAACGGTTTGGCGACGACAATTGCAACCGCTACAGCATCATCAAATCCGGGTGAGTTGCAAACATTAACAAGTGTGATGTGTGTGTGTGTATTCAAGTGTTTGTTTTGGTAATCACAATAATATTAACAAATTTCAACCTTCTTGCAGATGAATCGTCGAGCAAAGCCATACCGCTGACAGTGAATCACTGAGAGTAACTTTTCTTTTATAAATATAAATTCAAGGGTGGTTCATATATTGGTTTTTGTTATATTAACATTCCTACTTTAATTGATTATTTTTCTCCCGGACGGTTGTTGAATAGTTCGTTGCAACTTGGCTCTCGCGGTACCCAAAAAGTAAGTATCTATCGTTTATCGTTATTTGTCTCAGTTTAGCTAAAAAAGGTCCAGCTTGATCGTATAACAATTAGCACTAACCGTAATTAAGTATCCTATAGTATCTCGAAAGAAAAATGGTCCAATGATGTAACTTTTTAAAAGACCGCAACAAACTCACATTTTCAGAAATGCATTGCTTTCTCCCTGAAGTACTTGGTTTCTTTCAAAACCTAATAGGTAAGGTTAGGTTAATCTGGTAGACTAATAAGCCACGCATAGACCAGTTTTGGTCCTTTACAATATTAGATGGAGCTCAGTTGCTAGGTCCAAGAAGGGTAGTCATTCATTAGGATGCCGGCGCTTGAAGCGATTTTTAACAGACTATGCGGCCTTACTATCCACTTCCCCAGTGCTTCACACCGTAGCGACCACAGATGCTAACTGCATAGTCTTGTCAATGCGGGATAAGTGCACAAGAGAAGCCCCATTGTTTCCCTGGTGCCCTATTCTAGACATTTCCTGCAGTCTGCTCAATCTGTTCATCCTGACCCATCCATCCATACCTGACAGTGACCAGTTAATATTCCCATCATGTTCCTACAGTCTCTTCTATCAAATGCCAGAAGAAATTTTGTGTACTTCCCATCTACCGTTTTACATATCACTTTTGTAGTTTTGATCCAGGTAACTCGTTCCACCGGCTTTTGATTTTTTTACCATGCTTCTGCCAAAATCGTCAAGTAGATAGGTTTACCAATGTTATCACATTTTTAGGATGTTAGCCGTGCTCCATTATTGGCAATATCGTCCACTATTTCATTGTTCTCGATGCCTTTGTAGCCTCTCACCCAGGAGAAGTGACGTTGCTTACCTCTGGCAACACTTTCCATTGCAGCTCTGCTTCCCAAGACACTTCTGGCCGATATGCGATACGAAGTTACTGCTTTGATCGCTGCTTGGCTGTCTACGTAGATGTTGACTCTGAAATTACCTGCAGGTGCATTAGAGACCAGCTCCGCGACTTTCTCAATAGCAAAGACCTCAGCTTAAAATATACTGCAGTGATCCGGCAACTTGAAAGGTTGCCTTATACCTAACTGTGGACAGTATATTCCCGGACCAACTCTATCGTTCATTTTCGAGTCGCCAGTATAGATGTTTAGAGTCTTGCGCATAGCTAACATACCTTTACGCCAGGCATCTTTTTCTGTGTTTTCTTTCAACCTTCTTTCCCCAGTTCAAAAGTCAGGTCATATAGCCGGTGTTTGTCAAACCGTCATTACCCACCGAGCTATGCGGTTCAATATGTAAATTCTCCTGCAGCCAGTAGTCGTCCCGTCGATTTTACTGCGCAGTTTTCAGCGAAAAGGTCAAGAGGTGGCAGGTTCAGCACCAGTTCAAGAGCCGCCGATGGAGTTGTTCTTAAAGCTCTCAATTACTCTGTTATTCTTGTTGTTGTTGTTAAATCGGTTACCTAAACCCTGTTTGGGTGGCAATACTCAAATTAGTTGCAATCGAAATCATATAACGGAAGGTCCAGAAAACGTGCAGTTTTGACGGGAGATCGAGTCGGGACGGGCGCGAGGTTTGTTAGATGAGTGGGATCCATAAGTTGCTTAAGAGTCACTCTAGATGCGGGAGAGAGTGCAGTGCAGGCGACCATATCTGTATTTATGGCCTGCCAATTGCCTTGTAGGTTGATCGGTGACAACATTTATTTTTCTCTTCCCTAGGTCGGCTAGAAACTTGAAGATTTGTTTCGTAATTTGGCAATACGCGGAGAGAAAGAATACAGGCTGCCGCGTGTAACAACTAAAATCTTAGCGTTGAAATTTTTATGCTATCGACTGCAATATTTGGATTTAGTCTGCACTGCTTCGTAAAATGGTCTCTGAGGTCTGTTATACTATGTTCGGACCGACAACGAAAACATGTTTTCGTGGGAAAAACTAGTTTTCGCACAAAACTTGTGTGTTCGTCCATGTAAAATCTGTCAAACGAAAACACAGTTTTCGCTGAAAACTACTTGAAAACTTAAATTCCACTAATTATAATCGGTGCCTGCTCTAGTTTAATCGATGTTTTTGGAAGACATGTTTTGCCGGCCCTAAATTGTCACTTGATATTTGTTTACATTCCATATACAAATACAGCTGTCGCTTGATATTCTCATATTAAGGGGATTCTCTTGCTCTTGCAAAACCTTGCACCGTGCAGAAATTGCAGAATTTTCCCTTTGGTGCAACAAACACACGCAGAAAATTATTTGCAATAGCTGTAAAATATGTCAGACCAAAACCCATGTTTATTTTCGTGTCGTCATATATCACTTGATTCTGCAACGGGTGCTCTCTTGGCCTTGCATATTTTGGTATAGGATTTTTGCATTTTGTGTCATCGTGCAATCTTGCAAGAGCAAGAGAATGCCGCTATTGATAGTTGTCAGTGAAAACTCATCGAAAACACACAATGTCGGTCCGAACGACTTAGATTCCACAACATACAAATGTGTTTTCAAAATGTTTTCAATGTCGGTCCGAACATAGTATTAGCTTCCTTGAAAACCTTTAGTTGAAACTTTAGTTGAATTTCTTAAACGAGCCATTACTGTCAAAATGATATGTGTGACTGAAAATCTCACCAAATGGACCACCCTTTACATAAATATATATGTAAGTGTGTATTTCGTTGCCACCAAGTGGTTGTATGGGAATTTACCATATATTAAGAACACATAGCATATACATACATACAAACGTATATACATAACCAGCTGTAAGTAGTAAAATATCTACATATGTACATACTAGCTACAACATGTAACTGCTACCTCAAGTTATCGAGTACAACAACAAGTGCAGTAGCAAGGGGTACTATATACATATATATTTACCAAAGAAATTGTCTAGCACTTAAGATGCATTTACATACAAACATACCGATATGCATACATATATGTACATATGTTACTTATACGTACGAGTATAAGTATTTAGCTGTATGTGTATGCATAATTTACTATTACTAGTAATATATATTTATTTATTTATTGTATATGTAAAAACAATTTACTTATATAGTAAAATAATGTCAAATTTTATTCCACATACAAATATTGAAATGATGTGTTTTGAAGTAAAATGTTGAAAATAAGCGCTGAAGCACACACACAGTGATTAAAAATGCGCCCTGTAGTAAAATATCGAACTAGTTCACGACTAGTAGCTGACCGATCTAAATCAATTTGTACTTTTTTATTTGACAAGTTAGCTATAGCTAATTGGGCATGGACTACACAGGTCTTAAGTGATTTTGTTGTCTTACATATTATATACTGTGCCCACAAAATAAGGTGATATTTGAATTTAAACTGCGCGCGTCGAAGGATTTGAAGAATTATTTTTTTTTAGGTTGGTAGTACTGTCAGTGACATTTTGTGTCAAATTTCATGTCAAAATATTCATTAGTGTTTGAGATACGTGTCGTTTTGTGAGCTGCTAGAAGTGAGTTTTTCGTTTTTTGCGATGTCGAAATTTGTTGAGCAAAGAATTTGCACTAAATTTTGTTTACGGAATCAATTTTCTGCTGCGGATACATTGAGGATGGTGCAGAAAGCCTTTGGTGATGAGGCTATGTCTAAAAAAATGTTTACACGTGGTATAGTGAGTTCCAAGCCGGCCGTGAACGTGTCGAAGACGAAGAGCGTCCAGGGCGACCATCAACCTCAACCGACGAAGCTCACGTTCAACAAATCAAAGATTTGGTGTTGAAAAACCATCGATTAACAATTAGAGACCTTGCTGATGAAGTTCGATATGCCAACTCAGTCCAATACCATTTTGAAGGATGTTTTGGGCCTCAAGCGCGTCAAATCTCGACTGGTACCGAAAACATTGAATTTTTAGAAAAAAGGCGTCGCGTTGAAGTGTGTGAAACGAGGCTTTCCGACTACCAGGGTGTCATGAAATGCATTGTAACTGGCGATGAGACTTGGATCTATGCTTACGACCCCGAAACAACCGAACAATCGAGGGAATATGGTGAAAAAAGAGAGCCGAGACCAAAAAAATCGTGCCAAAGTCGCTCAAAAATCAAGGTCATGTTGACTGTTTTCTTCGATTATCGTGGTGTTGTGCAATATGAAATCCAATCGGTCAAACAGTCAACAAGGAATATTATTTGAACGTTATGCGTCGTTTGCGTAACGCTATCCGTCTAAAAAGGCCGGAATTGTGGAAAGATAATTCTTGAAAGATAATTCTTGGTTTTTACACCACGATTATGCACCATCCCATACTGCCCTCGTAATTCGTGATCATTTCGTCAAAAACCCAACCCATACCGTTCCGCAACCACCGTGTTCACCTGATCTGGCGCCGTGCGACTTCTGACTGTTCACCAAGCTCAAAAGACCTCTCCGGGGACACCGTTTTTATACGATAGAGGAGATTCAAGCCGCAGCGAAGACGGAACTGAAAACCATCCCGGAAAGTGACTACAACCAGTGTTTCGAAGATTGGAAAATCCGTTGGCATAAGTGCATTGCATCGGGAGGGGACTACTTTGAAGGGGGTGAAATTGATTTGGAAGAATAAATAAAGAATTTTCAAAATAAATACAATGTTACCTTATTTTTTGGGCGCAGTTATATAAAATCTATTTTGCATATATTTGTGTCCGCAGAGCATGAAACTATCAATGTGTTTATAAGACTTGCTCGCTCGCCCGTTTATTTTTAAATCTTTATTTAGACGAAACAAAATAACAATGCCAATTTTGTTTTAAAAAATAATGATGCAGAGCAGCAAATTTCAATAAAAGCCTTTATGAGCATTTATTTTATACGTTTCCAGTCGACAAACTTTTTCTAGCAGTAATCTGCCATCATGTGATGATCCCATCAAAATTGACACTTTTCTTCCAACACCTTTAGTTCTTGGCTGAACCACTCTCTCTGTTGCTCAATATAATTTCCAAAATTATTCGAAAATTTATCGAGATAATTGCGGAGATAGTCGTGACTCAAATGATCAAAGTGATCCTAGACTCTGACAGTTTGACAGTATACAAGGTCTGTCGCAAAAGAAACAGGACTGTTAAAAAAACCACATAAAATTAATATTTTTCAAAAGTTATATTTTTTTATTCAAAGTAGTTTCCTTGTGCTTCGATACAGCGTTTAGCCCGGTCAATTAGCATTTCAAATGAGTGTTTAAGGTCATTTTTCGAAATGCTCTTGAGAATATCGGTCGTGGCCTTTTGGATAGCTGAAATGTCCTGAAACCAGTGTTCTTTCATGGGTAAATGAAGTTTTCCAAATAGGTAAAAATCACAGGGTGCCAGATCAGTGAGAAGGGTGAGTGATTAATGGTTAATATGGAGTTTTTTGTCAAAAAATCAGTGACAAGCGTCGACCGATGACACGGCGCATTATCGTGCAACAAGCGCCAGGACCCTGCCTCACGGTATTGTGGTCGAGCATGACGAATGCGTGACAAAAGACGCTTCATAACACCAAGGCAAAACACAGCATTAATCGTTTGGCCAGGTGGGACGAACTCTCGCTGTACAATACCTTCGGAATCGTAAAACAAATCAGCATTGTCTTTATTTTTGACTTCTGAAGACGACCGATTTCTGATCGTCACAGAGGTCCTCCCGACCTTCTTGGAATCGCTTAAACCATTCATGCACATTACTACGGGATAGGCACTGATCACCATAAACTTTTTTCATCATTTGAAATGTTTCAGTAAACGTTTTCCCAAGTTTAAAACAAAATTTAATATTTGCTCTTTGTTAAATATGCATTTTACGACCGGTGACCAAAAGCTGCTGTCTCTTTTTAATCGATAACATCGATTGTAGTTATCCAATTGTCTTAAAATTTATACGAAATGTCAACAAGAGATCAAACTTTTTATTTCATATACCCACCAATAGGTGGCGTCACCAGAAACAGTTATATTTAAAAAGTTCTGTTTCTTTTGCGACAGACCTTGTATATCACAACAATTTTTCATAATTTGGTACTTAAAGGCTACCTCACAAATTTTCGGCTATCAACACAAAACTTTTCCACAATTCACTTTCGAGAACAGCCATAACTTTGGTAAAATCGGTATCTTTTATTAACCGCTTTATAAAAATTTAACAGTTAAATTTTTCAAACTAAACATTGGAAATTTTCTACAATTTAAATAATATCCTTCCATGTTTGGGTCGAGTAGTCCATGCGTATCACTTTCCAAATGAAAGGAAGATTTTCATTGAGTAAAACAGAACATTCTGTAGACTGTAAGTTAGACATCTTCACGCTTGATTTTTATTTAAACCTTAAAAAAAAGTAAACAACACCAGTTGTTACTTAACTAACCATTTGGCCTTCGGTCCATACTATTCCTAAGGTAATCAGTTTACAACTAGTACATTTCACTGCGGGGTATATACTGTGTAATTCATATGTGTGTGCGCGCGTGTATGAGTGTATTTGTTGTTATCAAAAATAAAGTATTTATGTTCAATTTAATGTGATAATACTGTACTTAAATAAAAGAGAGTTTCATTCAAATAATTTAAGTATTTTCTTTCACGTTATCATAAATCACTTAAACGGTAGGTGTGGTAAAAAACATAACTTAGCCATTATTAGGTTCCTTTTGCTGTCAATAGTCAATAATTTTTTTCCAGCTCCTTTTTTTTAGATCGATTCATTGAGCACTTTGCAAGATATCCATTCTACTGGCGGTTGCTGTAAGCTGGCTATAGCCAAAAGTGAGGTTGTAATGCTTCTTTTGCAGATAATATTCATGTCAAGGTTATGTGTTAATTTTAAAGATAAACCTTTATCAATAGAAGGCCATTCACTTGGGCGTGGCCAGAAAAGATTGTTTTTTTAGGCAGCTCACGACTTCCGGTCTTTGACCAAGTGTCCTCTGGGTATCCAAATAACATCCGTTTGAACGCTGGCATTTACCCCTTCAATATATCACTGATTTGCGGCCACGCCTCGACGGAAGTGTAGGACGACGTAACCAAAGATGTCTTCTATGAGCGCTTGGAGCGCGCCTATGAGAGCTGCCCTCGCCACGATGTCAAAATCGTGCTTGGCGACTTTAACGTCAGGATGGACAAAGAAAGTATCCTTGGCACAACCGTAAATTCAGCCTCCACGATGAAACATTCTCAAATGGGTTAAGGCCGGTCGACTACTCCCGAAATTTGGTCATCCGTTGAACTAAATTCCAGCATAGAAAAATTCACCAAGCTACTTGGCGGTCTCCGAAACGAAAAGCAACCAACCAGATCGATCATGTTGCTATAGAGGAAAGACACGTCTCCAATGTTTTAGACGTGCGTATGGTCCGAGATCCTAGCATTGGCTCGGACCAGTCTTTTGTTACAGCGTATCTTCACACCCGTCTTTGTGCAGCAAAAAACAAACGTCAACACAAGAAAGGTTCGACGTCGATTTTCTACTCGACTTGCATTCCTGTTCTCTGAGAGAGAGAACCTAAAATCGACGAGATTTTCACCATGCGTCAAATCTCGGAAAGAACCATGATATCATTTTTTAATTTGTTTTCTCTAGGTTGGCCAAAGAAGCAAATGAGTTTGGTAATGAACGAGGGCAACACAAAATATCTCCTGTCATCAAACAAACAGTCTTCGCGCTCGCGGCTATGCTCCCACGCCACTGTTGACAGTCATAACTTCGAAGTCGTAGATAATTTCATCTATCTTGGAAGCAGCCCTAAAACCAAAAACAACTTCAGCATCGAAATCCAACGCAGAGTAACTCTTGCCAACAGGCAATTGAGAAGTAAAGTCCTCTCTCGACGAACAAAAACCAAACTCTGTAAGCCCCTCATTGTTCCCGTCCTGCGATATGGTGCAGAGGTATGGACGTTGACAACATCTGATGAGTCGACATTAGGAGCTTTCGAAAGCAAGGTTCTGCGCAGACCACTCCGCTGGAAAGACCAGGTGGAGAAGGATTTGGCTTCGCTTTAAATTTGCAATAACCGCGTAAGAGGTGTCTACGCCAATAGAGAAGATAAAAAGCTTTTGACGGCTCAAAAATAATTGGGACCTAGGGTAGGGTCCACTACGAGTATTCGTATTGTAGTAGGGGAATTACTAAAAGGTCTTTATCCATTATTTTAAGAAAAATGTCCACTTAAGGTAAAGTTATTGTCCAATTTTATTTATATTTTGCACTTTAAAAACGTATGCCTACATGTTATGTAAATGTATATTCATTTATATACTTAAATCACCTAAAAATAATACTTAGAACACTTTTACTTAGATATTACATTCAATAAAACAAAAAAAAAATTCTGTCATAAATTTAAGACGCGCTTCGACTGAAATATACAAACTGCGTCGTATATAATTGGTTTTGGATTTCAAAATGGCAGAATTGTTGTATGTAATCCTTTATCCCCGCCTGTGAACTCCGCGCCCAGCTGAAATCATTTCCGATCTCCCCCCTCTCTCCTTCACAGTATACATAGTAGTATATTTATTGGTAAATTTCCATCGACAGTGCTTTAATCAGTCTTTCTATGTAATGCACACACTTTAACATACTTCTTCTTCCACAACATCTATAAAATATTCATTCATGGAGCTGCTGTCTAAGCTAGCCTCCGCTGCTTCGGAGTTCGCGTCAACGCTTTGTGGCGCTTCCACTTTAACAAACGAATGGCGCGTGCGAAAACTTTTGAACTTGCGCATTGATTCCAGCTCCTCAATGGACATGACAACCTCATGTTTCAGTTTCAGGTGCACCTTAAGTCTGCAAATAAATGTAAAACAATGGAAAGAAAATTACAAAATTAAGAAATATGCATTTATGTGGTTTTAAAAGTATTTACTTTGACTTTTGCGGATACCCACGATCGCAGTAGGCGCAGCGGAATGGCATACCCGTATGCGAAAAACTATGATTCCGTAGTGATATCGTGTTTTTGAAGACCTTGCCACATCCCTCCACCGGACAAATATATCGCAAATTATTGTGCATAACTTGCAGATGCGACGTTAGATGCCCTTTTTGGGCAAAACTTCGTTCGCAATGTGCGCATTCGTAGGGGAAATCACGCGTATGATAGCGCATATGTATCTCCAGCGTTTGCGGTATGGCAAATGTTTTGTGACATAGCGTACATTCCAGTGGCTGGTAGTCATCGGGCGAGCAATGCGTCTGCTTGTAGTGCAGCTCACAGGATTGACGTGATAAATAGATGCGATCGCAGCTCTCAAAAGGACAATTGAAACGTGGCCGGTCCGGTTCGTGCATGCGTCGATGCCACAACATTTTACTGCGACTCGGGAATGACTTCTGGCAGTGATCGCAGTTGTAGCGGCTCGTTCGTTGCGTTGGTATTATTTTTATTGGTGGTACCGATGTGTCTGCAGTTAGAAGCGCAGTGTTGAGCGGGTCAACGTTTGTAATTTCACTGGCGTAGGGTGGAATTGAAGCTTCGATCATATCGATTTTCGTCGTCACTCCGGTAAAGCAGTTGGTTGTGTCCATTGTGATTTCTTGAGGTTCCGATTCATATTCTTCAATGTAAATATATTCCGTTTGTGCTAAAATATTGAAATAAATATTCAAATGCAATAAAATTAGTTTCTTTAATCAATGTGAACAATGAATATTTACATATTTGAAAAAGTACTTCAATAAAGCGTATAACGGTTTCAAATGTTTGCAATTTCAAAAAAATTATGATGTAATTGTAAATGATCAAAGAGGAGCCGGAGTTGACTGAGTCGATTTGGCCCCGTCCGTCCGTCTGTATATACGCGAACTAGTCCCTGGCGTTTTTGAAATATCGATCTGAAATTTTGCACACGTTCTTTTCTCTCTAAGAAGCTGCTCAATTGTCGGACCCGCCGATATCGGACTACTATAGCATATAGCAGCCATATGAAGCAAACGGTCTAAATCCAGTCCTTGTATGGAAAAGTTTTTTATTTGACAAGATATCTGCACAAAATTTGGCACAGATTATTTTCCAAGGCAATATTACAAGCTATGAAGAAATTATTCAAATTGGATCACTATAACATAAAGCTGCCTTACAAACGGGACGATCAAAATCCAGTCTTTGTATGGAAAAGTTTTTTATTTAATAATATATCTTTACGAAATTTGGTACGGATTATTTTCGAAAGCCTTTAAAATTTCTCCCAAAATTTTTTTTCAGATCGGACTAATATAGCATATAGCTGCCATATAAACTGACTGGTCAAAATCAACTTCTTGTATGAAAAACTTTTTTATTTGACAAGATATCTGCACGAAATTTGGCACGGATTATTTTCCAAGGCAATGGTACAATCTACGAAGAAATTGTTCAGATCGGTGTACTATAGCATGTACCTACCATACAAACTGACCGATCAAAATCAAGAAAAATATTTTTTATACCCTTTAGTGCTATAAAAAAAGTACTGTGAGGGGTGTTACAGCTTTGGTAGAGTGGAATTTAACATTTTTTGTTTCTAGTTTTGGTTGTTTTAATTTTGTAGAGCAGTTAAATCTACCGTTTGCTGAATTCAAATAATAATAATACCCAAAAACAGAAAAACCTGATGCAAAAACAAAACAACTTATCTAGCAAAGCGATATTGAAATAATATTTGCATAAATAGTTTAAAATGTAAATATAATGTTCTTATAACAACGCTCATCACATATATCTATTATATAGGCATTTATTTCCAACAACAGAACGAAAGGCAGGACTTCGAAAATACAAAAAAAAAAATTCTCATGGAAGTTAAAAAAAAAAAATAATAATAATACTTTATATATTATCATTATATTTTTATTTTTATAAATTGGAAAACAATAAATATTAAATACAGGTAAAACTTGGAATACAATTTATACTTAAAAAATAAATTTGTCTATTTTTCGTCAAATTCTATGGAAAGAAACTATAAAGTTTATAATTGTGAAAGATAATTAATATATCACGGTTTTATATACATATATGTATATGTATAAAACATCACTTAAATCAACCGATAAAGCAAGTGGTGCTATATTATTTTGCATTTTAGGTATGATATGTACATACATATATATGTACAGACATTTTCAAAGAACTTATATAAAACAATTGTAATCCATCTCCATCATATAAAAAAAAAAACAAGGTCAACTACTATTAATTAGTTTTAAATGAATTATTGAGGTTATAAGCGGAATAATTATTTATATTTATTTCACTCCTTAATAAATATGTAAATAGATTAATTAAATATTGAGGTTAATTTCGGCTTTTAAGTTTATTTCGTGTTTTCTTGCTTGCATGTACTATTATGTATATAATATATATTTTAAAAACAAAATATATTTTAGTTCAAATCTGCTTATTAATTATATTTGGTTATCACCAAAAGCTATGAAAATGTAAGACCAAACTTCAGCATTAGCCTTCCAAGTCGTCCGCATCAACCTCTTCACACAGTTCGATGGGTTCAGGCGTCAATGCTGGCCGCAATTTGGCCTTTAGTTTAAGCTCTTTGGCTACCAGCATGCAATCCAGCTCGTCCAACGTATGCTCTATACCGTGTGTTCTGCTTATGTGCCAGCGAAGCCTAAAAAGTAATCATTATTTCAAATGTCTAATGTCCAGCTCATTAAAAAATAATATGAAAGCCATTTGGCCAATGCCACTCACCTGCCCTTGGTAGCAAAATCTTGTTGACAGTAGTCACAGCGATAGGGCAACTGATCGACATGTGTGTAAGCATGGTTTTTAAGCGCATGTGCCGTTTGAAACATTTTGCCACAGTTTGGTTCTTCACAGATGAAACGTTGGCCTTCGTGTTTCGTCTTCACATGATTATTAAGATGTTGTGCCATCATAAATGGCTTGGCGCAAATATGACACACAAATGGATAGACTTTTTTATGAAAACGCAAATGTATATTATAGTTGGCACGACCGATACATGTTTTCTCACAAAATTCACACTTGAAGAGTGGATAGGACTGACAACTAACACGCTGTTGATGACGCTCCAATTGCTGTTTGGTTGCAAACTCCTTGCCACACTCTGCACATTTATTGGGTGGCTTATTAAAACGATGCTTACGATGTCGATGTGATGCTAAAAGCGAACGTGTTGGACTTTTATGATCACAATATTCGCATTGAAACGGTGGACCACCAGGTATGAGTGGCACTCGGCCACGTTTGCCGGACGAACTTTTGGATTTTGTTGAGGTCTTCACTTCTTGGCGCTGCGGTACACTTTTTATTTCTTCAGAGGAAGCAGGATTTTCAAAGAGATATTCTTCTAAATTAATATCATCGGTATCAGATGGTGGCGGCAAATTTATAAGGACGGGTGGAATGTCTGTATTTGCAACTGTTAAATAATGCCCCGATACCGATTCATCGGTGGAAATATCTGTTGAAAAAATGTGAGAGTCCTCTTCTAGTTTAATTGCAGCTGTGCGTTGCTCCTTTTCATTGTCTAGAAGGTATTTTATAAAGTGCACATAAACACGTTAGTAGATTGTTTTAATAAACTTAATGTAATTAAGCATTTGTAACCGAATAAGTATTAAATGGTTGTCTGAAAAGCTTTTAAATAAAATATAATTGGTGCCACCAGTTTAAGAGAAAAATTGCTAATATAATAATATAAAACATTTTCCATACAAAAGCTGGATTTTGTTCAATCAGTTTGAATGAAAGCTGGCTTGAAGAATAATTTTCGCGAAATTTATAGCTTGTGAAATAAAAAAGTTTTCTATACAAGAACATTTTTTTATACATTACAATATATATTAAACAAAGACAGACGAGCATAACCAAATCGAGTCAGCTCGACATGTTGATCATTTATATTATATAGGGTCTACGACGTTTCCTGCTGTGTGACAGTTTGTGGCAAACTTAAAATACCCTATTCTGGGTATTAAATTTTATTTCAAATAATATTCGTTCAACTAAAACAGTTTTCGTTCGCTATTTTTTTAATTTCTCAAAAAATTTGAAATATTTCTTTTCAAAATATTTATTATCTTATGCTTACAAATATAAATAATAGTTCTTATAAATATTACTTTTCCTTTTCTATTAATAATACTATTTATGAAATCTTAACTAAATTCAATTTCGAACGCATCACGTGAAATTTACGCATTTCCTCCATTTGTTCAAGAGTCACCTCGATGCCATGTTTTTGTCGTATATGCACTTTTAACCTATAATCGATAAAAAGAAAACGTAGTTGGCACAATCAAGTCTTTTAACACAATAAAGAATATTTGTAAACTTACTTTGCCTTAGCCGGATAGCCACCTTTGCAATATGAGCATTCGAATGGCATTGTGCCGTGTGAATACTCGTGATTACGCAGCGAAGCAGATGAGGTGAAATATTTTCCGCAGCCAGGATGTAAACAGGAGAAACGCACGCTGTTGTGTTTAACGTTCTTATGCGTGTTCAAATGACACATTTGTGCAAACTTCTGCCCGCATATATCACAAACATATGGAAAATCACCGGTATGATAGCGCATATGCACTTCAAGTAACTTGTTTATTACAAAAACTTTATCACAAATTGGACACTTAAGTCCTGTTTTGTTATGAAATGAACGCACATGTACGTCCTTAGCCTGCTTTGTGGCATACAAACGACCACACTCTTCGCATACGTATTTCGGACGGTCTAGTTCATGTGAGCGACGATGCGTGAGCATACGAGAACGGTTTTTAAAAACTTTCTGACAATAATCACACGTAAATTTACCACTGAAACGACGTCGTGGTTGAATGTCGCCTTTTTTCGAAATAACTACATCGTTCTGATCAGTTTTGGTCACTGTTACAGAAGTTTTATCCTTTTGGCATTGCTCAGCAGTGCTTTCTGTCATATTTATTTCATCATTCAATGATTCGGCATCGCTTTCAGCACTACTGTATTGAAATTTTGAAATATTTTCGGCATTATTTTTAAGTCTGCCTTTGCTTTTATTTCTTGATTTATTGTGGCTTGTTTTAGGTAAAGCTCGGCTTTCATGCAGTGGCTTGACTAATGTTTCAGTATTACTATCATTCACTTCTTGTATCAAGTAATCTTCGTCATTGATTCTTATTTGCACTGTTCCCGCATCTGTTTATTAAATGAATTATACAAATGAAATCGAGAATTCTATTATAAAATTAAATTGAAATAACTTTAAAATTTTAACTGATTAAGCTTGAAATTCATTCAATAAACAATTGAGGAAACATTACAAATACTTTCGAATTAAAATTTTAAAGTTTTTTGCATATAAGCACATAGATAATATATATATTTGTAAATATTTATTCTAAAACTCCACCTTATACAAAGGCGGTCCAATATTATCAAATTTGTTTTTATGGCCGTAAGGAAAAGAATCTTATAGAAACAATTTAAGCGTGTAACTGTGCTTAATTTAGTACACACAAAAATAATATATATGTATACATTATAAATAAATGTTTATATATGTAACAATAACATACCATCATCAATCAACTCCTCAACCGTTGGATACTCTTCCATTTCTATGTGCTCTTCCAGTTCTTCATATTCTATATGCGCATCCAAATGTTCTACATTTTCCTCTTCCGTACTGACAATTTCATTTTCTGTTGACTCATTTCCTAATTGTATTGGGACTGGCAGTTGTGTCTCATCACTTGTTTTCTGAACCACTTCTTCAATTACTAGATCTGTAACATGCGATGTCTCATCTTTTGTCAGTGTTGTGTCCAATGTTTCCTCATCAGTAATATGTGATTTTTGAAATTGATTTAAGAACTTTTTAGATTCTTGCACTTTTTTATGAAAATCATATGCCACCTGCAATTCTAAACCACAAGATTTACATAGCTGGTGTGGTGCATAAATGCCACCAGCGTGCAAATCAATTTGTGTACATACGATAAAGCAGTCATAATAGCTAAGCTGTTCCTCTTCATCATAAATTAGATGTAAATCCAGCAATTGCGACTCCTCCGGTATTTGCAGACATAGACGACAGTAATCTGATAGATCAACATAGTCCAACGACGCTATGGTCGAAGAAATTGCACCTTCGTCGGATTGCATATCTTCTGATAGCAATATGCGTTATATTTCTTTCTTTAAATTTGATATTTTTCGAATATGAAATAATTATTATGATTTTTGTGCAAGAAAATAGAACAGAATTATTTTAGGCACTCGTTCAGTGACAGATTTCCTATTATTGGCGTGCTTCATTTGGCGTTGCCACGTAATACATGTTTTTCTTTCGAAAGCAACCATGCGTTGACTGCTGCAGCAGTTGTCATTTAATAAATGTAAATAAATAAATTACGAGTGCATTCCAACTACTGATAGCATTATATTTACAATTTTCTTTGTTAATTTAACATAATTAATATTTGCAAACGTGACAACTTTTGAAATGATTCAATTCTCCACATCATATGCGACAACAAAGTACGCACTGGAACAAAATATTAATTTCACTTTGCAACAAACGACACCTGCATCAGCAGTAACAACAACAACAACAATAAGCGAAATCACAGATGCAACTCCAACGGATACGGATATTGAACAAGATGATAGTGAACATTTTATTTTAATTCCCTTTGCAGTTCTTTTATTTATAGTAGCTTTATCAGCACTGGTAAGAGAATTAATTACGGCCATGCAGCATCTTAGTCTACTCTCAATATATGTATATTCAACATCGATTTTTACTTATAATTTTTTATTTTTAATATGCTCAGGTATTCTTAATTGGAAGGAATCGTCGACGTCTCGCACAGACTTACTTTCGTCGAAGAAGTGAATATAGGTACAAATTCGAAGATGATTCCGATTCACAACTAGAGCGTGGGGACACTTATGACTTCGACGATCCAAGTGAATGTCTGCTGAAAGGAAAACTGCAAATCGATAATGTGTGTGAAATATAAAAAAATAATCGATTGAAGTATTTATAGATAACTAGTATGAATGAATCTGAACAATAATATCTTCCATTCTCAGAGTTACGACAGCACATTGCGAAAAGGAATTTGCACTTAAGAAAATGCCAGCGAAATTGACGGCCTAAAGAGTCTGCCAGCTTGTCTTCTTTAATGCATGCAACGTTCTGTAATCGCTCATTAACAAAATAGTGCATTTATGACGGTAAGGCAGTGAAATTGTCTTTTTCACATCTAAATACGCGAACACAAACAACGTTATTAAAGCATGAATGTTGATAGTCTATTTATAATCTTGTCTTAATAATTCATCAACAAACCACAAACTTATTAAAAATAAATGTTACATGTATTGTCTTATAACTAATCAAAGTTTGAGTTTGAGTACGGTTATTATGCATGCATATATTTTCCGGGTATACAAACAGTATACCGGCTGACAGAAGATTAGCTGCATTTAAATGCTAAGCATTTATTTTATCCGATGCAGTATCAGCACCTAAAAGTCTTAAGGTTAGATCGTAGAATCCAAAGAAGAATGCACCGCCTAAAGTAATCCAAAGCACACGTGGAGTGAAACCTGCAAAGATTCTGCAACAACAAATGAACTTTAGTAAGGAAACAACATGTATCATAAAGAAAAAAAAAAAAGAAAACAGATTATTTTAAAATAACCGTATCAGTGAGCAAGGCATGTACACTCATACCAATGAACATTATTGAAACATAGCAAGGTAAATTTATGAATACATATTTGGTACTTTGTGCTTACCCCGAGATACCTCTTTCCCTATAAACTGTCGTCAGCACAATGCGGGCATTCAACTTCCTCGTCGCTGTACCTTGCTCCGCGAGCATGATACGCGTTTTGGCAACATCAAGTGGTGTAGTTAAACCGGCTGCAATGCCACCCGCAACTGCACCACATAATGCGACAGTGAATGGTGTTGACTCTATGCCAGTGACGTCAGTCCAATGTAGTTTAAAGTATTCCCAAAGCGGAAATTGTATTAAACTAAATGGTATTTCACGCATCACTGTAGTGCCATAGCCGCGATATAGACCACGACGTAAGCCCTCCGTTTTGTAGGCGCGCCATAGTATTTGCAAAGCAGTTGTTCTTTGTGTATTGCCAATCGTTTGTCGTCGTTGTTTGGCGATTTCTATGGGTACACGAATAAGACATGCTAACTGTAATTTAAATAGTTCAAATATATAAATGAATTTATAATTTCCATAATAACCATTCACTACCTGCAACTTACAATTTCTGCACAAGAAGCGGACACCATATGTATATATGGCGAATTGATTGCACCAGTAGACGTGCTTAAATATCGCTTGAAGCTATCATAACTGCAAAAGAATAATGCTGCAGTTGGTGCGCTGCCTGCAGCAGCCGGAGCTAATCCTTTATAAACACCACGAAAACCACCGGCACGGATGAAACCCAATTCGCTCTGCAAGCGTGTTTTAATTGTATCGATGGGGAAGAGTGCAATGTCCACAACAACACCGGCAACGCCACCTGCCTTAGAGAGAAAAACAAAATAAAATTTGATTTTATATTCAAAATGTGTTTGGCTTTACCACAAGTGAGTGCAGAAAAGTGTATGATGTGTGATTTTGCGTCACAGCGCTACTGCCATTCGCTTCCATAATTTATTTGCGTGCCAAATGATATCAAGTTTTACAGATGGTTTCTTTCAGATGCTATTTTATTTATAGCATTATGGAACAGAGTAATTCGAGTTTGTGTAATAAAAAAAACCCTGTTAGATTTCGGTTTGGTTAGCAGAATTTTATTGCGGTATAGTGCCCCATTAATCAGATGGCTATCAGCTGTTGGCTTATCAGTACAGAGTGTATATGTCATTTGAGTATTTTAAGCTTAATAGCTTATAGCCCTGACAGACGAGCAAAATTAATACGCATTAAGCAACATTAATGCGCATTGAAATTTGATGGTCCTGTAAACACAAAGGAGGCGACAGACTTCATGCGACATCTGTCAAAAAATTGGCCATATTTGAGCAGTGTTGCCTACTCAAATTTGGTAAATTCAGCTAAATGCCCGAAATTTTTGCGCATTACTAACTTGCATTAACATGGGTCAAATGCGCAAGTTATTTTAAATTAAGCCCGCTAATACAAATTAGCGCTGTCGTTTGTCAATGCTATTAAGCACAATTCCCGTCAGTCAGCGGGTGACGGAACAACGAGTGGCGAACAGCTGATTTATGTCCGCCGTGAAATTCAGGCGAGTAAGCACAATTGCAATGGAGACGGAAAATAGAAATAGAATAGAAGTAATTTGTCAGCATTTTTTTATTTATATAATGTATAAGGAAATACACTTAAATTTTGCAAAATAATTTCGTAAATAGGTAGACGCGCTTCTGTAATTGGTCAAATTGGCACAACTGATCGAAAATAAACTCTATAATCTTTGAACCGACGGAGAAAATAGAAATAAACTGTGTTTTGACGCCGGCAAAAACTCCGTTCACCCCGCAATTATGTGCCATTTCATGCATATCAATGCCTTTTAATTTTGACAGCAGCAGTCTTATCCGTTGCCCGTCGCAATTGTGTTTAAGACATAAAGGTGTGTAGAAAATTTAAAAATAAGCATATTTATTTTAGGTGGCAAGTTTTTACATAGGCGCAATTTTCCGGATTATGGCTACCCGTACAACAGAATGAGCGAGCGATGTAATTCAAAAAAGATATAAGGTTAATTTTCTCTGCACAGAGGCAAAATAAAGAAGTTTCAATAAAATAATTGTTTTTGAACGTTTATTTTGTAAGACAGCGATATGATGTAGTGACCCGATCCGTAAATTTTTCATATATAGTCCATTAGACAATAACTTTTGCTAAATTTTACGAAGATACTTCATCAAATAAAAAAACTTAGCTTATAAGAACTTGATTTTGACCGATCAGTTTGTATGGTAGTCTATATGGTATTCTATAGTTGTACGGTTTGAGAAATGAGCGACTTCTCGTCAACGACGAGCTAATCCTTTGCGCGCTTTATGTTCAATGCAATGGTACCTACTATACAACCGCAGTACACCGAAATGACTTTTGTTTGTCATCTGCCCAATCCATGTTCATATATAGACTATACTTAACTGGAAAAATAATCACGTAACCTGCAAATAGCGGAAAATAACAAAGTCACATTTCTCCTTGTACACCGTTATTATGTTATTTATTTGGAATATGTATGATGTTTTTTTTATTTTATGATAAAACACATTATTCTCCGTTTTTAATGTTATATTAATTATCTATTGTTTAATTTCTTTTTTCTGTTCGGTTATTTTTTGCACATACATATATAGCATTCCGTTATATTTAGTTATTAATACGTATATTTTACAACTTTCTTGCTGTTTCGCTTTTGCTTTTTTGTTTCTTGCCCTAAATTTGGCAATTTGATGGCCTCTCTTTTGTTATTTATTACTCGCTTAGGTGTTTTGGCTGGTCGGGCGCTGTATACGCACACACACACGCCTTTCAAGAAGAAAAAGCATAAAAAAAAATAATAATCATACCCAACTTGTTAACTTTCTTAGGCCTGTTGTTTTACACTATTTTTTGTTACACACCATTTGGCAATTAAGTTCAATTATACATAAGAGTATAAATAGAATCAAAAGCTGCACACACACACACAAATACATGCACTTGCAAAAACGCACGCATTTATTGTGCATCCAGCAATTTTACGCTTTCTACACCAAAATATATCACTGAATATTTTATATGGTGTATTTTGCTTTTTAATTTGTTCGAATTGCATATTTTATTTGTTGACTGGTGTTTTCACTCTATTGCTTATGTTATGCTTCTTTTGGGTTAGAGTTTTGAAAAATTATTGGAGTTTGGATTTCTTCATTACATATAAATTCTCAAGTATATATTGCAGTGTGTTGCTCTCTCAATATTTATAATAATCTCTCGATATAACTTCTATATAGAAATGTTTTTGCTTTTTTCTTTGATGTATAATATGGTATATTTTAATTGCTTGTTTTCATTGTTTGTATGTTCCAAACATAATTGTGTAAACATTTATACTATGGTGTGAGAAATATGATCGATTTTATATTATGTTATGTAGGTATATATACTTGATGTTAGATGTGGTAGAATATATATAATGAATTCATTTTGTTATCTGCAAGTACTGATGTCATCGTCGCTAACGTACGTATTTGCTTTAGGAGCAGTTGACTTGGTGGATGTAGTTGCGTTGCATTGCTTCTTTACTTTTCTATCTTCAGCTTAACTAGTATTATTCTAAGGATAAACGATGTTCATGCAACAATATTGGCTTTGTTGTTGTGTTCTACTCCCCTAACCAATCTAAAATGCCAGTATCATTATGTTATTCACCATTACTTTGTGCCTTTTGTTCATCTTCGGATTCAGATTCTGTTGAAATATACAAGATAATATATTGATATATTAATGACAAACAAAAATTTTGTAAAATATAGTCATATTGTTTAATTTTGTTGGTAACATTAGTCAAATTTAGTTTGTGAAAGTCTTCATTGGCCTAATAAATCTATATTTTGCCAGGCAAACGCAGATTTCTAGGCAAGCAAAAACTTTCAATAGTTGCTTTAGCATTTTTTATTAGATGGATGTTTGATTTCACACTCAATACACTCATTTTCGGCAATGCAATTTTTATATTAACAATTTTTTTGTTTATAATTTTTCGAATTGTTTACTAACCTTCTTCTGCGGATTGCAGCCATTCGACAAACTTGCGCATTTGTTCGAGGAAATGCATTTTGCCTTTGCTGGAGTGAGCATCTTTGTACCATCGGAGTATGCTCTCCTCTGATAATACTTCAGCTAAAAGTAAGAAAGAAATTTTGAGATTATAATTAATATAAATTTCATAAATTAATACGAAAAATTGTCACTTACTTTTGTAGAATAGTAATATGATCTTTTGGAAGGCTTTCATGAAGTTCATATTTTCATAACAGAATTCCTGTACCTTCAATATCAGAGCCAACTCGGAGCGATCGGTCGAGGCAAAAGCCTGCAACAATGGACAATAGGCTTTGAGGTGGCGCACAGCTTGATCAGTGACCAACTCCTCCTTCTTGTTCCATTCACCGAGCGACATTATAGTCGACCAAATCTGTAAAATGCAATGCAATCGTTTTATAATAGTATCATACACCACTTGAAAATATAGTACATAACAAAATTATTAATAAGGACAATTTAGCTTATTCAATTTTGTCATGTCTGTCTGTCAGTTCGATTGTATATACGCGGATCAACGGTACAATCTCCACAGAATTTTTTTTAGATTGTACAACTTAAGCATTTAGCTGTCATACAAACTGACCCAGAAATATCGAGTCCTTGTATATAATTTTTTGTATTTGTGTATTAAAGCTTCAGTGCAACCGAAGTTAACATTTTTTCATGTTCTTTCTTTTTGTTTTTGTACTTACAATGATTATAATCTCGTGATCGGGAATGTTATTACGCAGTGCGAATTCTTTAATATCGGCTGTGATTTCTGAGTGTGCCTTCTCATCATGTATATCATCGATTAGCGTTTGTTGCAATTCACGCTTGGCCTCTTGACTGGCCTGGGCTTTGTGTAATTTTATAATTTCAGTTAATTCCTTTTCAAGAAAAACTTGTTTTAAATATTCTTCAGTACGTTTGTTTGGTGGGAAAAAGTCCATTAGTCTGGAAGGAAAAGCAAATAAGAATGGAAAATAATTATATAATTGTACAACAAAATCTAATAATTAGAATCTAGATTATATAAATGCAGACTTATAACTTAATAATTAGCTGATTCAAAATAAAAATGTTGCAAATCAAATTGAAACACGAGCACGCGTGTGGCGTTATCGCGAATGTAATAAAATTTACATTTTTCTCTCGGAAAGTTAATTAATAAAATTAATAGAGTGTATTAATTTCAACCTGAAACTTTCCGTTATTTAACACTTTATTAAGTTTTGTTGCGTGTAAGAGTAATTGTTGGCCAATTTTTCTATCACAAAAAAGAAGTTTGGACACCCAATCACTTTTATATTGCTCTTGCACACTTATACCATGATATTGACGTATAATATGTCAACACATTTCTCAAAGGTGCGTATTTTATATTTGCGTATATAACTGTAAAAATTTGATGGTTTAAAAAGAAATTGTTGCAAGTCAAATTAAAACACGAGCACGCGTGTGGCGTTATCGCGAATGTAATAAAATTTACATTTTTCTCTCGGAAAGTTAATTAATAAAATTAATGGAGTATATTAATTTCAACCTGAAACTTTCCATATTCTAAGCAGCACTTTATTGATTGTTATTGTTATCGCTTGTCGAAGTAATTATTGGCCAATTTTTCTATAGTATTTAAGAAGTTTGGACACCCAATTACTTACACATTCATCTCGCACACTTGTACAATGAAATTGACATAACAAAGTTTTACTTCGCGTCAAGGCCATTCTCAAAGTGTGCGCATTCTATATTTATTTGCGTATAGTAAAACAACACTTTTGTAAACGAGAGCATTGTTAAAACGATTATTGGCCAATGTTTCTATCGCAAAAAAAGAAGTTTGGACACCCAATCGTTTTGATTTGCTCTTGCAAACTTGTACAATGAAATTGATATAACGATCATTTTTTAATCAAATCAAAGCCATTCTCAAAGTTTGCGGCAGTATATCAATAATAAAGTGTATATGTATAGTATGATGATTACTTTTTGTTTTGTCAAAGCGATTATTGGCCAATTTTTCTATGGAATCAAGAAGTTTGGACACCCAATCGCTTTATTTTGCTCTTGCACACTTTGACAATGAAAATACGTTGGGAGTACATGAGATTCATTGTGCAAAAAAGTGTGCGTATGTGAGCTGAGCTGTTTTATATGCTATGCGATGGACTTAAAATGAACATTTTAAAATTTTTTGTATTTATAGGTTAGGTAATTATATAAATATAATATAATTTACTTACTTGCTTTCAAGTCCACCCTTTTTAAGAGCTTGAACCAGATATGCAATGCCCTTCTCTTGTTTGAAAGCGACAAATACCTCGATAAGGAAGTCGAGAGCAATGCCATCTTTAATCAAATGCTCGTTGTTCAATACCAACAGCACGTTCGGGGGCACAGAACCATTAACTGCAATATTAAAGAATAAAAAAGTAAATAACAATCGTGTTAATTAACAAGAAATAAGATAAATAAAATATATAAATCAAATTGTATATAAAAACAAAAACAATTAAGCAATAAAAAGATGAATACCTAAAAATTTTAATATAACAAAATTAATAATAGAAAAATACAAAATTATAAAATAATATTTCACTGTTATTGGGTTTGTGTCTTTTGCATTTGAGATTAATTCAAAAGTCAGTACGCCAAAAATATTAATATTCCAACCATTTAATAGCTCTCGCATTGGGTACGTGCTGCACCAACTGCTTAAACCAAATTTGGATAGTTGGAATGCAACAAAAATGTAAACTCAAAAATAAAAATAAAAAAGTGGTACTAACCTAACCAGAGCGCTGTCATACGCGCAAGTTTGGTACGTTCACTCGGTGTAAAACCTTTAATGAAGACTAACACCTTCTTCATTTCCTCTTCGAACATCTTCTCCAAGAACCTATATCGGCGCATGAGCTTGACGAATACCTGCAACCACACAGAGAAAGTAAATATTAGTGCGAGAAAAAATAAAGAGCCAATTTTTTGACAGCAAAATTAGCAACTGTCGCAACATAAGAAATCTTCGATTTGCACTTTTGTGACGCATTACAAAGACAAGTAAAATGTTACGTTTACTATAGCATACATTCGACACCTTTCACCACAACATGGAGCAATTAAATAATTACCAGTCAGCAAATGGCTCTAATTGTATGCAAAGTTTCATAAATAACATCAATTAATTCTGAATAGATTATTGTCGCAACATAAGAAATCTTCGATTTGCACTTTGTGAAACATATCAAAGACAAGTAAAAATGTTACGTTTATTGTAGCATACATTCGACACCTTCCGCCGCAACATGGAGTAATCAAATAATTACCAGCTGGCGGATGGCTCTAATTGTATGCTAACTAAAACATTTGTTTTTTTTTTTGCAAAAAGACAAAAAATCACATATTCTTACCTGCTCATGATTACGCATCGTCTCAATGTCTTCGCTTGCTTCGAATATGCAATATGTTGTGCGGGGCTTCTCGCCATCCTGAGAGATTGATCCTCCCGGAACTGAAAATAACACAATGCGAGAAATGAGTATACGGACACGTGTTTTTATAAACAAAAAGTTAACACACCTAAGAGACCACCGGCTATTAATATATCAAATAGTACTTCGCCGTAGCGACGATAATCAAGTTTGTTACCAGCGCTGTCTAGATATTTAAAGATTTGTTCCAAGTCACCTCCAGTTTTTTCAAGACCAGCAATGACCGCATCACGGAATCCCGTTGGGTCATATTTCTCTCTTTCATCTATGTAAACAAAATTAATGGATATTTTTTTATTAAATAATAAAAAAAATTACAATTTTGCGTTTTGATAAGTCTTACCTCTTTTTCTGGTCTTGATGCGCTGACCTGATAGTACTGGTCTTTCAATTTTTTGACTCATACAATAAATTGCTGCAAAATAAAGATAAACAATTAAGCAATGTTATTTATTTATTTTTAAAACAATATAAAAATGATATAATTTCTATAAAATGTTTATATTAAACACAAACAGATTATTTATAACTGCCTTATTAAACATTTGACCTCGACAGTGTTGTTAGTTACAAATACTCGCTTGCCGCCATTATTACACTTCCACATGGTCAAACGGAAATGTCATATCTCAAATAAAAAGTGAAAGCGTTAATGAATACATTTTTACATATATATATATATATATAGCTAGTTATTATAGATAGATATAAATTTATAAAGCCATTACTACTACCAAATGTGTTCAGATTCCTAATAGTTGCAAGTACATCTAACCTCACTTTCCAATGAATTGACATTCTGATCACTTTGTTCTACCAGCTTTGTGCAAAACGTGTATAAATTTAGTTTAAAATCGCTAATTAATGAGGAATCTCCAAATTAATTAAGTTCAAATATAACCAAATATGTCAAATTTGATCATAAAATTTAAGTTTACTAATTTTTTAAAAATAGGATTTTGGTTAAACAGCTTAATAATTTAAGGTAGTAGGAATTTGCTTTATGATCCAATTGTATAAAATACTTTTTTTTAATAAACTTACAGGTCTCAGCTGTTATAAAAAAAACGAATTTCTGCTCAACGAACTTCCGTTAATATTTCACCTCACGCAATTACCAGATAATAATTTCCTTTGTTCGTTTTAGAAACTTGTAGAAATCTCAATCCAGCGGATTCGTTCACTAATCAACTTCAAAGGTCTTCTACTTATTGCTACCTCCGTTTTCTTTCCTCTTCTTCTCTTCAATTCTTCTTTATGTCCGTCTCTTTATTAACTCAACGAAATTGACACGCACGCACGAAAGATTTCTTTATATTTCCTAGTCTTTAATTAAATATTCCTATTTTATCTTTATCACAATGAGTTACTTTCTTTAAATATTAAAAGTAAATTAAATATACTTTATATACTATGTGTAGATGTAAAAAATAAGTATAAAAAAACTTTAATGTGGCGAAATGTGCGCCGAAAAGTTAGAATCACACGTCTATCGCCGAACGGTATTAACGAAGTGAATGAAGCGAAAAGACGATGATAACACAAAGGTAATTTGGACTGACATTTTACAGCGTTGCCATATTGGTCTATTAAAAAAAATAGTTTTGGTTACGTTAACCAGAACTTAACTGACAGATAGCTGCTAACCAGACGATGAGAAAACGGCATGAAATTCTTAATTACCCTTTTAAATCAGTGCACACAATGAATTTAACTTTCTTCTTCAAATCTATGGCATCTTTCACCGTTTTCAAAAATGCACCGATTGCTATCGGGCACGGCCGCCATTTTCACTCTGGTATTACAACTTTGCATATGAATTGCATGGGTTTGTGTAGGTAGCGAAACGTGATGACCTTTTGCGCCAGCTTGTCTACGGCCCACCATTTTCTACCTCTTTACAACGACCTCATTTGACAAATTACTTAAAATATTATTATTAATAACTAATTACTCAACCTCTTAATTGCATTTATAAACAAATTAGCCTACTCTTTGTGGTATGTAAATATTTCGAACAATACAATAAACGTCCATCTTGGATGAATCAGCTCGCACTTTATCACAAGTTGAGTAATTTTATACCAAATTTTTATCTTTCATTTATAGTATTTCGGGAGTCATAATTAAGAAACAATATTAGTATTTACAAACTTTTCCTTGAATACTTACGATTAAAACAAAAAAAAATTTAGCTCGGCCGAGAAATGTATTAAAACTTTGCCTGGATTATTAACACACACCACTACTTTGGTTTAATGCAGAACGGGAAGTAAAAATTCACGAAAAAATTTTTAACGTTTTGGTTCGACTGCGTACGGGAAAAGACGATTACAAGCTCGTTGCAATTGGCTTTAAATGACAGCTGTATGAAAGAGATAGCAGTATGCTATTATTGGCGCTGGCGAACCGTTTCATAAATACAAAAGGATTGCCAAGTTTAACTTATACATGTCAAATATTGCTAAGAAAGAATTTTAACATAAAAAATATTTTGATTTTTTATCACAAAAGCGTTAATATAAGCCTGCAAAAGATTGGTTATTATATTTCTAATTATTCTGCTCATCATCAGAAGGGCAGTTTTATTAGTTTGTGCACGCAATAAGTTATTTAAATACTAAAAGAGAATGGGTTCAATAACTGTTATTTCCACATGGTGTCTATAAAAATCTTTTTTATAATGATTACCCTTGATATTGTTTTTTTATATAAATTAATACAATTAAATAATAATAAATATAAAATTTAGTATTTTGTATATTTGTAGTATTTGAATTATTTGTAGCAATCTCACTAATTCATTGTGAACAGTTTCACAATTGTGAATTGTATTATATTGTAGACAATTTCTTTCCCGATCATCTGTTTTTGTAAATAAAGTAAAATTAATAAATTTGTATATGAAAATGTCTAATTTATTACGAAGTGTCGCTCAAACCATATGCCGGAATTCCGTACAAATTAACCGAAGTATAACAACTACTTCCACTGTTTTGGTTAAAGAGAGTTAGTATGGAAATTACAAATTTGTCAATTACCGCTCTACAATTGTTTCATAACCTTATAATGTATTACTAAATAAATATATTATTTGCAGTTCATGAAAAAGTGGAGAAAAATGCACTTATTCTAGAGGCTGCACAAGTACCGTCGCCGCGTGCTGATCGTATGCTGAATGAAGCATGCGGCACGCGTTTCTGTCCGGAATGCACATTAGGCCTAGATATCAAACATACAGATGTGCTGATACTGTCTCAATACGTGCGTTCTGATGGTTGCATGTTACCAAGGCGAATAACAGGATTATGCCATAGGCAACAGAAACGTATCGGTACATTAGTAACTATGGCTCAGAAAGCCGGTTTGATGCCAAATTTAGCTCCGGCATGGAGTAAAAAGGATCCAAAGAAACGTTTTGGTTGGAGGAAGTTTAATAAATATTACCTTGAAGAGACGATAAAATACTAAAATTGGATTTAAATGAAAGTTTAATGTTATTAAACCATAATTACCTAATATAAAATTTGTTAAACGAAAATAATTGTTTCATTTCGGATGTACGCATAAAATATATGTATTTATATGTAAAAAAAAAGTGCATATATACATATATGTAATGTGACACTGTTCTTCAGATCAGTATGCAAGTGTTTATATGTTTGTTTGTAATATTGATTTAAGAACGGAATATTTCCACTATTGATTCAATAAGCTTTAGGTTATTCATTTAAATTAAATTACGCTTTCATTTTGAATTACTTTAATTTATGATTTCTCAAAAGTCATTTACAGAACCGTTTTTTGTATATTCATATGTAGTTGTATAAATATATTAGAACAGTGCTAGTTTCATTTCACTCTTTATCAACATATTTATTATTTTCGTTTCCGTCATTTAATGACAGTTTTACAGTTATCGGTTCTTACTTCACCGCCATTTCCTTCCAAAAACTGTTCACCGACATTTTGTTTTCAGTTTCCTTTTTCCTTTTCCGTGTACGCGCGTTTAGAAAAATCTGATCGGTAAAAATTAGTATAATTTAAGCATTTTTTAATTGAAATTAAATGTTTTAAGTGTAGTGCAATTCATGTTCGTTATTGCATATAGCCATCGACGCGAAGACATACATAAGTAAATGGATAACTCATAAAGTAAAATTTGTCCGAATATAAGATGGAGTCTTCCAAATTAGTAATGGCATTACAAACCAAGCTTACTTGTATAAACTTTGCCATTCTGCCACCAGCATTTTTTATTTAATTGCAAACGACTTTGTTTTGCACATGCACATACTTAAGTGGGGTTTTGAATATATGAAGTTTATATACTATATGTAGATATGCAACCGAGGCTTGTTGTATAGACTTCATGCTAAAAGTGCTTCCTTTGTCATTTTTAAGGTTAAGTTGAAAATTCGCTTAATATACATACATCCATAGATAATTTGATGTAATAATTTGCGGGCACAATTAATATTGTACAAGCAAGTAACTAATATAAATAGTAACGCCATCAAATAACATTTTCAAACCCACAAATTAATTTAGCTAGTGCGGAAAATATCGGTTTAAAAAACCTAATTAAGGCAATGACTTAACTTTTTAGTGTGAGCCTCGTCAATTGTTGTTAAAAATCCTCAATGATGGACATAAAATTTCGGTTTTTATCTTGCCATAGTGTTATCGTTATTACGTGTGTATATAAAAGTGGTTCATACATAATATGGCTTAGTTCTCTCCAAACAAAAGATATTTTCGAGAGAATGCAACTGAAGGCTAGAATTTTTTAAGTGGTAAGTGTAAAACAACTTATATATTATAATGAAACTCGCTCTTTAAAATTTCAATGTCAACACGATAACTTTATTTAACATTAACTTGCCAATATTGATCATATTTCAAACCTTCTTTCACCTACGTATTATAAGGAAAATATAGATTCAACTCTTTTAAACAATATGACTTAAATTTAATATAAGTATAATTCTTTTAATAATTATTTCACTTAAGTTTTTATTTGCTTCTGATCTTCATGATGCTGCTCAAGTGCAGCTAACATAGCATCCAAGAAATCACTTAATTCAATCTTTCCATTCATATCAAAATCTGAACTGGCCGTGTGTACTGCATGCGCCAGAAATGGAAGTTTACGCAAGGCGCGTCCGCTTAAACCAATGCTTCGCTCTGCCAACGCCGTTAACAATCCTTCATGCCGATCAGTCTCTTTTAATGATTGTTCATTTATTATTCCAATGCGCATCATTTCCTCTAACATCATTTCGTAAATACATTTTATGGCCGTGACATTTGGCAAACCAATATACTGTTTGATATCAGCACGATCCAAAAATGCCAAATCTATGGTGTCAGCTAAATTTGATGTTGCTAATATCAAAACATTCGGATGCTCTTTAATTGCATCCAGCTGTGTTAGCAAGGCGTTAACCACACGCATCGCATCTTTTGGCTCCTGCCCAGACATGCAGTCACGTGCATATGCCATCGATTCTACCTCATCGATTAGCACACATACCAGATTATGTGGATCCACAACTATTTCGCGAATTTTCGCAAAAAGACGCATTACCAATTTACCGCTTTCCGAAAACCATTTCGAAAATAGACTGTGACTATTGATTTCAATGAGGTGTGTGTGGCGATAAGTGCGACGTACACGAATGGCTAGCTTTTGTGCTAAAGCTTTACATAAGCTGGTCTTACCCGTACCGGGAGGACCGTGTAATAGTAATAAACGATTGCAGGAAATTATGTGCGGATTTACGTTGTGTTGAGAGAATGTTAGTGCCGAAAGTGCGAACTTAACCAGCTGCAAAGTAAAAAGTTAACATTACAAAACTGTCTGTTTAGCGATTAAACAACTTAGCGTCTAGAGATACAAACTTTTTCTTTCAAACCCTCTTCATAGATTAAATTCTCCCATAAATGCAAAAAGCTGCTGGAGGGTAACATCCAATGACTGGATGCAGGTACTGCATCGCCATCGCCGCCATCACCCGTTTCAATATCAAATGTCTCCAATTCCATTACACGCCTTTGTGGGCTGAAGAAATGCAAAATTAAATTTTGCAAATCCGTTTCGGTGAGTAACTGCAAAGATAATAAAATTTGTGTCACTTTTTATAGTTTTGCAACATGTTGCCAAAGAGTATAATTTTGTTCACCTAAAACTAATCGAGATAGGTAAAGGGTTATATATACATAAATGACCTGGCTTTTATTGTTGCAAATTGCAGCAGTATTAAATTTTGGGTCCTCACTGAATACTTATATGTATATTAAACTTTTATTGCAAAATATATTTAAAACTTTGTTTTATTGTACCTCTCCATTGCGTTTGGCCTCACATTCCACAAGTATGGACTCAATTAATCTCAGATCTTCCAGGGTGGAGTTTTTCGCAATAATTGTGTCATCAATTTTTAGCGACTCTCCCAGCGGCACTTTCGCCAATGCAATGTACTCACGCACAGGTGCATCAAGCAGCTTTTCCAATGCCTCTATTCGGCTGTAAAAATATTTTGGTTAAAACTTCACACATTTGTAGCGCATAAACTTACTTTTCAGTTGGCTTAAGACATATTTCTATATGTACACTACGTTTTGCACTTAACAAATTCATATTTGACGTTTAAATCTTTTTTTAAATGTTTTGCAAATGCGGGAGACAAATTTAGTATTTGTGCTGCTTCTTATACGCCATAAACGAAATATTTTGTTCACAATAGAATTCAAAAATTGCAAAAGTAGTTGCCATATTACAGTATTTCAAAGAAAAACTTTAGATAATTTCGGTACAGTTCTAAAATTATTTGGTTAAGCAGGATATTCACTTGTAGACATATGTCTGTGCCAGAGCAGAGAACTTAAAGACATATAACCCTGACAGACGAGCAAAATTAATGCGCCTTAAGCAACGCAAATGCGATTTGAAATTTTATGGTGACATACGGCAGACTTGTGCATTTAGACAGTTGATTGTGAAATTTGTTTATTTATTAAAAAAAGTGCAATTTATTTTCTCTGGCTGAGCATAGTAGCATAAACCCCTCATCTCGATCTTTTAATGAACTTTTTAGAGACTCCCAGTATTAATAAATTTGTCTTATGAATGAATAATATTAAATAAAAAATGAAATACTTGAATATATTCATACAATGTTTCTATTTTTGCTTCACAAGTTTTAAACACAATATGGCTTAAGCTGTGCGGAGATATTGCAGTTAAAAATTTAAAATCTTCAAAACTTTCGCCCGATGACAATAGGAGGAGGCTTACTAGAACCTTTCGCTGATTTTTACGGATCACTCGGACAAACAGCGATTGTTTGATTTTTTTAAATTATTTGAGGAATGCTTATGAGTTGTGAGTACGGTTAGACAAACATTTGCGTTCGTTCCGGGTACGTAGACCCGAGTGTCACCGAAACGGCTCATAGCTTGCGTTCTTAATGGTCTTTACCACCAATCACTGAATAAATTTAATTAATTACACTTACACAAGCTGATTTTTTGTGGCAGTTTTCTCACAGTGGAAGTTAATAAAAGCATTGAACAGATTTGTTGCTTCGACTTTTAAGTCAAAGGCGTTACTCTAGGGAAATACAATTAAATTTTCCACAAATCAAACGCTTTTCCGCGCTTCAAAAACAAAACAAAACAATAATCGCCCAAAGACGAAAGCTGTTGAGTGGCAGCGCAAAATGCTAAATTGAATCAACAAAATGTTATTTCGTTTCTGTTTATTTCTTGCTGCTTTAAGCTGATTGCGTTTCGCCACTTCATTGGACCACCTCCATGGTGTGGATTTTATAGCTTGGACTTCCGGCTATTTTTCGCTTTCACGTCGAAATAAAAACCAAAAAAGAAACAAAACAACAAACGCCAAACTTGCAAACACTACTTCCACTGCATGCGTACACACACACATGCGTATATGCATGTGAACAAATTCGCCTCGAAAGCGTTCTTACCCCCTTTGGTTTCCTGTTGTTGTCAAAGCAAAATGTTGAGCAATTTCTCAACCACGTTGAGGACAACAGCCAAAAATGTTGCCATTTATGTAGAAAAACAACAACAACTCAACATAAAAACTCGACATGTGTATGTTAAGCAAAGCTGCTGTGCCATACTGGTGATGTATTGTAGAAACAACAAGAAGTACAAGTTGCAGCCGCAATAGCAACAACAAAAACAGAATAAGAGGATATTGACATCCTTCAGTAAGCGCATTTCTTCACATTCTTCTAAAAAGAAACGGACAAGGGAAAACGTTAACTTCGGTTGCGCTGAAGCTACAATATCCTTCGTCGGTGTATTCCTTATGGCACAAAAGGGTATAAAAATACCTTTATCTTGATTTTGATCGGTCAGTTTGTATGGCAGCTATATGCTATAGTGATCCGATCTGAAAAATTTCTTCGAAGTTTGTACCTTCGCCTTGGACAAGAATCCATGCTAAATTTCATGAAGATATCTCGTTAAATAAAAGAGTTTTCCATACAAGAACTTGATTTCGATCGAGCAGTTTGTACGACAGCTATATGCTATAGTGATCCGATCTGAAAAATTTCTTCGAAGTTTGTACCTTCGTCTTGGATAAGAATCCATGCTAAATTTCATGAAGATATCTCGTTAAATAAAAGAGTTTTCCATACAAGAACTTGATTTCGATCGAGCAGTTTGTACGACAGCTGCATGATATAGTGGTCCGATCGGAAAAATTTCTTCGAAAATTGTGTTGCTACCTTGGGCAATAATCTATGCCAAATTTCAGCAAAATATCTCGTCAAATAAGAGAGTTTTCCATACAAAAACTCGAGTTTGATGGGTCAGTTTGTATGGCAACTATATGCTATGGTAGTATGATATCGACAATTCCAACAAATGAGCATTTTCCCAGGCAGAAAAGGATGTATGCGAAATTCCAAATTTATATCTCCAAAACTGAGGGAGTGGTTCACGTATATACAGACGGCAGACGGAGATGGCTCAAGCACGTTAACCGGATCATTTGTACATACACTTCATAGGGTCTTCGACGTTTCCTTATGTGTGTTACAAACTTCTTGGCAAACTTAAAATACTCAGCACAGGGTATAATTTGCTACCGAACTAATATATCTTAGAACTTAAGGTCGCAAGTAAACAAACTCTTATGGACTACATATGCATGTTTGTATGTATATATGGAACTAAAGTAGGCGGCGAAGTGTAAAGGCCTTTGTGAGTTTGCCGTACACTGCTTGGACGCTCCTTCGCATGCATCCACACACACGCAAAAACACATACAAACACACATAAGTGCGCTGCACCCACTCCTTGGGGTTCTTACAAGAAATATTACAAAAAAGGAATCTTCGAAAATGCAATGCGATTGGGTTCAAAGTGCAACACATTTACTTCAAGCGTGCATTTTTTTCTTGTTAGAAAATCCTTCAGGCAACGCTTAAGCTGCACATTTTTCACATTTCAAATTCGGTAGCCAAACAATGCATTATTGGCTTTCGCTCGCAAATACTCGTACTCCTTGCCGTGTAGTGCTAACCATATATGAAGCATTTCATCACAAAGAAGCACAAGGCAATTGCATTTATTTACGCACATGTGTGTGACATGTGTACCCCTTGGTAGTTGGGATTGTATCCGAAGAGTACATGCTTTCCAACATCGGCTTTAAATACTTCAATCTTTGTAAGTGAGTTCGACTTGCCATCCCTGTTTTTCCTAAATCGTTAAGATGCTAAGCTATGCTTTTTTTAATCGGGTCCTCCAGATATGTGAAACACCCCATGGTGGTTCTCCCAGAAGGATATGAACTCCAAAAGCGACCTTAAATTTCATTCTTTCTTTGTAAAAGAGATCGACTTGTCATCGGCGTTTTTCCTGTACCTTGAAGAACTTTCGCTAATCACGCCTTCCAGAGCTGCATTCGGAGCTTAATCTTTAGACTTTTACTATAGGGAAAGTCTATAAATATTTTCAGGGTTAAATCCATTATACAGCAATTTTTTGTTATGAAATAGCCTTCATTCAGAATAAAGCTTACGTGTCTATGTTATTTTCACAAAAATTTCTCAAAGTAGGGTTTGTGATGATTGTGGCTCCAGACTATGATGCATACATCGGAAGAGCTTTGTACCTTTTTGTTACAAGCATCTTTTAACTTTTTGCCTACAGCTTAGTCATCTGCTATCTTCTTCTTTACTGGCGTAAATAACGCTACGCGGTTGTAGCCGAGTTAACAACAGCGTGACAGTCGTTTCGCAATTTGACGCCAATTAGAGACGCCAGGTGCAGCCAAGCCCATCATCCATCTCCACCTGATCTGTACAAATGAGTGAAGGTCTTTCCCTTCCGCTGCTTCTCACGCGGGTACTGCGTCGAATACTTTCAGAGTTGGAGTGTTTTTATCCTTACGGGCAGCTAGCGCAGCCGCTGTCTCCTAATTCGCTGAACTATGTCAATGTCATCGTATAACTCGTACTTATCATCGTTCCATCGAATGCGATATTCGCCGTTGCTAATGCGCAAAAGACCATAAATCTTCCGCAGAACCTTCATCTTGAAAATTCGTAACATCGACTCATCATATGTTGTGTTTCGCCCATGTCTCTGCACTATATAACAGGACGGTAATGAGGAGTGACTTATGGAGTTTGGTCTTTGTTTGTCGATAGAGAGGACTTTACTTCTCAATTGCCTATTCCTTCCGAAATAGCACCTGTTGGCAAGAGTTATCTTTAATCCGAGGCTGTTGTTTCTTTCTCATTGGGGGCGTTTTTTACGTGGCGGGTTCCAAACTCAGCATACAACCCTAGGGAGCGAATGGTTCGTCTTCTCACTTACCTCGCCTTCAAACGGATGTTTGGTCAAAGACCGGAAGTCGTGAGCTGCTTGAGTCATATGTAAAAGAATCGTTTCTGGCCACTCCCAAGTGAATGGCGCTCGGGAAACTTTCCTGACTTGTGTGAACTTCTACATATGACTCCATTCTTCCTCTGCTATCTATTACAAATAAATATTCACAAAAAAAGATGGGAAACTCGAAAATTCGAAATTTTAGTTCGATAAGTATCCCGTTAATTGTTTTTTATACAACGTTGTATTCATAAGAGTCAGTATCCAGTTTACGTTAGAAGTTTTCTACAGTGTTTCTTGTTCTTCCGCTATATATCACTCCAAGATATTTCACACCCTGTCTTTTTCAAACAACAAATGAACTCGAAAGTCGTTGATTGTGTTCTGTATGCCTGACTTCACTTAGAAAGATGTTTAATAGTTTCAAAATATTATTCTACTGGAAATAAACTTTATGCGTTGTAGGAGAGAGTGCCCTAAGTTCATTTAATTTTTTTCTTCATTTAAATTTTGTCTTCAACTGTATGTTTTCTCTTCAAAAAATAATATTTTATCACCACGCGAAATTCGTTTTAATCCATTTTGTTCACAATTAAAAAAGTTGCTTCACTCAAAATGTTTTAATTCACAAACTAATGATCCGACAGCTGTCAAATTTATACAAGCGCCTTTTGAAGGTTAGGGCTAACTAAAAATTATATAATATGTATTTAATTCTAGTAGCGTCATCTGTGTGTCAGGCCGGGAACTTTTCAATTGGCCTGCTATCTCATCTCGATCTGGCAAAGCTTTGTTCTACGGGTTTATAGAGATCCCGTCTTAAATTTGGGTGTAGAGTTGTTTTCTCTAACTGGTAGCGCAGCGTCTTATAGTGATTCTATTTTTTAAATCTTAAGTTGTATCCGCTCTAAACCTTTAACCGTTTATCATGATTTATTCAGTAGACCAGTTGTTAGTTACGGAATGGCATCTGTTGGTCTAGTTCATTTGGGACCTTCGCGTCACTTTTAAGCACCATAATGTACCTATCATGTGATATACAACGGTGAATGCGAAATACAAATATTCACTACAATTGTTTCTTATTTTGTTGAAGAACGTGGAATTTGTGAAAAAGGAATTGATTATTGACGACAATCTTGTTTGTCGGAATTCGTATTGCTAAGTGTTGGTAAATTAAATTTTTAAGACTTTTAAGCTTTTTAAGGTCAAACTTGTTTGATTTTCTGTTAGTCAAATAGCGGATAAAAGGTTATATTTTGGGAGCAATTTCCAAGGACTGTATCATGATATGTCTGTCGAAGATTCTGTATCTAAATCTGAAGAAAGTTAGGTTAGGAAGCTTAGGTTAACAAATATAAAAATAGAAAATATGATAAAGTGAGAATAAGAGCGAAAAGGAAAAGTAAGAGACATAAGTACACAATGTTTGCTGGATATAGGCGAAATAGGCTCATCCAGGTTGTGAGAAGGAAAAGAGGAAATGTTGAAAGGGGATAAAGGTAAAAGAATATGCTGAAAAAAGAAAAAAAGCTGTAAAGAAAGAGAAATGGGCGAGTGAGTTAGAGAAAGAGAGAGGATAAATTCAAACGGCGAGGGTAAGAGACAGAAGTATACATCACTTGGTATAAATATGTAGGACTAAAAGGCTTATAGGGCATGTGAGGGGAAAAGAAGAAGAAGGGAGAAGAGGAAATTGAAAGGGGAAAGGGATAAAACAATACTTTAAAATACGAGGGCTGCTATGTATATTTCTGGCCTTATAATGAAAATAGTAATATTTATCAACGAAAATGGTTTTATTGTTTTTCAAAATATTCTCCATCAAGATTTATACACTTTTGTATGCGCTCAAACCAATTTTCGAAGCACTTTTTCCACTCCGATTGAGACACCTCCAAAACATGGTTTTTGAATGCTTCAACAGTACCTTCTGGCGATGAAAATCGTTGACCACGCATTATATTCTTGATGTGTGGGAATAAAAAGAAGTCATTGGGTACAAAGTCAGGGCTGTACGGCGGACGATCCATCAATTCGACGTTTTGGCCGGTCAAAAAGGCGCTGGTTTGAGCCGATGTGTGAGAGCTCGCATTGTCATGGTGCACAATGATTCGTCTTCTCTTGTTCGTTTTTCGAATTTCTCCGAAGACTTCAGGCAAACAAATGGTGGTGTACCACTCAGAATTGACCAACCTACGTTGCTCAAGCGGAACAGTCGCCACATTACCAGTTTTGCCGAAGAAACAGGCGACCATTTGCTTCAAAGTGCTGCTTCCACGAAAAACTTTCGTTGGATTTGGCTTGTCTTGGAAGATGCACACGGTCGATTGCTGTTTTGTTTCGGGCTCATACGCATAGATCCATGATTCGTCACCTGTGACGATCTTATAAACGTCTTTTGAAGCACCGCGATCGTATTTTTTCAGCACTTCTTTACACCAATCCACACGAGACTTTTTTTGAGCGATTGTCGAATTGTGCAGGATCCAACGAGAACAAACCTTTTTTACGGCCAGGTGTTCATGCAATATCGAATGTATGCTGGTGGGAGAAATGCATAGGCATGCCTCTATCTGAAGGTATGTTACATGACGGTCTTGCATTATCAGTTCACGTACGGCATCGATGTTTTCTGGCACAACGGCTGTTTTTGGACGACCTTCACGGAATTCGTCTTTTAGCGAGCGTCGGCCACGACTGAATTCGTTGTAACAGTTTTTCACAGAGCTATAGGATGGTGCTTCATAGCCATACAAAGATTTTAGTTCATCGATGCACTCTTGTCGTGATAATCCACGTCGAAAGTTATGAAAAATGATCGCACGAAAATGTTCACGAGTTAATTCCATTTTTTGGCCGAGATGAATTTTTTAATTCCCTGTAAATAAAACAATTCACGATTAAATGACAAAACATTCTGAGTGATGTTATGCTAAAAAATGTCAAAATTTCCAATGGAAATGTCAGATTGCTCCTGGCAACACTTAGTGTTGCCTAGGCCAGAAATATATATAGCAGCCCTCGTATAAGTAGATGACATAATATTAAGACAAGTAGAAAATAAAAAAAATTCAGAATGTGATAGAGACTTATTAAGGACGAAAAGAGAAAGAAAGAGAGAAATCAACGTAAAGAAAGAATCAGACATATTTTATTTTAATATAAATAAAAATCGACAGTATAACAGCCTATTCGGCGCCAACGGAACTCAAAACAATAAAATGTAAATATTCAATCTGCAAGAAAAACAAAAAAAAAAAACACTCTAACTTCAATATCATCGTAGCTATAATACTCTTCAAAAATATAAATTTTCTACGAGAGGACATGGTTCTGAAACGACGTTCCCAAGCGACATCGCTTCACTCTATGGGCTCCGACGTTTTCGAGCCAAATTTTAATTTTGTTCAGCGATGTGGCTCATTTCTGGCTCAATGGGTATGTCAACAAGCAAAATTGCCGCATTTGGGTCGAAGAGCAACCTCAACGGATTCAAGAGCTGTCATTTCATCCAGAAAAAACAATGGTTTGGTGTGGTTTGTGGACCGGTGGAATCATCGGTCCATATTTCTTCAAAAATTATGGCGGTGAGAACGCAACCGTCAATTCCGACCGTTAACGCGTCATGATAACCGAATGATAATCAACATTTCCCTCTTATTTGAATTTTTTTTTTTTTTTGTAAAACAAAAAAGGGAGCCTCGAACTGAATCAACCTTACTATACTTGACGATTATAGGATCTTCGACGTTAACTTCTGGCTGTTACTAACTTCCTGGCAGACTCAATATACCCTGTTCAGGGTATAAAGTTAACTGAAGAAAACATCTAAGTAAAACTCGTACATAACCCAGTTTAAATCGTATCCGCAACTTTGTGCAATTTGCGCTGTTATTCAGGCAAACAAAAATGGCCAGAAGAGTGCAGAAAAATCGCAAAAAAGCACGAGTGTGTACCCACATTCGAATATGATGGCAGCTACCTACCGGCACAACTAAAGCGATTGCCAAAGAAAATACGAGTAGTTGAAGCGAATAACAAAAAAAAAAAAAACAAGTAATATGAAAATGAAATCATTTGAGTGGCGAGAAAAAACAGGAAGCACGGAAATGGGACGGCCATTATGAGTTTGCCGAGTTGCAAGTTGATTTCGATTATTGACTGCATTTCCTCTTTTTACACAACATACAAAATTACCTATACAAACACGAGTACACACACAAACGTGTGCGTGCTCACACACACCACACTCGCGCCAACATACAAAGCCACCGAGCTTGCCAGCAGTTGCCATGACTTGGAAGGATCGGCTACTCACATTGTCGCACAGCGCTCGGACGCCGTTATAAAGTAGCAAAGATCTATACGGTTACATAGCGTCGTGGCGTAGCACGATATAAGCGGCGGTAAGCAACGAGAGGCGAGCGAGCGATAAACGAAAATGCGAGATGAATGAATGTAATGTAAAGTGCTCTTGCATATCCATTTGGCATATAATCTTTGAAAATGGATAATGTTTGCTTTCAATTTTCAGCTTCCTTGCACGGCTCCAAAACTAATGTCGAATGAACGAACCAGCGCACACACACGCATACATACATACATTGTATAATAGCGACAATATGGCGTTGGCGTTGGCGATGGCAAAGACGCCGCTGACGGCGCTGTCCGTGTTGGGTGGCGCAACGGATATTATTGAAATGCGAGAAATCTGACAAAATACAAGATTGGCACACTATGTAATGCAATATTATGTAGGTTTTATGTGTTTAAAGATACAAAATAGAAGTAATACGTAAGTATGATTTGCACTGCAACGAGTGGAAATTGCTCGAGAGCAAGGAAGCACGAAGTATGGCAACTTAAACTGCAGTTTCGGGTTTAGGAAAATAATTCAATATGAAAAAATAGAAGCTGACGGTCAATGTGTCTACAAAGCAAGAAAAAGTCTGTGCACCACTGCACTTCTAACAAAATATTTATTAAGGAATTACATGGGTTTCCTCGGGTAAAACCAGCTTTTTTTCAACAATTTTTTTCTCATGTAAAAATGAAATATTTTATTAGTGTTTTTTATTGTTATAAACGTACACTATTAACCAAGAAAGACTGAAATTTTTGGAAAAAAATATTTTAAACTCAGCCATTGCGACGCCAATTCCGGTGATCCTTGGAAAAAAGATGCGCCCGTGTTGGCAGGATAACTCCTTAAAGGATCATCTAAGGTGAAAAATACGTGATTAGTTAAAACCTTAACTTAGAACATGGACCAAGGAAAAAAAGTGAAAATTGTTTTTTTGGCAGACATTTTTCCAAAAATTTAAAATTTCAGTGAAAATTTCGCAGTATTTTTGTATCAAATTGTTGTAATTGAAAAAAAAAAAAAATCCTTCGTCCAAGTCTTTAAGAATGCTATCTCAAAGATCTGTATTAAATTTCATGAAGATCAGTTGAGTAGATCTCGAGAAATCTTGCCAACCGGCTTCAAAAACACAGTTTCGAGAAAAAACGCGTTTGAAGTCAGCGCACTTAACATACCTAGGCTCGAGCACTCAAGCTCTCTAGGCTGTATCTCGGAAACTATTACTCGGATAAACTTGAAAATTTAGGACATTATTCTAGAGGTGTAAATTTGGGTATAATAGAAGTCTTCGGGAATCAAAAAAAAAAACTGGGAAACACCATTGATTGGAAAATCTTTATATAAAAAGACGCACGAGAAGGAATCAACGTGTCTAAAACATGGTCTGGTATCGCAATTAAGTTTCGGACGTCAATTTTAAAGCCACACTGGTAAGGTCCAATCAGTTCATTTACAATGAGCTTAAGTATTGCACACAATACTGTCGAAAGAATCTTATATGCAATGTTATGAGGGCTAATTCGGTGATAATTAGCGGAAACTGCGCGATCTTTCTTCTTGTCGATAGGGCAGGGTACACTCATATTCCAATCGTTGGCAAGTGGCAAGGCTGGAACTGGAACACGTGCCTTGCCAACTTCTTGCCGCCGGCTTTAAACAGATCAGCCGGTAATCCGTCGGCCCGTGGAACTTTGTTTTCTTAAGTCGCCTCAGAGCTGTTTTCACCTCATCTTGGTCGAGTGGTGAGACGGCAATGTTGTCGTGGTAGACTGTTGATGCGGGTTCTTCTTCATCCATCGCAGACGTCTTCCGCCATTTAGACGGGTCGAGAAGTTTCCGCTCGACTTTTCTAGTGTACTCTGTGTGTTTGTTATCAGACTTCCATTACTGTCTTTGCAGAGGCCGGTACTGGATTTGAAACCATTTATTTGTGCCTTAACTTCTGATAAAATTTTCGGGCCGCACTCTTGCTAGCCAGTATTTTAAGCTCTTCGTATTTACGTCTTTCTGCCTCCCTCTTCCCTCCTCTTCTCTCCCGTTTTTTCACAGAGTTTGTCGTGTTCTTGGAAAGGGCTTGTTAGAAAAGGTCTTCAGTGATAATTGTTTGTCGCTAGCAAGTTGTTGTTGTTGTCTCCGTTAGGATGTTAAGTTGTCGTCGACGTCATCCAACGGAAGTTCCAAGTAACATGCTGTTTCGACGGGGTCGGGCCAAAGGGAGAAGGTGGCCAGTGTCATGCGGAGACTCCTTGCACGCAGGACATATATTAAGGAGTTTATCCGAAACAAAAGTGCGCGAGAGTTACTCTCGTTTCTCTGTGGTTTTCTGCAATGGGTGGTGGTTTGACTCCGAGTACGCTATTCACTGGAAGGGAATCGGTGAAGGTGTTGATGACGGTGAGTTCTTGTCGGAAGTTTATGGGCTTTTCGTCGTAGTCCGCAGTACAGTATTCTGACAGGTTTGAGGCTTCCTTGTCTGCGTTTCATATCATCCAGGCGACCATATTGGTGCACCGTAGTTAAGAACCGGTCGCGAGCAAGTGTTTTTGATTGATACAAATTATACAAAGAAAGTCAAGAACGCGTTGACGACGAACCACGCTCAGCAAGGTCAAGTCGTCAATAAAATAAAGAAATTTGTGCTTGAAAATCGACGATTAGCAGTCAGAGATCCTACTGGCATCGTTGGAATGTCGGAAGTATGAGTGGAAACCATTTTAAAGGATCATTTGAGCCTAAGAAAAGTGAAATTGATTCCAAACGATTGATTCCAAAATCACTAAATTTTTACGAAAAACAGCGTCGCGTTAACGTCTGTTCAACAAAGCAATCCGACTAACAGGATATCATGAAACGCATTATTACTGGCGATGAGTCATGGATCTATGCTAACGTACGGTAATCAATTGGCCGAAGCCAAAAAAACCACGTCAAACCAAGTCAAAAACTAAGGTGACAGTTTTCTTCGATTATAGAGGTATGCTGCATTCCGAATTTCTTCCGACCAGCCAAAATCTCAACAATGGATATTATTTGAGTGTTATGTGTCATCTGCGCAAAGCCATACGTAAAAAGAGGCAGGATTATAGGCCAATAGCTCTTGGTTTTTGCACCACGATGATGCGTCGTCGGATACTACATAGATCCTTCCTGAGTTTTTCGATAAACTTTCAACCAATATCGTGCCCAACCGCCTGGTTTAGCTTCATACGAGGTGTGTTCAAAAAGTATCGCGAATTTTGTGTTTTTTCAAAAATCATTTATTTATTCTTGAATATCTATTTTGTCCCCTTCAAAGTAATCCCCATGAGATATTATACACTTGTGCCAACGGTTTTTCCAATCTTCGAAGCACTTCAAACAATCATTTTGTTTTATCTTCTTCACCTCCTCCTTCGATGCCGTCTTTATCTCGTCAAGAGAAGCGTAACGTCGTCCTTTCATGGGCCTCTTCAGTTTAGGGAACAAGAAAAAGTCACAGGGGGCCAGATCTGGGGAATATCGTGGCTGCGGCATCATTAGTGTGTTGTTTTTGGCCAAAAAGTCGCGCACAAGCAACGATGTGTGTGAGCAGGGGCGTTATCGTGGTGCAAAAGCCAATTTTTGTTCTTGCACAAATCCGGGCGTTTCTGGCGGATTGCTTCGCGCAAATTGCGCATAACTTGCAGGTAATATTCCTTATTGACCGTTCTTCCCTGTGGCGAGAACTCATGATGCACCACGCCCCTGTAATCGAAGAAAACTGTCAGTTACGATTCGCGATACTTTTTGAACACACCTCGTATGACTTCTGGCTATTCAGCAAACTCAAATGACCACTGCGGGGAAAGCGTTTTGAGTCAATAGAAGACGGAATTGACTTTAAGAACTGTTTCGAGGATTTGAAAAAAAAAACGATGAACAAGTCTATTGGAAGATTATATTGAGGGAGAATGCCTAGATTTTGAAGAATAAATTAAAAATTCTAAGATTGTGAACAAAGTTTTACTATTTTTACTTATATGTATGTGTATATTCATGTATTCATATGATATTATATGTAGAAGCAATAAATTGCGAACACTTGTATCAACCAGGATGCAATTGCTAAGTTGAAGGTAATTGTGCATACAGAGTAATGGACCCAGCAGCAGTAAGCAATCGTCCAGCAGACAGCTCTGCACTTTAAGAAAACGAAAATGAAAACACACCCATACACACATACACATGTAGTAAATGTGATACTCGTGGAGCATGATGCAACAATTCCCTAAGTAGTCGAGTATTTTCAGCTCTATCAGTTGCTCGATCTTTGATTTCCAATCAGCGTTTATTGTACTTGCAAATCTGCTGGGCACTGCTTGAAGTGGAAACAAAGTTCATGGTCGCATGCACACATATATACATATTGCAAGCTTACCGGATGTATGGAGTAAACTATCCAAACTATTTATATATGTATGTCTGCCTGTGTGTATGTGTGCTCATATATATGTACATATGTATATACGTTTGAAAAAATGCAAATCATTGTGTGCGGGCAATTTCCTTTCAATGAAAAGTGAGAAAAATAGACGATAATAAATCGGGCACAAGAACCATCTCTCAATTGTCCATACATACACTCGCACACATGCATGTTGTCTGCACTTAAGCTGTCGATGGGAAAAATAGAAATACTTTTGCAAAAGTATACGCAAAATTCATATAATACTAAGGAATATTGTAAGAAAGTAAATATTGAATGGCAAACTCGTGATTGCTGGCATTTTGCTGCAGAAACGATCAAGTGAAATTGTGCAGCAATAATGGAAGTATAACAACAATTATCTATGTTTGTTTGTAAACCACTTTTATTTGATAGTACTATTTATTGAGTGTGGGATAGGTGGGGAAAATAATTTTATGAAGAACTCGTGGTTTATAAAACCATAAAAACACAACTACTCAAGTAAAACCGAAATTTTTTTGTTTTTTTTTTATGCTTTTGCAACATGTTGCTAGGGACTGTAATAGTTCTGTTCACCTAACGATTGTATGTATAATCTAAAATCACGTGAGATAGATATGGGGTTATATATATACACTTATGCCAACGATTTTTCCAGTCCTCGAAAAACTTTTCATAAACACTTTTTGGGATGACCTTCAGCTCCTTCAGCAAATTTTTTTTACCTCTTCGATCGATTGAAACGGGTTCTTCGGAACGACAATTTCAGTTTGTGGAAAAAGTAAAAACCACACGGAGCTAAATCGGGTCGTTAATCGACGGTGTATTTTGCATTTTAGGTGACGATGTACTTACATACATTACCCGTGCAATGCTTGAAAAAGAATTAAAAGTTTTCATAAAATTTTAAGTTTTTTTTCAAAATGTTGGTCGTTTTTGGTCTGCCGAAATTCGTCCTTTTTATCAAATCAAAAAACTTCTAGTCCTACTACTGTACCCAAAAAATTAGGTGACATTGTATGTATTTTGAAAATTCTTTATTTATTCTTCCAAATCAATTTCATCGCCTTCAAAGTAATCCCCTCCCCTACCGATGCAATGCATTTATGCCATCGGATTTTCCAATCTTCGAAACACTGGTTGTAGTCACTTTCCGGGATGGCCTTCAGTTCCGTCTTCGCTGCGGCTTTAATCTCCTCTATCGTATAAAAACGGTGTCCCCGGAGCGGTCTTTTGAGCTTGGTGAACAGCCAGAAGTCGCACGGCGCCAGGTCAGGTGAATACGGTGGTTGCGGAACGATATTTGGCGAAATAATCACGAATTACGAGGGCAGTATGGGATGGTGCATTATCGTGGTGTTAAAAGCAAAAATTGTCTTTCCACAATTCCGGCCTTTTTAGGCGCATAGCGTTACGCAAACGACGCATAACGTTCAAATGATATTCCTTGTTGACTGTTTGCCGTTTGGAAGGATGTCATAATGCACAACACCACGATAATCGAAGAAAACAGTCAACATGACCTTGATTTTTGAGCGACTTTGGCGCGATATTTCTGGTCTCGGCTCTCTTTTGGCATGATATTCGCTCGATTGATCGGTTGTTTCGGGGTCGTAAGCATAGATCCAAGTCTCATCGCCAGTTATAATGCATTTCATGACACCCTGGTAGTCGGAAAGCATTGTTTCACACACTTCAACGCGACGACTTTTTTCCAAAAAAATTCAATGTTTTCGGTACCAGTCGAGATTTGACGCCCAAAACATCCTTCAAAATGGTATTGGCTGAGCCTTTCGATATGCCAACTTCATCAGCAAGGTCTCTAATTGTTAACCGACGGTTTTTCAACACCAAATCTTTGATTTGTTGAACGTGAGCTTCGTCGGTTGAGGTTGATGGACGCTCTTCGTCTTCGACACGTTCACGGCCGGCTTGGAACTCACTATACCACTTGTAAACATTTTTTTAGACATAGCCTCATCACTAAAGGCCTTCTGCACCATCCTAAACGTATCCGCAGCAGAAAATTGATTCCGTAAACAAAATTTAATGCAAATTCTTTGCTCAACAAATTTCGACATCGCAAAAAACGAAAAACTCAATTTTTAGCAGCCTCCTTAAATTTTTGACAAAGAGTATGATAAAACAGGTACACAATATGATAAGTTTAATATAGGCATTGCAACATTTTATAAGCACGCCGGGTTATTTATGATTTATGAAATGTGGCAACACTCTACTTGGCGTGAGTAAAATTAGTTTATATTATTTGATCAAATTTGACCCGGATATATTTAAAAATATTTGCTCGTTATGAGCCTATACCAGCATATCAAAGTTTAATTTCGTTTTTCATGCACTTGTTGTAAACCTCGGCTGAGTTGGCCTTCAGTGTCTTCAACGAATTTTGTGTTTTTCGGTTTCAGCTCATGTCAACGTTTTAGTACTACAATTGTATGAAATTCGCCCACATCTCCCTAAAGCCCTAATGTAATGAATATTATGGATTTCATCTCGGTGAACTGTTTGTCCTATATACATAGCGGTCAATATATGAAACTTAAGGGGGTATTCTAGTCTAGAAGCATGAATTTCAGGTAATTTTTAAAGGGTCGTAAAAAAAATGCAATTAATATTTTTACTATCCATTTTTTATTAGTTATTTATTAATTTTTGAAGAGTACAGAAAAAAAAATTAAAAACTAAAAAAATTAAAAAATTTCAAAAATTATGAGCTGACGAAGTGGGGGGTCTCTAAAAATTTCCACGTGACCATGCCCATGATTTCAACCCTCCTAGTTATCTGAAACCAAAAAAAAAAAAAGATTATTAATCTAGAATAATGTCGCAATGGTCGGAACCACGGAAAAGTGGCAAACATTTTTTTTCACAAAATGGCGACTGCCTGAAAAAAAATTTGATCACTTTTTCTGACTATTTGGAATTTTTTAAAAATAATAAAAAATAAAAATTTTGAAATGGGGCTAGTTCCAACCATAGACAAGCCTATAAAGAAGACTCTATAAAAATTTCAAGTAAATCGGTCCAGTAGAACCTGAGAAATCGTGGGCATCGTTCCGAAAATGTCAGTTTTGAGAAAAAACACGTTTAAAGTTTCGCGTAAAGTTTTTTGCAGACTAGTTCCGGCCGAACCAGTTTGGATGCTGGGTCAAAAAAATGCCTATATCTCCAAAAATAATTTGAATTTTGAAAAATCCTCTTGTACACATATTCTTAAATCGTTAAACTTAGAAAATATAAAAAAAAATTTCGATTTTTTTAAATTTCTAGACTGGAATACCCCCTTGATATTGGTAGGATAGGTAGATGGAATGAGATCACTAATACGCCATACAATAGCATAACTTGAGTAATTGTTTAAATCGGTTCGGCGGCATATAAAAAAATAAGAAAATCTAGTACAAATTCAAAATAGAGGTGAAAACGCATATTCCTAGATACTTCCATTCAATGTTATTCTTTTTTTTCCCTCATTAATTTCACTAGCAAAAGTTAATGACTTTTTAATGTCAACTTCTTTTTGTGGCAAAAAAGCAGTGAAATACACTAAAATTCCTAACGGTTGTTGTACTTTATTATATTTGCCATAGCTCTCTTTATCTGTGTTATGTAAGCGCTTTAATCGCTTTTGCTAAGTAATTTAAAAAGGAAAGATTTTAAATAAGAGAGTGTACCACTTTTGTTCGCCTAACGGTTCTTTGCATCACTTAAAACTAAAGATTGATAGATAAATGTTCAGAATGATGAGACGAGTTGAAATCCGGCTGACTTATGTTTGTCCGTTCGTCCATCTGTCCATCCCATCGTCCTTTTGTCGGTCTATTTGTCTTTACAACCAAAACTCCGAAATCGGACTATAACTTTTCAAGGACACACACACCAAATATGTGAACCTCGGTGCACGCAGCTGATTTTTTACCGAATACTTTTGAAATTTGGGGAGAATATTTGTGGGATGACAGTATGCCCTTGTACCAAAAATGGATAAAAAGGCTCCTTAAAGCACGATTGCAGTATTACTCTAATTTTTCATTTTTATTTTAGAAATTTAATTCAAATATTTATAAATTATTGTAGCAATCTTGCATTTCAAGTTCCGCAGCAGCTAAGTTTCTCAAAACGCTGTACAACTTGTTATCGCTCCGTTTCTTTTGACCGGTATTAGTTATATGATTGATTTGGAATTCTTTAAAATGAAGCTCAAGGAATTATTCTCACTTCACTGCAATTTGTATGCGGGACGACGGGTATGTGTGCGTAGGTCAATTGTACTACAATGTTCCAAAATTAGGTGTGAGTTTTAGAGTGGGTTATGTTGGTTATGGGTGGTACAGTGGGCTGTTGTTATGGTTGATACACTATATGCCATGAAGCTATGAGCTTGAGTATTCCGATTACGAAAGATGAATTTAGGAAGATTTATAGTCGATTGTAGCGATAATTTGATCAAATCTTATACAACCGCCGTTGATAATGCAAAATTACAAATTTTGATTTTTGATTTTTCAAAAAATTGGGTAATCTATAATGTACATTGTCGACAAATCACATTAATTGTTTATATTTTATTAGGTCATGCCCATTTTTTTACATTTGTAGAGGTTGGGTTTATATTTTGCCAAGTTCACAACCTTTGTTTACATTTAGTTAAGTCTATACCCACTGTGTACGTTTAGTCAAGTCAACAACCTTTGCCTAATTTGGCTTCAATTATTCTTTTGTTTGCATTTTATGAGGCTAGTGACCCTTTTGTTTACATTATGGGGTCAATGAATCTTTTGTTTACATTTTGCCGATATCAATGCTCCTTTGATAACACTTTATGAGGTCAATGATCCTTTTGTCCATAATCATTGTTTAAATTTACCCAAGCTAACAACCTTTGTTTATATTTTGAGTTAGTGACCCTTTTGATTACATTTTGTGGGTTCAGTGACCCCATTTGTTGTTATTATGAGGTCAATGACCCTTTTGTTTACATTTTGCTGAGACCAAGTTCACAATCTTTATTTACATGTTAGTCAAGTCAACAATCTTTGTTTATAACTGTGGCAATGACCTCTTTGTATTCATTTTATGGGGTTAGTGACCCTTTTGATTACATTATGTGGGTTCAGTGACCCCATTTGTTTTTATTATGAGGTCAATGACCCTTTTGTTTACATTTTGCCGAGGCCAAGTTCACAACCTTTATTTACATGTAGTCAAGTCAATAATCTTTGTTTACAATTGGGGCAATGACCTCTTTGTTTACATTTTATGGGGCAACGACCATTCTCTTTACATTTTGCAGAGGTCAACTACCCCTCAGTTTACATTTTATGGGGCCAATGACACCTTTGTTTACATTGTGAGGCAAATGTTCCTTTTCTTTTATGTTTAGCCAAGTCCACAACCTTTCTTTACCCTTGAGGTCAAGGACCCTTTTGCTTACATTTAGTCGAGGTCCTTGATTTTCCGAACAATGATTTTTAATATAAAGTTTTGCCAACACGTTAGGACATTTTCCTGACTTCGATCCATGAGAGTTGCATGATTATGAAATATCCGGTTACATTCGAACTTAGCCTTTCCTTACTTGTAGGTTCGATAACTATCCAATTTGTCTTTGTTTATATGTCTTAGATTTTTTTTGCATACATAATCCAGTAATGTACCACTGTGCCCTCAAAGTTACCGAGTAAATTTGCATGAAACACATTTTTTAATTAATTTTTTCCGTTATCATTTGTTTTCGCTTCTAGTCACTCGCTGACAATTAAAAACTAATAATAAATGAAAATTTGATTTACGATTACAACTTGAAGTATTTTGTGCACACTCCCTCATCCCGTCAGTCATATTGTCAGCTGAACACTTGCATGGTGCTGAGGAAAACAATGAATAGCACTGACAACTAAGTAGTAAGTAATCCAAAGGAAAGTAAAAAAAAAGCCGGCGTTGCCACCAACACCACTGAATAATGTTCATTGTGCTTTTGAAGCAACTAGCTAGCTCGCTAGCTTTGTCGCGGCCACGCAATGACCTTTCAGCGAAATGTTGAAATGTTGGAAATGGCGCACATTTTTCAATTAAAATTAATCTGACAATCAAAATGACAGTGAACGAGCTGAAGCAAGCAAAAGTAGCGTCAACGGCAAGGAACGAAGAGGAAGGGAGCTGGGCCTACAATTCCAATAGTGCCGTTGTTGCGTGCGCCTAGAGTGCTACGCGGCACTCGATAGTTGTCGTGCGGGCCCTGTGTGCAATTAAATACTCGCCGATGTCTGCCTTTGATTACCGTGAACCGCATAACCGCGCCCAATGCATTTGCAACAGTGGTGCCGCAAAGTGTTTGCTTGCATTCGCTGTGGCTGCCACAGCCCATAATCTAATTAAACACGTAACCAGTAAGGCGCCTACCACTGGTATTTACCTAGCTATATACCACACACATACATACGTACACATCAGTATGTATGTAACGCTTTGAGTAGTGGCTCGTTAATGCAAATGCACTTCGATAGCAGGAATACCTCACGGCAGGTGTGCGTGTCAAATTCGTGGCTGATTGAAGGGAGGCGGATCGGTTGGCGCGAGGGTGAGTTGGTGTTTGAGAAAAATTGCCACAATTGTTAAACGGAAATAGTTTGTCTTAATTTCATTACCAACGCTGACATTTCCATCTAATCGTCTACACTGCAGCGTAAGCCGAATCGTCGCCTTAGCAGCATTGTCAAAGTAAATTGTGGCTGCGTATTTATTGTCTAGTCTCATCGGTCGTTTCGTTCGTTATTTTTGGCGTGATTACAAATTGATTGGCGATATATAATACATAGTATATAGAAGTAGTATCTGCATTTGGTACTAATGCTTTGCGATACTATTAGCTCAAGTGTAGATAGCAGCAAAAGGTTTTAAAATTTAGAGCAGTATCAACAAAATGTGTAACCGTTATGCGTCCGAAAAGTATGTTTAAGAATGGTTAGCATGTGTACTTATCTAATAATGGAAAAACAATACAAAAAGCCATCATAGTTTTTACATAATTCAGTACATCGGTCTCTCAAATTATTTATCACTTCTAAGTTTTTAGACTATCTCAAGATTCTTAACACATTTCTGCCTTAATGATAATAATTCTGTAATGATTCCTTAATATAAATCTTCAATCAAAGTTTTACACCATAATGCTGCTTCTTCAGGCTTAGATTAAGTAAATAGTCTCAAATCATCTCAATGTGGCAGCACATGGAGAAAGGCAAGGCCTTTGCCTTGTTGCTGGCATATAACGCAATCGGCCGGCCGGTTCATAACTATGCCGCACCAATATGGTCGCCTGGATGCAGTGAAACGTTGACGAGAAAGCTGCAGACTTATAAGAATACTGCGCTACGGACTACGACAGGATGCCTCTGATGTCTCCCACTGAACTCTTATGTGTCCAGTTAAGGAGCATAATGAACTCCTCTCTAAGCAGTTTCTGCTTGTGCGGTTTCGCAGAAATCATCCCTGCAGTCACCGGCTTGGAGCGGAACCGCCTCCTATGCATACCAAAGCATCAAGAGGTCCTACCTCAACTACGCCGACTGTGCTCTTTTACGTTTCATTTTCGGACAGAAAAAACTTATTATATACGTTACAGGGTTTGTCGGGAAAGTAATAGGACTGATTTTCTTCCACCGCGACTGTACTTTGGAGCGCACCGACTGGATTCGGTAGAGCTCGTTCCCAGCTAACGAACGAACGGCTGATCAGTTAACTCCGAGCACCTGGAGAGTGAGGACAAACAATTTCCCGCGACGCTTTTAAGTGAGTGGGGCAAACCGAAAATGCAGCGTTCGTTAGAGCAGAGGTACGCGAAACTCGGTAAATCTGCGACAGAGACATTTGATATGGTCAAGCAGGCTTACCCATATGTTGCTTTACCAAGAAGTGGGGTGTTTCGGTGGCACCAGTTCTTTTTGGAGGGCAGAGAAGAGATCGCTGATGAAAACCGTGAAAATGATGCTCATTACCTTTTTTGACAACAAAAGCATCGTGCGCCGTGAATTTGTTCCTCTCGGACAAACCGTCAACGCCAAGTTTTATGTGGAAGACCTCTAGAGACTCAAATGCTTTGCCTGAAAGGCAAACATTTTGAGACGACAGAGGTGATCCGAGCAGCATGCACTTCGGATCTCAAAGCTATTCCAGAGAATGCTTTTCGTGACGCCTTCAAGGCTTGGAAATTGCTCTGGCAGGGCTTCATCGACGCAGAAGGAGCCTATTTTGAAAATTTTTAAAGAATTGTAACGATTGGGCCAATAAATTTTTTTAAACGACTCAGTCTTATTATTTTTCGGACAAAACGCGGTCATGGTAAGTTGTTGTAGCAGATATGCAACCAAAACTAGCCTTTTCTGACTCCGAACCGAAACCTGGCTTCCAAGGATTCGATGAATTTTCGAGCGAACTGCAGTGGTTAAGAATAATAATACTTGACAGAACCTGAATCCTAAGTAACGGGTCCTAGAAAATAATTAGAGAAAGTCTCAAGCCGACTCCAGGCTAAGAACAAGAATGTGTTGAAATATTGTAGGTATAGATAGAATCTGGAATACTTTGACTCGATGAGATAAAGTGGAGAATCACTTAGCTTACCTATTACACCTTGCGATAAAAAAAAAATTTGGTTTCCTCATCTTCTGACTCCGAAAACCTGAGTCCAAAATCACGGAGCCTGCATAGGGATTAAAGAAATTTTCGAGCGGACTGCAGTTGCTGAGTACAAGAATTCATGAGATAATCTGAATTCAAAGTCGGGGCATCGAATTAGAGAAATCCTCGAGCAAACTCCAGTAGTAAATAACTAGAATATCTTCAAGTATTGTTGATATAGGCGGAATCTGGTACGCCCTGACTTATTCAAGTGGAGAATAAGCTTAACTTGGACAGCTGGTGAAACGAACAAATTATATTGGGTTCTCGTCTTCTTCTGATGCCGAAAAATTGTATGCAAGCTCGGGGTTGCATCAAAAGCATTAACACAAATTTCTAGCGAATTTCTGTGGTTAAGAACAAGAATAGTTAAGAGAACATGAGTGCAAAGTCGGAGACCCCACACAAAAGTTAGTTGGCGTTATAAGAGATGAGGGTATAGTTATCGCTCGATTTTGTTGATTAGAGTAGATCTTATTGGGAATTTAGGTAGAGGTTTTCATGCTTTTAAAACTGGAATACCGTTTTGCTAAAACAGAATTGCATTTAGTTACAAAAACGACGGAAAGATTGGTAAGTGAGAGAAACACTTTTGTCACATACCAAGTCACTTTGTACATAACAGTAATGTGAAACGCAATTAAAATGAAATTTTGTGGCAAAAAAAAAAAAAAAAACAAAAAAGTTATTGAAAAGGCAAAAAAGGAGAGACAACGAACAATGTGGACAGAGGAATCCTGTGACCGGCGGGCAGCTGACCGAAAAGGAAAAAACGCTTTGCTAACCAAAGCATTCTAAGTACATAATATACCAACTCAAACCAGCTTGGCAGTGATATTCACGCCTTAATGGCCATTTGAGCTGTTTGGCTTGCGTAACGCTGTTTCGTTGCTTGCACAATTTTTCTTTGTGTTTTCATCACTTTTTTTCCATTTTTGTTTTCCGATTTTCTTTGTTTTTCCTTTAAACCAACGCAAATTATAAATTCTTTGCTTGGACAAAGCTACCCTCTTTACTCTCAGAATTCTGTTAGACACTACGTTGCAAAATATTGTTACACTGCATATACTGTGGCACGCTCGCATTTTGTTGCATGCTGTTTTTACTGCCACACTTGTTGTTATTCTTATCGCATTTTGCTGGCGCTATGTCCAGCTTGCCGTTGCTACGTTGACTTTCTTGCGTACTCCCCGCACCGTGCGCTGCATGTTGGTCGGTGCTTTTCTTCTTGTAAGAACCGTTAACTCATTTTGTACAATTTCGCCTGTTCAGCTCGCCACGAAATCGCGCTTAAAAAGGGACGAAGCAAAAAATGTTTAACCGAATTTTCACTTAACTCCGCGCTACTGAGTTCCGCGAGTTCCGTAAGCTCCACACTATGCATTTTCGTCGCTACAACGCTGCTTTGCCCAGAGTACTACCACTGCATATTGCGCACATAACCACAAATTTGTCTTTACTCCTATTGACTGCTGCCGCTATCTACGCACATTGTTTTAGTGCCTTACACATTCTTTCCTTAACGGTTTCACATTTCGCTCAACGTTTCTCTTTTCCCCCTTTATTCTTTGCTCTTTTTGGCTACTCGTTGACTTTGTCTTTCTTGCTGTGCTTTGGCCTGAATGTCGTCGCTTGACGATGTGGCTGCGTTGATTTAATTGAAATTCTTTGAGGGCTTTTCGCATTCATAGTTTGTCTTGCACTATCCTTTCTTGGTTTGCTGTGCGTTTCTTTTTTTTTTTGTTCTCACAAGTCTTTTTTTCCTTTATTTCTTACAAGCGCTCGTTGTCGCAAAGCAAAATTTGTAGAATTATTGAAATTATGGTCAAGCGAATGGTCGGTCATTAATTACGCAGCCGTCAAAGAGGCGATTTGCAGCGCAGCTTTATGGTCACCGCTAATAAAATGTCAAATGCAAAGACTGACACATAATAGCGGGCATTTGAAGGGAGAGAAGTAAATGATTTTGTAACTATATATAAGATTTTATGTATATAAAGTTCTCATAATTAGTTTATGCATTTACATTTTGTTATGATTTTCTAATCACAACTTAAAGAAAACCAAGAAAAGAAGGGCTAAGTTCGAGTGTAACCGAACATTATAGTATTCTCTTGCAATGTATGGTGGCTAGTGAATATTTTGACCCGTTCTTCTTTGGTATTACGTGAAAATAGAGGCTCTCTCAATTTATCTACTAAACTTCACAGATTGGCCGACAAGCAATTGCCCGTCTAAAAAACGGGGAAATTCGACACGTATCACCTCTTCGTCAATTTGCCTATCCCGAAAAACTATTACGGCTGTGTAACCAATACCAAAAGTCCTGTCAGCATCGTTAAGGAACTCTTCGAGCTGTTCGATACCAAGCAAGATTTCATACAAGTCTACTCCCTATTGTGGGACTTCTGCAATATATACCTGGAGAAAGTAATTCTAGGTGCAGAGCTAAATAGGGAAGGTACCATCTTCTATAAGAGTGTACAGCTGCTGGCCGCGCTGTTAGTTCGGTTTCCTCCAGACTGGTTAAGGAAGCCATTCATATAGGTCTGGTTGCGAAAGAGGACAAGACGAAATATCTTCTTTCATGAAACAAGCAGTCATCACATTCGTGATTGACAGCCATAACCTCGAAGTCGGAGATAATTTCGCCTTTCTTGGTACCAGTATCACCACCAACAACAAAATGGGTTCGAAAATCCAACGCAGAATCACTCTTGTGAACAGGTGTTACTTCGCACTGAGTAGGCAAACCAAACCAAAAGACCAAACTCTATAAGTCTCTCATTATTCCAGTTCTGCTTTATGATGACTCGGCCTTAAGAGTGTTCAAGAGAAAGGTTGTACGGAAGATTTATGATCCTTTGCGCATTGGCATTGGTTAATAGAGAGACAGAGTTCAGCGAATCAGCGACAGTGACTGTGCTGGCTAGGTCATGTTGTTCGAATGGATGAGACGAGTTTTGAGGATATTCGATTCAGTATCCGCCGATGGAAACAGAGGAAGAAGAAACGACTTGCATGCTATTATTAATTCGGTTCTAACTGTGTAAGCGGTGTTTACGCCAGTATGGAAAGAAAGAAACAACACTGCAGCCGTCGCTAGTCATGTTAGGTTTATGTAGTCGGTGTGAATCTGGTTTATATCCAACTATAAGGAGTGTCCGCGACGTTTCGTTACCGTCCCTTTCTATCGACGACCGATCATCGGCGCCCACGAAAGTGTGGACTGAAGAAGTGAAATATGGATGGCTACCGATTTTTGTGATTTACAAACGGTTAGCTATAAAAATTGCTACAGAAGGGAAAAAGGGTTTCAGGGCTCTTCTACGTCGAATTATTTGACATGCGTTCACGCTGAAAAGCACAAAAAACTAAACGACCCAAGTGTCGGAAGAGTGCCAGCGACAGTTTGGAGCAACGTAATTGCTTCAATGTAAGATGATGATGTTTCTGCATTATATACCCTCAAAAATGCAATTTTTAGTTATAAACGCTTGTTCTTAAGCTTTTCCCTGATTTCATTCTACTTTTTCTTGACTGATTGATTGGCATGTAAATATATTTCTAAATATTCGATAATTTTGAGAGACAAGAAGGTGATATTGTATTTATTTTGAAAATTCTCTATTTATTCTTCCAAATCAATTTCATCCCCCTCAAAGTAATCCCTTGCCGATGCAATGCACTTATGCCAACGGATTTTTCAATCTTCGAAACACTGGTTGTAGTCACTTTGCGGGATGGCCTGCAGTTCCGTCTTCGCTGCGGCTTTAATTTCCTCCATCGTATAAAAACGGTATCCCCGGAGCGGTATTTTGAGCTTGGTGAACAGCCAGAAGTCTCACGGCGCCAGATCAGGTGAATACGGTGGTTGAGGAACGATATGGGTTGTGTTTTTGGCGAATTACGAGGACAGTATGGGATGGTGCATTGTCGTGGTGTAAAAACCAAGAATTGTCTTTTCACAATTCCGGCCTTTTTAAGCGCATAGCGTTACGCAAATGACGCATAACGTTCAAACAATATACCTTGTTGACTGTTTGACCGGTTGGAAGGAATTCATAATGCACAACACCACGATAATCGAAGAAAACAGTCAACATGACCTTGATTTTTGAGCGACTTTGACGCGATTTTTTTGGTCTGGGCTCTCTTTTGGCACGATATTCGCTCGATTGATCGGTTGTTTCGGGGTCGTAAGCATAGATCTAGGTCTTAACGCCAGTTATAATGCATTTCATGACACCCTGGTAGTCGGAAAGCATCGTTTCACACACTTCAAAGCGAAGTCTTTTTTCCAAAAAATTTAATGTTTTCGGTACCAGTCGAGATTTGACGCGCTTGAGGCCCAAAACAACCTTTAAAATGGTATTGGTTGAGCCTTTCGATATGCCAACTTCATCAGCAAGGTCTCTAATTGTTAATCGACGGTTTTTCAACACCAAATCTTTGATTTGTTGAACGTGAGCTTCGTCGGTTGAGGTTGATGGTCGCCCTCAACCTCGTCGCCCTGGTCGCTTGGAACTCACTATTCCACTTGTAAACATTTTTTTAGACACAGCTTCATCACCAAAGGCTTTATGTACCATCCTAAACGTATCCGCAGCAGAAAATTGATTCCGTAAACAAAATTTAATGCAAATTTTTTGCTCAACAAATTTCGACATCGCAAAAAACGTAAAACTCACTTTTAGCAGCTCACAAAACGACACGTATCTCAAACACCAATGAATATTTTCCAAATCCTTCGACGCATGCAGTTTAAATTCAAATGTCACCTTATTTTTTGGGCACAGTAGTATGTTCCATAAGTTCAATATCTTTTTATTTCAATTCCAATCACAAAGAATTTCGTTAAAAACGTTCATATAATCAAAGTTTTCAGTTGCCCTTTATGTTTAGATTTTCATGACGTCTAACTTTCTTGGTCTCACTTGTTGTTTTTATTTTTGTTTGTTGCATTGCATTAGGGTTGTGATCCATGTAACATCCACATAAAAAATCGCTACAAAAACTAATCACAGAAACCAGCTGCAACCCTTTGCGGTTAACAGCAGCCAAAGGTTTCGTTCAAGCAATTATAATAAGTTACATTGCAAGAAATCACTCAGCACTTGTTCACCAATTTTAGCAAATTATTTTTTCGCACTCATTTATCACTTACTCTTCATGTTAACATGCCTACAGATTTTTTTTTTTTTTGTTTTTTATTTTTTATTTTCCCGCAATTACGCCATATCATTTTCTTATTTTCCTTTATTTTGCCAAAAAATTCGTCATGTCGTTGCTTTCGTTCTCAATTTGCGCATATCTCGGCACACTTTTACCATTTTATTTGTGAAATTGTACTGTTTTTTTTTGTTATTATTGGTACAGAAAAGTTTGCGACTCACTTTGACCCGGTTGGCCAATTTCGCTGAATCGGTCTCGAGAGAGAATCAATTAAATGATTAATTGTATTGAACACTAGCTCACGAAAGTTTGTTTTCTAATTAAAACCAGCAAATAAATGATATTATGTTAACCGTTAAGCACAATTGCGAATCAAACAGCTGTTTGCTACATAAATCGCCAAACTTTTACTGCTCGCACTTAATGCCAATCATCCTTGTCGTAGTCGCTTGCCTTAATTCAATGAATTAAAGAAAATCATTTTCTTCTTGTTTTAATAAATTATGTATTTAAATGCGTAATACCACACGTTCACATGCTAAGCGCTGATTGCTTAGCTCAAAGCTTCTGACAGTTGATATGCGTATACAAATTATATTACTCATACGTCATGTTGATCTCAACTTGGGCGCATAATATAGGCCCGGGGCGTATGAGTAATATTTTATTTCAACTAAATTTCGTGTGCGCAATCGTTGCGAGTGTTGGAAAAAGCTTACGGTGATTAATTTTTATTAAAAATACAAGCCTGTGAGAGACATGCCTCGTTCCGGACGACCTTCGATCACTTCAACTGATGAAAATACTAAAAAAAGTGAAGGATATGGTGCTTGAAAATAGTCAGACAAGTGCTAGACAGATGGCAAGAGAGCTCGACATCTCTCGCGAGAATACCGTTCGAATACCTTTGGATTGTATATTGGGCATGAAACGCATGCCTGCTCGACTCGACCCGTTAAGCTGTATTCTTTTTCAAAAATGGTACCCTAAACAGGTGTTTTTGGACTTACTTGAACGTGCGAATTCCGAACCCACATTCATGGAGAGTATTATAACTGCCGATGAGACATGGCTTTATGAGTTTGACATGTGAACAAGTCAACAGTCATCGTAATTAAGTGAAAACACGAGCCGAAACCAAAAAAACTACGTCAAAGCTACTCAAAAATCACGATAGCGCTCATTGTGTTTTTGGTATTCGTGGTTTGGTGCATCATGAATTTATTCCGGAGGGACAGCTGGTCAATAAAGAGCTCCATTTGGTCGGAATTGTGGAAGAACAATTTATGGATTTTACCAGTTGATAATGCACCATCGTATCGAGCCACGATTGTGATCGAATTTAAAGCCAAAAACGCAATGGATATCATCGATCAAGCAACGTATTCACCATAATTGGCTTCGAGTGAGTTTTTCTTGTTCCCCGAACTGAAATTGTCGCTCCATGGAACCCGTTTTCAGTCGTTCGAAGAGATAAAACAGAATTCGCTAAAAGCGCTGAAGGCCATACCAAAATATGCTTAGGAAAAGTGTTTTGAGGACTGGAAAAATGATTGGCATCAGTGTTGTAATACAGTGGAGGATTACTAGTGGGGTTTACTTTGAAGGCACCAAAATAAATATTGAGAAATAACTAAATGTTTTGTGTTTTATTTACATTTTCGGGGTACCTTTTTGTCACAATGTATAATAAATATGTATAATAAATTATAATATAATTGCGTATCAAAAAATAAAAATGACAATGTTGCGCAACAATGCGCCCCAATGATAACTCATACTCATACGTCATGTTGACTCCAAAAACTATGTGCAATATGCGCCCGTGCGTATGAGTAATATTTGCTCTGTTTCATAATGCAAATATGAACTTTGCCAAATCACTATAAATATTCGTTAGAACTACAACTGAACTAATTTAATGCAGTGAATTCCTCAATAAATATCTGAAATTAAATGCCTGTATCCGCTTTGTTCAGCAAAAACCAAACATAGTTTCGAATCGAGCACGAAATATGCATATGCCGGATTAATCTAAAGTGAGTATAGCATGTAACAATGTTCGAAACGAACCAATTTAATTCATCCAATTAATACAGCATAATATTCTAAATTATCTTAATTTTGCCTGTGGTGCAACTATTGCTTCTGTTGCATTACATTCGGTAGAGCAGAAGTGTACTCACATTTGCTTTTGAATTACATGTACATTCTACATATTTTGCAAATTGTTCAGTATATGTAATCAAAGCTTATAAAACTTTGCATTAATCCATGTAAGATTGCGAGTATATTTTTTTTATAAATAAATTATTATATTCGAAAAGTAAAGGTTTTCATAGCATGACTTTTTGTCAGGAGTTTATTATATTGGATAGTCGAAAAAGTCTTTTCGTATGTTGTCAATAGAAATCGTCGCAGTTGGGGGAACTTGAAAAAAATTACAGCGAAAATAATGAAAAAATCGCTATATGTGACCTGGTCTACGAAAAGGGGGCTTAGGTGTCAAAAAATCTTTTTTTTTTGTTTTTTTTTTTTGACTCCTAAGCCCCCTTTTCATATTTTGATTTTTTTTTATAAAAAAGGGAAAAATGCCACGCAAGTCACCAATGAAATTTGTGAAGCTTACGGAGACGTTGCTGTATCGGTACGTGCAGCACAGCAATAGTTCGCTCGCTTCCGTTCTGGAAATATCGATGTGAAAGACGTACCTCGCTCTGGTCGACCTATCGTTGAAAAAGTCGATGACTTTATGGAAAATATTGACCACGACCGTCACATAAGCAGCCATGACATCGCTAAGGGGATCAACAATCAACATCAAGCGGTTTTGAGTAATTTAAAAAAGACTGGAAACAAAAAGAAGCTCGATGTTTGGGTACCACAGGAATTGTCTGTGAAAAATTTAATGAACCGAATTAAAAACTGCTATTATTTGCTGAAACGAAATGAAATCGAACCATTTCTGAAGCTAATGGCAACAGGAGACGAAAAGTGGATCAAATACGACAATAATATGCGATTAGATCATGATTCAAACGTGGTGAAGCTCAACAAATGGTCGCAAACCCAAGATTGACACCTCGAAAGCTTATGCAGAGTGTTTGGTGGGATCGGAAAGGAGTCATCCACTATGAGCTGCTCCAGCCTGGTCGAACGATTTTACATTTTACTGTCAACAACTGATGAGATTGGAGCAAGCAATCAAAAGAAACGGCCAGAACTGATCAACTGAAAGGGTTTCGTCAGGACAACGATAGACCACACACATCTTTGTTGACTGGGAAGTTTTGATGCATCCACTATATAGTTTTACACTGATGAAATAATGTCTCTGCCGAGTTGTTTCATTCTCTGTGTAGCGAATATTTGGCAATTGATGGAAAACTGTGTGGTTGTTTGCACTTCATCTTTCTCCATACAACTCTGACAACTTGCATCCGTCAAGCTGTTTAACCTTAGCACAAGAATGACTAGTGACAAGAAGAACTTTTTACTACCATTGAACGCACAGCTAACGAGCTAAGCCCTAGTATAGCTACTCTACCATCGAAGTGAATGCCCATCTCCCCGAAAGAGGCTGCACTTTCTAACAGTACGTCTATCGCCACCTCAATAGCAGCCAATTCTGCCTGCAAAACCCTACAATATTCTAAAGCAAAGATTGACGCATAACTCTTTACAAAAAAAATCTCCTCTAACCTTCGTAGCTTCGACAAATCCATGAAAAAGTTCACAATGGCTCTTCGTCAATAACTTCTCCCCATCCGCTTAACTTTTGTCGTATGTTTGTATGCGATGCAATGATAAAAGTTTTTAGGTATGCAGTTGAAGGCAAATAGAGTTTGTTCCTTTCCGGACCCTTTATATACCCAGCTTCTATGAGAATTTCACCTGTGAGAAATGTTTACGAGTGTTGCTCAAAGTGTTATTCAAGTATATCAAGAGGGTCGAGAACGCGTTGGCGACGAGCCACGTCCAGGACGACCATCAACATGATCTGTTGATCAAAACGCCAATCAGATGAAGAAATTGGTGCTTGAAAATCGACGGTTAATAGTCAGAGATCTTACTGGTATCGTTGGAATAGCGGAACAACTAGTGAAAACCAATTGAGCCCAAGAAAGGTGAAAGCACGATTGGTTCCAAAATTAGTAAATTTTTTTGCAAACAGGGTCCAATTAACATCTGAGAAATAATGTTTTCCGACTACCAGAATGTCACTAAACATATTATTATCGGCAATGAGTTTTGGATCTGTGCTTACGATCCGGAAACAGACGGACAAAGGTTTGACGGCTCACCAGCAGGTTAAAAATCAAGATTATGTTGGCGGTTTTCTTCGATTATCGAGGTGTCCTGCATTCGGAATTCCTTCCCACCAGCCAAACTGTCCACATGGAATACAATTTGGGTATTATATGTCATTTGCGCAAAGCTCTTCGTAAAAAGGGGCCGGAATTATGGCCCTAAAACTTTTGTTACTTGCAGCCAGATAATGCACCGTCTCATACTGCGTCGATTTTTAGTGAGCCAAATTTTCTTATTATTATATTCTCCTGATCCGTGTTACTTCTGGATATTCGGCTAACGACCACTTCGGAGAAACCGTTTTCAGTAAATTGAAGCCATCAAACGTGAATCGCTACGTGCATTGAAGGCTATTCCGAAAATTGACTTTAGCAACCATTTCGAGGATTGTAAAAAACGTTGGCACAAGTGTATAGAGCCCAAGGGGATTACTTTAAGGTGGTCGACATAGATTTTGAAGAATAAATTCAGACAATTATGAACAAAGTCATACTATTGTTTGCTATTACTGAAATATTCTATGTTCGTCTCTGCACGCCTGTAGCTCTGTCTTATTGGTTTCATTTAAGTTTTTTGATGGTTGGAATTTTGATATTTAAATTTGAAATTCTTCAATTTGTGGTTGTCAATTGAAATTTTAATCTTTCAACTTTATGAAATTTATGTGAATTCTAATGCTTTTGTATTTATTGAGTTTTTAGTTTTACACTTTTTATTAAAATTCCATATTTTCACAAAAGCATTTAAGAAACGTTCAGATAATAATAAGCGTAAAAATGTCATCAGTCAAGAGCAAATACCGTTAATATTTCGTATTTTAGAGAGAATTTTTTTTCGGTTTCCGTAAATATGTGCTAAGCCTAAATGAATTTATGAAAGCAATGAGCAAAAACTTGCCGAAAATAAAATTAAAATAAATAAAAGTCGAAAACATGCGCATTTATTGACATAGAAATTTGTACCGTTACATATGTATGTGTATGCATTTTTGTATATGTGAATATGTACTCCAGTGTGAACTAGGCAAAGTGATGGATTGCTTGTCAAAACATGTGTACCTATTAAATTCGAATGTGACGATGCAGGCAACAACAAAAATAAACAAAAATTGCTGCATATTTGTTAAGCCGAAAACAATAATTGAACAGCGGGGGAGACAGCGGAATGCATGTCTAAACCAACATACATGTACACATGTGCAATAAATGTCTGGTCGTGCCCGAATTGCATGCCGATCATATTTTCATTGACATGTTAGACATTTATTTAAATGTGTTTGTAAAAATTTTTGTGTGCAGCTTTGAATTTAGTGTGCTTGTATGTTTAATGGTTGAGTATATATCAATAAGCTGTCAAATGCACACACATTAGTCAAATAAATGGCAACGCTTTATAAAATGACATTTTCAGTCAATATGAATAGAGTTATTTTTAAACAGGATTTCAAAAAAAAAAAACGGTTCAAATGTTTTTTTCGGCAAATCAATTTATTTTAATCAAAATAGTCTCCTTCTGCTTCAATACAGCTTTTTGCACGGTCCAAAAGCATGTCGAACGAGTGTTTTTTAGCTTGTTGGCCGGTATGACCGCCAATATGCCAGTGCAAGCCTTTTGAATGGCCTCTACGTCTGCATAACGCTTTTTTTCATCGGCAAATGCATTTTTCCGAAAAGGAAGCAGTCGCACGGTGACATATCAGGTGAATACGGGGAGTGGTTAATGGTTAAAATGTGATTTTCGGTCAAATAATCGTCCTTCGAGTGTTGGATTCTGAGCAATTTTTGGTCGTCAGTCAATTTGTGCGGAACAAACCGTGCACACACCTTTCGTAAGTCCAAATGTTCGATTCAAATGCGATAAATCGATGTTTTGGAGATGTTCAATTCCATTTCCATAAATTTCAATTATGATTTTGGCTAATTTTTGATGAATTCCGCACAGTTTCGATGGAATTTCCGGTGATTACGGATTTTGATTGGCCCACATGTTGATCGTCATTTATGTGCTCACGACCACTTTGAAAACGTTGAAACCACTCGTGCACTATGCTACGGGATAGGCAATCATCGCCATAAACTTGTTTCATCAATTGAAACGTTTCGGTTAAATTTTTACTAATTTTAAAACAAAATTTAATGTTGGCTCTTTGTTTGAAGCTCATTTTCGCACCGATAACATACGAGGGCTGCTATATATATTTCTGGCCTAATAATAAAAATAGGCATATTTATCAACGAAAATGGTTTCTTTTTTTTTTGTTTTTCGTTGGATTTGGCTCGTCTTGGAAGACCCACACGGTCAATTGCTGTTTTGTTTCGGGCTCATACGCATAGATCCATGATTCGTCACCTGTGGCGATCTTATAAACGTCTTTTGAAGCACCGCGATCGTATTTTTTCAGCATTTCTTTACACCAATCCACACGAGCCTTTTTTTGAGCGATTGTCAAATTGTGCGGGATCCAACGAGAACAAACCTTTTTTACGACCAGGTGTTCATGCAATATCGAATGTATGCTGGTTGGAGAAATGCATAGGCATGCCTCTATCTGAAGGTATGTTACATGACGGTCTTGCGTTATCACTTCACGTACGGCATCGATGTTTTCTGGCACAACGGCTGTTTTTGGACGACCTTCACGGAATTCGTCTTTGAGCGAGCGTCGGCCACGATTGAATTCGTTGTACCAGTTTTTCACAGTGCTATATAATGGTGCTTCATAGCCATACAAAGATTTTAGTTGTGAAAAATGATCGCACGAAAATGTTGACGAGTTAATTTCATTTTTTGGCCGAGATGAATTTTTTAATTCTCTGTAAAACTATTCACGATTAAATGACAAAACGTTCTGAGTGATGTTATGCTAAAAAAAAATGTCAAACTTTCCAATGGAAATGTCAGATTGCACCTGGCAACACTTAGTGTTGCTTAGTCCAGAAATATATATAGCAACCTACGTATAACCCGCTTTTTGAAGGTTAGGACTAATTAAAAATCATAATTTATTTCTAGTAGCTTCATTTGAGTGTCATGCTGTAGAGCTTTCCATTGACCTATTATAATCTCCGAATATAGATATTATTCAGATTGGATCGCTATAGCACTAAAGCATAGCTAACAGATTAAAATCAAGTTTTTCGGTTTTTTCCGAAGTATCTCAATATAATTCCCTTTTTATCTCAATATAATGCTCAGATGTTGGAATTTGTTGGATGATCATTCTTCTTTTGACTGCGGCCTGTAACTAAAAACGCCGATTTGAAACTGCTGATATAATCTCCAACCAACCTCGACTTGTTGTGGACGAAATTGGGGGAAAAACAAGGAAGCAAAATTATACTGAAATCCTCACACCAATAACTTTCACTCTTCTACAATGAATGGAAGACAATTTAGTTTTTCAGTTCACTATCAAAACGTTCAGACTGCATACTAAGTATCGCGTATATCATTCTGTTAGCGCCAAAGAAGGAAAGACGAATTTGTTGCAGTTAACGCGCTGCCAACGCTCATCGTTCAGTTGCGTGCGCACGCTAATTCTATTTGGCTCCATCAATGTCAAATTTATGCGCATATTAAATGTGACTCCGCACACACACCTACACAAACGCGCGTATAGCTTGTCAATGCCAAAAACAACAACAAGTTGCAGTGTAGAGGAGTGCTGCGGTTGCTTATCCGCAACAGCTGTCGGTAGAACGTGCATCCGCCGCTGAGCGCAGCGCACACATAGAAACAGCATTTTTTTTTTGACATGAAAGGTGTGTGCGTATGTGTGTAGCGCCATGCCACTCGCTGCTTTAAGCTAACATTTACTCGATAGTAAAGTTCGTGGTGGCGAAAAAACGTTGAATGGCTCTTATCAGCTCCGAGTTCGCAGAGTTGTGCGCTCCCAAGGCGCTGCCAGCAAGCTGCAGCCAATTTTCTTTGTTAGTTAGCAACACGAGTCAGCGAAGGTATGGCGTGCGTTCAACTTAGGTATGTGCGTAGCTGTCACTTTCGAAGTTGCAGGAAATAGGATAATAGAGTTTAAGGCACTGCAGCTGCTTCTTTAGGTGGAGCATATTATATAGATCCATGCGTGTGTGCATGTTTAGAAGTGAATGCAGTAGTAATAGCATTGACACGCGACACAGGTGCAACAAATGAGCGCTAACACGCCAAAGCGCACATGCACATACACTTGACATGATTAGTTGAAGCATAGTCTATATCTTCATTATTATAAACACATTTGTGGCACTTTCAAGGCATTGCAGCCGTATGAATATCGGTAGTTGGTAGAATAGCTCAAAGCTGGTGCTTTGGGGCTGCAGACTGGAGACTTCACTCGTTGACAATGGTCTTGAGTGCTGTAAACTTGTTCACATATCACTGACAGGTTTAAGAACTGAGTTGACAGTGAGCTGCCAGTTATTGCTCATTGCTTGCAGAAAAATGTTGATAATTTAAAAAAAATTCTCGTAGTTTTAGGTTTAAACTTATTTTTTCTGACGATTAGAAGTACCTATTAGCCTGATTTGATTCAGAAGGGTGGTATACAAAACATACTGTGTGCCCAAAAAATAAGGTGACAATGTATGTATTTTGATAATTCTTTATTTATTCTTCCAAATCAATTTCATTCCCTTCAAAGTGGTCCCCTCCCGATGCAATGCACTTGTGCCAACGGATTTTCCAATCTTCGAAACACTGGTTGTAGTCACTTTCCGGGATGGTCTTCAGTTCCGTCTTCGCTGCGGCTTGAATCTCCTCTATCGTATAAAAACGGTGTCCCCGGAGCGGTCTTTTGAGCTTGGTGAACAGCCAGAAGTCGCACGGCGCCAGATCAGATAAATGAGATATGGGTTGATTTTTTGGCGAAATGATCACGAATTACGAGGGCAGTATGGGATGATGCATTATCGTGGTGTAAAAACCAAGAATTGTCTTTCCACAATTCCGGCCTTTTTAGGCGCATAGCGTTACGCAAACGACGCATAACGTTCAAATGATATTCCTTGTTGACTGTTTGACCGGTTGAAAGGAATTCTTAATGCACAACACCACGATAATCGAAGAAAACAGTCAACATGACCTTGATTTTTGAGCGACTTTGACGCGATTTTTTTGATCTCGGCTCTCTTTTGGCACGATATTCGTTCGATTGATCGGTTGTTTCGGGGTCGTAAGCATAGATCCAAGTCTCATCGCCAGTTATAATGCGTTTAATGACGCCCTGGTAGTCGGAAAGCATCGTTTCACACACTTCAACGCGACGCATTTTTTCCAAAAAATTCAATGTTTTCGGTACCAGTCGAGATTTGACGCGCTTGAGGTTTAAAACATCCTTTAAAATGGTATTGGCTGAGCCTTTCGATATGCCAACTTCATCAGCAAGGTCTCTAATTGTTAATCGACGGTTTTTCAACACCAAATCTTTGACTTCTTGAACGTGAGCTTCGTCGGTTGAGGTTGATGGTCGCCCTGGACGCTCTTCGTCTTCGACACGTTCACGGTCGGCTTGGAACTCACTATACCACTTGTAAACATTTTTTTTAGACTTAGCCTCATCATCAAATGCTTTCTGCACCATCCCCAACGTATCCGCAGCAGAAAATTGATTCCGTAAACAAAATTTAATGCAAATTCTTTGCTCAACAAATTTCGACATTGCAAAAAAAGAAAAACTCACTTTTAGCAGCTCACAGAACGACACGTATCTCAAACACTAATAAATATTTTGACATGAAATTTGATATAAATGTGACTTACAATACTACCAACCTAAAAAAAAATAATTCTTCAAATCTTTCGACGCGCGCAGTTTAAATTCATATATATTAATATACATATACATATATTAAGTACTAGCTTTTTACAGGCGGCTTCGCCCGCAGTGTAGCCATTAAATAAGTATGAAAGATAAGGTTAGAGTAAAAATTAACATCAGCGAGTAAGATTTAAAATAATAAGGTGACAGCTAACCACAAAAATTACGGATTACCTCAAAAATTTGAATAGTTTTATACGGCATGTAACGACAGAAGAAAATAACAATAAATATAGAAAAATTAGAAACAGTTGAAATTATATTCAATTGAATTCGATATTGTCATCACCGCCGGTAATACAGTGGGACGGTATTACAGTATTAAGGGTTGAAAACTCATCACTGTAATGCTAGATGGCGTTGAAGTAGATAAATTTGACGATTTTTTGACAAACAATTTTTTCATCTTTTGTAAATTTGTTTTTTAATGTAAGGTACTCTATATTACTTCTAATATCTTCAAAAGTATATATACAAAGTTTTATGATAATCAATTAAGTAGTTTTTGCGTGAAAGCGTAACAAACAAACTTACTTTTGCATTTAGTATAATATTAGTAGGAATATGGAGGCAATGGCAACCTTTAGCATATATACAGACAGACGGATAAGAATAAATCGACGCAGCTTGTCTTTTGGGTGTTAAAAACTCAATCTACACTGTTCAGGTTATTGTTAAACGATAAAACGCATGACATTTAAAATTCACTTTGTGAAATTTAAATTCTTCTTAGAATTTACCAAACAATGCCTCTCAAGTGCAGACACAAATCGAGGCATTAGCAATTGGCAAATTCTCCATAATGTGATGAGTGCGTACGGGCTCCTGTAGCTAACGGTAACCATGTGTCAAATAAAAGCACTCAGTAATTGTCTGTTATTGTCATTATCTCTCTAACTGTCTATCGTTATCGTTACCGTTTTATTATTAACGCTTTGCTAAATATATAAACATATACTTTGTCATATGTACATTGTGACAAAAAAGTACCTCGAAATTATAATTTAAATTCCCCGGGTAAGTGAAAAAGAAAATATTGAAAAAGAAACTAGTCTCAAATTTTGTACTTTTAACCAAATTTCGTGTGCGGAATCGTTGCGAATGTTGGAAGAGGCTTATTGTGTTTCAGTTTTATCAAAAATGCAAGTCTACCAGTGGTACAAAGCCCTCAAAGACGGTCGGGGGATCGTTGAAGACATGCCTAGTTCGGGGCGACCTTCGACCTCTTCAACTGATGAAAATATTGAAAAAATGAAGGACATGGTACTCGATTTTCAAGTGTTAGAGAGATGGCAAGTGAGCTCGACATCTAACGTGAGTCCGTTCGTATGATTTGGTGAATATTTTGGGTATGATGCGCGTTTTTGCTCGACTCCTCGAGATAAAGTTAAATTGTTTTCAAAAAGAGTACCGTAAACAGGTCTCTTCGGATTGACGTGAGAATTCCGACACCACATTAACAGAGAGCATTATAATTGCCGATGAGACATGGAATTCTGAGTCTGACATATGTACAAACAAGTCAACAATCAACGGAATGGAGAAAAAAAAAAACGATTTCTGGGTACTCTTTTGTCACAACTTGTAGTGCATATATATGTAATATACATTTTGATGGCAAGTGTGTTCAGTTCTTATTGTTGCGCCAGCATGTAAGTAATTTGCCTATCCTTAGGCGCTGAAGCATGACAGAGAGAACACATCTTCGACTATATCAGCAACTGCTTTGAAATTATGAAAAACAACTTTTTCTACACATACACACATATGAAGTTATGTACATATACGTGTGCGCTGAAATGTAAAATTAAATACTTGTAAAAAATGTCTAAGCTGCTTAGTGTAATTTCAATGATTTCGATTTACTTTACACACATACCTTTGTACATATGTATATAAGAGTATTTGCATATCTCTACATGATTACATTTGCAAGCTTTTAAGTGAGCTCATATTTTGTTTTGCGTTTATTGTAATGTTTCCTGTAGCGTTTTCTAACAGATGTGTTGAACAGTCATTGAAAATTAGACTCGGAAATTAGAACAGAAACAGAAACAGAAAATAAAGTAAAGAGTGTGAGTCTGCGAAAGTTGGCGTAAAAATGTATGTAGCGTGAAAAGGAATTAATTATTTTTGCATTTATTTAAAGGTTCTATTTATCATAAATAAAATTATCCGAAAATAATTCCAAATGTTTTTGGTGCAATGTTAAACACCTTGGCCAACGAAATTGGGCTTACATAACAGTCTTGCTGGTTCTCTTTGTAGACTAATCCATGAATAATGTGTTTTTTTACTTTTATCACTTCGCCTTTGCATACGGTCCTAGAAAAGTCGAGGCCATAATTGACATCTAGAAATCCTCTTTCTATCTTTCCCAATAACAAGTCAATTGAAAAGTCTCCACCCCAACAAATAACGCTTGTTTATTCAGCGAAAATACAGTCGATACCATTATTTGTGAAACTTGACTTCTTTTGCATGACCTCCACGAACACACTTGCAGAAGTCTAGACACTGAATCCAATTTTCGACGGTTTTCAAGCATAAATCGGCCGATACTGCCGCAATTTCAAGTTAGATATTTGTACGAAGTTCATCAAACGTCACTGGCTTATTGGCATAACCATAGACATGACGTAGCCTCACAGAAAAAAGGCTAACGGCGTCAAATCACATAACCGAGGCGGCCAATTGACAGGGTAATTTCGAGAGATAACACGTTTCGCTGTGTGGCTTGTGGCGCCGTCATGTTAGAACCACATATTGCCCAAGTCCATATCATCCAATTCGGGCCAAAAATATTCGGTTATAATCGAGCGGTAGCGGATCCCATTCGCAGTAATGTGGCGGTCTTGATCATCATGAAAGAAGTACGGCCCAATGACGCCGCCGGCCTATCAACTGCACCAAACCCATCAACCGCACCAAACCGTAATTTTTTCGGGCTGCAATGGTTATTCATGAAGTACGTGTGGTTACAGCTGTTGGAACATTAGTTTGAGAATCATATAATTTTGAGTGAAGCAGTTTTTGTTGTTGTGATGGCTTGATAACGATAGTCGCTATTTGGAGATTCCAAAAGTTGCCAGGTCCTTTTCCACCTGTTCTTTACAACGGTGTGGAGGTCTTCCTCTTTCTCTGCTTCTCACGGCAGGTACTTCGTCGAATACTTTCAGAGCTGGAGCATTTTCGTCTATACGAACAATATAACCTGTTTCTTAATTCGCTGAACTATGGCAATTGCGTCGGATAATTCATGTAGCAAAAACGAACTTTGACAAAAAAGTGTTTTAGTAATATAGGCCGGGGACTTTCCAATTGATCTGTTATGATGTACAGGATCTGGAAACTCAGTTTTCTCTTAAGAATTCAAAAAGCTCTCTTTCCACTTTCAAACATACTGAAAATGCAAAAAGTACAACCATATCTTTTATTCCTTAAATACAATTTATTTTATTCAAACTTGAAACCCGTTTAATATTATACAATAGGAATCTTTTTGGAGTATATGAAACTTCGAGTAACTTCAGAAACCAATTTTCGTAATGATTTAACCATAAATTCATATAGATTACATTGCACTAAGTTCACCATTTCTCTTTCTAATCCGTCAACAGTAATTCATCGCTTATCGTGCGTACATGGTGCGAATTAAAGCGAAGAATTTGTATGATAACTGAAGTAACTACGAAAGGAAACACATAACATTTAGTTCTATAATATATACATCAGCTAATATATATATAGTATATACATATCAAATATTTACTCACATCAGTTAAGGTACCCATTGAGATGTTTACAAAGGTAGTAGCGTTGAGCATAGCTGGCTTCTGAGCGCGTCGTATGATCATAATCAACATTTTCTTGTAACGAATGTCGGCAACGAGCCAGTTGTGGTTGTAAACGGCATGACCAATATTTTCACTCTATTAATTTAAAGAAATTTATATATTCAATTTCAGTAAAAATGTGACAAATCTTTGCAAATAAGCATTTTGGGTAGAGAAATAGACAAAATTGTAAAGTCTTCTCAAAAGTTTCATATTCAACCGTGGTGACAGAATGGTGTTTGTTCCTCACTGCTCTAAGCCCAGACTGTAGTTCCTTTCTACTCTAGAATTTTGAAAAGTTCGATTTTTTTTCATATATTTAAAGTTTAGACTTTCAAAAATATGACCTTGGAAGGATATTTCAAAATTCGACTTATTGTCGATTTTTGAGGGCGCGTCCGTGTTCACTAGAATTGTCTGATAAACTTTAAACGCGTTTTTCTCGAAACTACTTTTTTCCACACGGTACCGGCATTATCTCAAGTTCTATACAACCGATTTACTTGAAATTTTGTGTGAACCTTCTTTATATAATCCTTTACCGTTCCTACCAGCATCGTGTCAAATTTTTTGTTTTAATATTAAAAAAAAATTTAGGAATTTCAAAAAAAAGCGTAAAAAATTATTTTTATTTTCAGGCAGTTGCCATTTAAAAAAAAAAAAAAAAAATTTTCGTGTTCCCGGACTATAACAGCATCCTTACTGATTAAGAATCTTTTGATTTTTATTTCAGACCATCAGGAGAGTTAGGATCAATGTCACCAGGATGCGCCATTTTTTTTACACCTGTCTCTCCCCCCCCTCAAATTATTTTAATTTTTAATATTTTTTTGTAAATTTTTTTTTTCTGTATTCTTAAGATATCAATAAAAACATCATAAAAAAATGGATAGTAAAAATATTTTTGGTTGTTTTTTAAATAAAATTCAAAAAACTGCCCAAAATTTGATTTCTAGAGTAGAATACCCCCTTATGTCGTGAAAAACTACCACTTAGCATCAATTAAAATTTAATCATTTACAAAAACATCAATCATCCTAAATTTCAGGAAAAAAAAAACAAAAAAGGAAGTGCTAATTTCGGTTGTAACCGAAGATTTTATACTCTGGCAACTTGCGAAGATCAAAGAGTGGGAATTTTCTTAAGGTGCTGAGACAACCTGTTATGAGTAAAACATGCTCTCTCATTTTCATTGAGATAACTCACATATTGGCCGATATATGCGGTATAAGGTCACTCGGGAGTCCGAAAACCTTTTTATTATGTATATGGCGGCTAAGGGAAGTACTGACCCGATTTTTGACATACAGTCATACCATTATCAGAACAAGATTATCTCAGAATTTTAATTATATATCTCGACCGATATTTTCGATCAAAAGTCAACTATAGGTATTGGGGACCAAATATTTGGTACCTACCATATGGGCTTAAATAGTTTTTGTTGGACAATGTTCAATCATTAGATTTGTGTAATGGAAAGTGAAAGAATTAAATGAAATTTAAAACAAGTAAGGAAGGGCTAAGTTCGGGTGTCACCGAACATTTTATACTCTCGCATGATAAAGTGATAATCGAGATTTCATTATACGTCATTTACATATTTTTTTATTTTGCTGTAAAATTAATTAGATTAGATCAATTTGTGTACTTTGAGTATTAAATTGTATTTTCATTTATATGTATGTATTATACAGAGAAGGCATCAGATGGAATTCAAAATAGCGTCATATTGGAATAAGGCGTGTTTCGTACATGCCATCAGGATGTTTAGAAAATATTATATACCGAATTTCATTGAAATCAGTCGAGTAGTTCCTGAGATATGATTTTTGGTCCATAAGTGGGCGACGCCACGCCCATTTTCAATTAAAAAAAAAGCCTGGGTGCAGCTTCCTTCTGCCATTTCTTCCGTAAAATTTAGTGTTTCTGACGTTTTTTGTTAGTCGGTTAACGCACTTTTAGTGATTTTCAACATGACCTTTGTATGGGAGGTGGGCGTGGTTATTATCCGATATCTTCCATTTTTGAACTGTATATGGAAATGCTTGAAGAAAACGACTCTATAGAGTTTGGTTGACATAGCTATAGTAGTTTCCGAGATATGTATAAAAAACTTTTTAGGGGGCGGGGCCACGCCCACTTTTCCAAAAAAATTACCTCAAAATATGCCCCTTCCTAATGCAATCCTTTGTACCAAATTTCACTTTAATATCTTTATTTATGGCTTAGTTATGACACTTTATAGGTTTTCGGTTTCCGTCATTTTGTGGGCGTGGCAGTGGGCCGATTTTGCGCATCTTCGAACTTAACCTTCTTATGGAGCCAAGAAATACGTGTTCCAAGTTTCATCATGATATCTCAATTTTTACTCAAGTTACAGCTTGCACGGACGGACGGACAGACGGACGGACGGACAGACAGACATCCGGATTTCAACTCTACTCGTCACCCTGATCACTTTGGTATATATAACCCTATATCTGACTCATTTAGTTTTAGGACTTACAAACAACCGTTATGCGAACAAAACTATAATACTCTCTTTAGCAACTTTGTTGCGAGAGTATAATTATGTTATATGGGAAGTAGGCGTGGTTGTAATCCGATTTCGTCCATTTTTGCAGTGTAATATAGGAATATGAAAAGAATGCCACAAACTAAATTAAGTCGAAATCGGTCGAGCGGGTACCGAGATATGTGATTTAATCTAAAAGTGGGCGGGGAAACTCCCATCATCTCGTAGTACTAACTTGGAAACTAGGCATCGAGAACTTAGAGGTTCCTTCAGCGTTCAATCTTACTCCACTTTTCAAAACTGTGGTCTAAGGTTTTAGGCAAACAGTGTTGCTTATCTTCGCTAGCTTTTAAACCTACTGCATACTCCGGTTTTGAGCAGTTTTCGGAGTTCCAGGCTGAGTTTTGACGGTGTTGATTTTAGTGTAGAGCCTCCACTGACTCAGCTAACTCAGCTCATACCAAAGTCAGGCCACTATAATTTTTGGCTGTATCTCTTCTACAGAAACCCATTCATCTTGCGTTTTCTATCGAAACAAAAGTGAAGTTTTGCTCATTATTTCTATCACAAGAAAAACTTGATGTTCTTTAGAAAAGAGAAAAATGGTCTGAAACAATCTTCAAATCTAGAAAAGGTTTTCACAAATCTATAGCGGCTTCTAGAGAATTAATTTTTTCAATATTGCTCCTAAAAATAATTTAAGCGAAGAAAATCTTGGTTTTTCGAAAAATGTTTATATAGTTTTTTTGTAGATTTCACAGTAACAGTAGGATAGAGTTGGATGCCTATCTCTTGGACGCTGTTTCAATACAGATTGGTATTAACCCCACATTTTGGTTAAAGAAGTTTTCTATCCAAACTGGCACAACACTGAACTTCACTGCCTGCTTGTAATGTTTTTATCATCACTCACCGTTGTTATCAACTCCTGACCATAACTGCAAATCATATAAAATTGAACTAAACAGCAAATCATATATGAGACCAACGCGACCATTGAATCCAAAGGCACGCCAATGCTAAATTGAAAGGCCAGAAAACATATAACGAAAGAGGTCGAGATGAAATTGATGAGCACTGGCAGACCAAATATTTCATTGATTAGCTGGCAGAGGCTAAAAGCAAAATAGAAAATTATAAAAAACAACTTTTTACAATCACAACAACAATACTGTGTTACCAACTTACGCCAATGTATGACTATGATAATTAACGGCTGCACTGAGAAAGTCTAAATCGTGCTGCGACTGCTGCGCCATCACATCCGCTGTGGCACACGAGCAGCCCGCCTTATATGCTTCAATGTCACGTGCCAATTTCCGGAAATGGATTATTAGTTGTACAGTTGCAGCGCAGAATAACAAATCACTAGCCAAATAACCACCCAAGCCTGTGAGGCTGGCACAGACCTGCGACGCATAAAGCGGATAATACAGCCAATTGTCGCGCCACTCAAAGGGTACCCAACAATAGTACGGCAGTTCGCGCACCACATCTGTATGCTGCAGCAAAGGCGCCAAAAATAAGTAGTTGATCATCGGCAGAAAATTGTAGGTGCCAACAGTGAAGGCATGCGTAAAGGCATGCATAAAACCAATGCGTCTGTAGTGCGACAGATGGCTCTGTAGTTCGTATGGCGGCTGATCTGTCGACTGCTTAGGATAGATTTCGTAGAGCTTCCGCATGAGGATGCTGATTCGTGAGCGCTGTCGCAGATTACTTAAAATCTTTAGAATTGACACAATAACGAAACCCATGAAGGTGAAATTTCGCGCAGCTTGTAAGAAATCGGAATTCTCTATAAAGTTGACCACAACGAAAGAAGCCTCTATGACGAACACCCAAATCAAGTTGACCAGCCCAATAAGGTTGTATATTTGACGCAATACTGTTGTAAATCGAGCAACAAAACTTTTTTGCTTTGGCGCATCACCTGCTTGTCGGTAGATGTCATCGTAGGCCACAATGCCATTGAAGCCATACCAGAAATTTGCTGTACGCATGAAGGCGCCGAATTCGATCATTTTCTTTGACATACTCGCGGAGCAATGTGTGCCAACAGTAGTGTAGCATCTTATATAAATAAGCGAAGGAGTTATCTGTTCAGCAAAAAGCATGGATATACTTAACACTATGCAACAATTTTTTTTTAAGTCCTGTAAACATTCAGGCTGGCCAAGAATGCTGACGGTGTTTGGAAAAGAATATAAGAATATAGATCAAAGTAACAGCTGTTTAAGCAGTGAACCGACAGTACTACAAAGTAACAGTACTTAGATGACAGAAAGTCCTAACTGCTTCAGTGAAAACCCAAGCTATCTCCGTGAAGAAATGTCCTTAATGGCTAGATTATGAAAGAGTTTTGAACTGTTGAACTAAACCATGATCTGTTATTAGTAAAGTAACTCATTTATCACATCTGTCACTGTTTCGTAGCAGGGTCGAGGATTGAATTTCGAAGATAGCGAAGTGACTTTTGATGGCTCTCCAAAGTAATTATCGTGGTGAAAAATCCATCACGTAGACCTCAAAATGTTCAAGTAGTACTCTTGACTGATCGTTTGATCCTGTGAAATGAATTCATGGTAAAGCGCACTACAGTAATCAAAGAACACGATAAGCATCCCATGATTTTGACCGACTTTGACATGTTCTTTCGGCTTCGGGTAATGTTTGTGTGGCCATTCGCTAGGTTGTTGGACGGTTTCGAATGTCGTGTAGAGTGGGTAGATCCACAGAGAGCCTAAAAACGGGAAAATCACGTATGTGGATATTGTTCTACGGATCTTTCGGAATAACGTTGCTGAAGAGACCATGGGTCTAAAACCGGTTTTGAGCGATTTTAAGTGAATGATATTTAAGTCGTCACTGCATTTTCATATTCTATTGATCATTTGTCGGATTCTATTGATCATTTGTCGGACTCGAACAGATCGGACAACTATATCACATATCTACCGTACAACTGATTATTCCGATTTTTAAAACTTCGCAGTCTCGAAGCCAGTTTTATATCAATAGTCTTTTCGGCAAAGTTGTCAAGAATTATCCGTAGAATATTTCTCACATATGCGATTTTATAAAAAAGATGAACCGATTTATATATAATTATATAATATATAAAATAGACTCCAGCTCACGTGTGATTCCTTGCTAATCGCTCGCTGCTCATCGTAAAAATAAGTAAAATGCTGTTGACTAGTGTAAAATTTTCTCTAAGGAGGAGTTTTTTATTATATTCATTGATTGATTTTCATTGCTTGATTATGTCGAACTAATAACAGTACTTGTTTATAATCGTAATTACACTGTGCATATACAAGTTCATGTAAAATTATTCAATAGCTAATTTAGTAGGCGTTTGAAGTTATTTCGCGCTGCCCTTAATGATACACCTCTGCGCATGAAGAGGCGTTCGTCGCAGTCAAATGGGTTGGCGTGGTCACGAAACGCGTAAAGTTAGGAAAAACACTGTGAATATTGCTTTGTAAAGAGACTCATTGATAAAAATCAGACAGCCATTAGAAAGTAATTTCAAAATGGCAGTATGTTTTGTCTTGAACAACGCGAATGTATGTGTAACTGCTTCTAGAGATTTAATAAACCTCAAATCATTGCTCTTTTTGAGGACTTGGCTTGGCTCTTCCAAATCGCATTTCTACATTGTTGGGGAGAATGTTCGAAATTATACTTCTTGACGAAGGAGTTCACTGCTCTGCCCTTAGACCAGACCAATTGAAAGTATCCGGCCTTTCATAGTAAAACACATTTTTTGGCAAAATTATTCAGCATAGTTCCCTTCAAGGGTGATACACTGTTTGTAACGATCATCCAACTCTTCAATACCATTTTGGTAGTACGATTTGATTTTGCTTCAAAACAGTCCTCAGTTCCAGCGATCACTTCTTTTTTCGACAAAAGTTCTCTCCAGCGAGCATTTTTTTTTAAATCTGAAGCTAGGGAACAGTCACTGTGGGTCAGATCAAGAGAATACAGTGGATGCAGAAGCAATTCGAAGGCAATTCATTGTCCTGGTGAAACAAAATTTTGATTTTCTTCAATTGCGGCCGGTTTCCGACGATTTCGTCTTTCAAACGCTATGTAATATTCGCTGTTGTTGGTCCTTCCGTTTTCAAGGTAGTCAGTAAAAATTCTTCCACGCGCATCTCAAAAGTAATTTTTCGTTTTGCAGCGGGTTCAATGTGCGTAGTCCGCTCGGATGACTGTCGATTGAACTTCAGAGGGAAGTTAATGTTTCATCCATTGTCAAATATCGATACAAACACTCTAGTTTTATTAACATGAATATCTCCAAATACTGCTCCGAATCATCAAATTGTTTTTAGTGAAAAGAGAGCTTTGTTTTGTGGACTTTTTTTATGTTTCGTTGGTTACAATCGCTGTTGGGCGTCCACTGAAACTGAAGATACCAATTTTTGATGGTTGTATTTTTTCCCTTCAAGAAGGTTCTTTGATGGTTGAATTTTTCCCTTCAAGAAGGTTCTTCGTTATTCACCACTTACACGATTATAGCATATTTACAAAGCGGAGTGGAGATTTCATATGTAGACAGGACCTTCTCCTTCTGGTCTTTCCAACGAAGTGAAGGTCTTCCTTTTCCTCTGCTTCCCCCGACGGGTACTGCATCGAAAACTTTCAATGCAGGAATGTTTTCATCCATGCGGACGACAGGACCTCGCCAGCGTGCCGTTGTCTTTTAATTCGCTGAACTATGTAAATGTCGTCGTATATCTACAGTTCATCTTTCCATCGAATGCAGTATTCGCCGTGACCAATGTGCAAAGGAACATAATCTTCGCAGAACTTTTTTCTCGAAAACTCGTAACGTCGCCTCATCAGATGTTGTCATCGTCCATAGCTCTGCACCATACAGCAGGACGGATAGAATTCGGTCTTTGTTCGTCGGGAGATAACTTTATTTCTCAATTGCCTACTCAATCCGAACCTGTTGTCAAGATTTACTTTGTATTGGTTTTCAAAGCTGAAGTTGTTGTTGGCTTTGGTGCTGGTTCAAAGATAGACGAAATGACCTATGACTTCGAAGTTATGACTATCAACAATGACGTGGGGGCCAAGTCGCAATTGCGTCCTCGTTCACAAGCAGACCCATACGCATCGCTTCCTTACCTAGTCCCGTTTGTGAACTGAGCACACTTAAATTCCATTCGTCGGGCATGCTTTCGACTGACCATATTCTACTAGTCCAGTTATTATAGTAAGTTCACATCGGAATTCGATATACCAATTTATGTACAAGTATTTACAGACATATAAATGGGTATGTCGAATTCCGAGATTCTTACCTAATTTAAGCTTAAATGACTGGACTATACAAAAAAACTGTTGCATGCACCTTATTAGTTCTTCGACGGCGTATTTGCATACCTCAATCGGTAATTCATCGGCCCCGCCGCTTTGTTGTTCTTCAGACGGGTAATTGGTATTCAAATTTCTTTATGGTCGGGCTATGCAACGTCTGCTCCTTCGTCACCGACTGAGGAATTCGGTTCACCATCTCCAGGTGTTATGCTTTCACTGCCATTCAGCAGGCTGAATGACGAGAGGGCACCAGTCACTAGGGTCGAAAGCTATCTAAATACCGGTATATACAGGTCAATTGATACATAGACGAATCTGAATTAATCCTTAGGAACTCTATATTATATATATTACCGTTTGCATTAGAAAAATTTGGTTGAGATTAGTCATAAGATAATCTAGTTTCCAATCTAGTGATGAGTTGGGCTAAAGCCGCGCACCTTCCGTCTTAAACAATGTGTACGGAGCTCAAGGATGTCTATATAATTGCAATAATTGATTAGTTAAACTAAGAACAAAGACCTTTTAAATTGAATAATTTTTTTTTTATTAAAAACTTTGCCTCTAGACATTTTATTAATTTTTTTTACTTTCATACTCATATGTGAGTGATCGTAATTTCAAATAATTATTTGGAAATGTTCTTCGGTTCACGTGCATACATCGTGCGGATAACTGCAAAACCCTTATAGGATAATTGAAGAAGCTGCAAAGAGGAAAGTTTGGATTAGCTTAAAATACTAAATATGCTAGAATATTATTTACAACTATAAAGTTTTTGTTACTTAAAGGAGTGCAGAGACCAGCGCATATTTGCCTTCGAAGTAAGGGTTGTAGTTAACCTACGGAGTTTCTATCTTTGAGAAACTTCCGTGAAAAAAAATTTAAAAAATAAATGTCGTCGTGCATTGAATATCCATACAAGCATTTCGGTTCGAATTCATTTGCTTTGAAACAGGAATCATATAAAAACGAAAAAAATGTGTTGTTGGATTACAAAAAAGTTCTGACCGTTAACCAGCAGTATCAGTTACTCCCTAAAATCAGCTTAAAGATGGGTGCTTTCTTGAATATCTCGTTTATTTGCGTCTTCATCTCCACTGAATACAACCAAAAATATTTTATATTTAGTCTGGTAGGTAGAAGGAGTTCAGTTGCTAAGTCCAAGAGAAGAAGTCATCGTTTAGGGTCCCTGCGCTTGTCGCGAATTTTAATAGACTCTGCGGCCCCACTATGGATACCTCCTCCAGTGTATTATACTGTGGAGACCCCGGAACAAGTGCACAAAAGATGCTCCATTGCTCCCCTGGTGCCCTGCTCTAGACATTTTCTGCAGTCTTCTCGATCTGTCTGCCCCATCCTGCGAGCGTGTGTCGCCAATAGATTGGTATTCCAATCATATCTCTACAGTCTCTTCTATTGAGTGCCAATAAGAATTTTGTGTACTTCCAATCTACCGTTTTGCAGATGACTTTTGCAGTTTTGCACTCAGGTAGCTCGACTAATCGGTTTTTTTTTTACCACGCTTCTGTTAAGATCGTCGTATAAACAATGCATGATTTTGCCAATGTTGACCACGTTTTCGGATGTTGGCCGCACACCATTCTTGGCAATCTCGTCCACTATTTCATTGTCATTGATGCGTCTATGACCTAGCACTCAGTATAAGTGAAGTTGCTTGTTTCTGGCAATACTTTCCATTGCAGCTCTGCTTTCCGAGACATTTCTGGCCTATATATGATACAAGGTTACTGCCTTGATTGCTGCTTGGCTGTCTACGTCGATGTTGACTCTGGAGGCCAGCTCCACGGCTCTCCCAACAGCAAAGACATCAGCTTGAAATATACTGCAGTGATCTGGCAGCTTGAAAGGTTGCCTTATGCCTATCTCTGGACAGTATATTCCAACACCAACTTCAGTGTCCATTTTCGAGTCATTGAACAAATAAAGAAAGGTACGATATCAGCATGGCACCAAGAGATTATAAGAGATCTTTATCTTATGGGGAAGTCGTAAACTTTGAGATGTTGACTTCTATACAAAATAGCTGCTATTCGGTCACGGATACTTCAAAAAGTACCGCCAAAAAATGAAAAAGGGATTTTTTAGTGATCTGCAAGTGGCACATGCCGTTGCTGTAACGGCAGCATTGAATGTTGCGGAAGGCATTTTTCACCCCTTCACCTGTCAAAAATGGTCTTGAGGTTCATGGAAAAGATTCTACGAACGATTTATTGAATTAAGAACTTGTTTCTGGAGATACTAACAGGGAAAGAGCGAGACGCAGAAATGATCACCTATTAGAAGAACCCAGATGCTTCTCTCGGGTAAAGTGAAACTACTGACGCTGAGCGTGCGATTGACGATTAATTTTAGCTTTATGTATAACTATATGCCGCATAAAAATCAATTTACTGTTACTCACATCGGTCATGGTGGGCATAGAAACAGTCACCAAAGCAGTTGCTTGCAATTTCGACGGCTTCTGTGCGCGTGCCATTATACATATATATCAACATTTTCCGATAACGCAAGTCAGAATCGAACCAATTGTAATTGTAAACTGCATAGCTGATGTATTCACTCTAAATATGAGACGAAAATGGGGAGAGTAAATGAAGCGAGTTAAATATTACCAGAGGTATGTATGTAAATAAGAAAAGTAGAAAGGCAAATATAAACAAATATTCAGGAAAAACATAATAATAATAAAGCAAAAAGTTTACCGTTTCCAAAATCTGCTGCGCATAGTAGCAAATAAGAAAGATTTGCACCAACGAGCAGAAAAGAAAGAACGCCAACATAATGATCGCATCAATATTGGCACCAATGGTGATTTGAAAGAGCACAAAGCAGATAATCAGCGCAGTCGAGGCAAAGCTGATAAAGAGCGAAATACCGAAGACATCATTCAAAGCCTGTGATAAGCTGCAAGAGTATCGAAAGTATTGAAGTAACTGTAACAATAACTAATTCAAAATTCTAAATAATATGATATACGCACTTCAAAATCTTTTGATGATAGGCAATAATGCTGCGCAGAAAACCCAAATCATGCCCAGGACACCAGTCATCCCCCGGTTTGCTTCTACTGCCGCCCCCTCCGCCCGCTACATGCAACTCTATGCGTCGTGCCAGTTGCCGATAATGCATTATCAACTGCACTGCCACTGCGCTCAAGAGCAAGTCATTGGCCAATTGTCCGGAGAGACACGCTTGCCCGGCAGCGATTTGCGTCAGATACATCGGATAATAGCGCCAATCATTATTATGCCAATCAAATGGCGTCCAACAGTTGTAGGGCAGCGTTTTGCCCACAACACGCAGCGCCAGCCAAACTTCATAAATGAAATAGTTGAGTAGCGGAAATAGATTATAACTCCAGACCAGCAGCTCGTGCAGCAAAATAAATGCACACGCGAAACGTTGGTAACGCTGTAGTGCGCGCTGCACTTCGTATCTCATTTGCTCGGCCAGCGTTTGCGGATAGAGCGCATGCAGCGCTTGCATCATAGCTGTGATGTGCGCGCGTTGCCGCCAAATGCTATGGATTTTGAAATCGCCTACAATGACGAAACCCACAAATGACGAAAGCATTGTTGCCTCAACGAAGTTGTTGTTATTTGCGAAGGCCATAAATATGTAAAGCAATTCGCTAAGTAAGGTTATGTTCATGTTGGCTATTGTGATGATGAAAAATATGCTCAACAGCTGACGACGTATGTTGTTGGTGCGTTGCCCGGCTTTCTGGTATGCGTCCAGGCCAATGCTTGTGTAGAATATGTTGGCGAGCGTGTTGAAACTCTCGAAATGTATGGATTGGTTGGACATATTGACGCTTTGTGTAGGTGCGACAGGCGAGCTGGTGGCTATATATATAGCTGGCGATGTTTATATGTTACCAGGTATGTGCATGTTGCATGCATATTGTATCACCGGAAATTTACGCGGCTTACCTAATTGGTATAATGGACGCTTAATTGGTTATACACTGAACAAATATTTTAAGAGTGGTATAATGGTTTGGTTTTGTTAAGGCTTGTAAAATTTGTGTAACAAACAAAGTATATTAAAGACCTATGACCATAAGTGGCTTCAGTAGATTCGGTTGTGTTGTCGTAAAGTGAATAAAGTTAAAAGTTTAAGAGCTAGGAGATTTTGAGTAAAGCGTTAAGGATTTGCAAGAATATAATTTGCAAAAGAAATGTTAAGAGGAACTGAAGAAATTAGTAACAAATATTTGCGTTAACAAAACTGTTAAAAATTGAACCGAGCTTTTTCTTCTCACTTTCTTCTAATTTTCTTCTTCTTCTTTACTGGCGTATACACCGCTACACAGTTATAGACGAGTTAACGACAGCGCGCCAGTCGTTTCTTCTTTCCGCAATTTGGCCCCAATTTGAGATAGCAAATGCAGCGAGGTCCACTGATCTCTCCCACGGAGAGGAGGTATTCCTCTTCCTCTGCTTCCTCCGGCGGGTACTGCGTCGAATACTTTCAGAGCTGGAATGCTTTCATCCATTCCGACGACATGACCTAGCCAGCATGGCCACTGTCTTTTAGTTCGCTGAACTATGTCAATATCGTCGTATATCTCATACAGCTCATTGTTCTATCGAATACGATATTCGCCGTGTTCAACGCGCAAAGGACCATAAATCTTTCACAGAACTTTTCTCTCGCAAACTCGTAATGTCGACTCATCACATGTTGTCATCGTCCAAGCCCCTGCATCATATAGCAGAACGGGAATAATGAGTGACTTATAGAGTTTGATCATTGTTCGTCGAGAGAGAACTTTATTTCTCAATTGCCCACTCAGTCCGAAGTAACACCTGTTGGCAAGAGTTATTCTGCGTTGGATTTCGAGGCTGACATTTTTGTTGGTATTGATACTGGTTTCAAGATAGATGAAAATATATAAGATTTCGAAGTTATGACTGACGACGGTGACGTGGGAGCCAAGTCGCGAGTGCAACTACTATTTGTTTCATGACATGAGATATTTCGGCTTGTCCTCGTTCACTACCAGACCCATTAGAGCGTTTATTGAGGTCAATGATATCAAAATCAGATTTTCGATTCAGCTCTGCAGCTCGAATTATTTGCTCCAGCAGCAGATTGAGGAAGTCGCATGATAGAGAGTCGCCTTGTCTGAAAGCTCGTTTGGTATCGAACGGTTCGAAGAGGTCCTTCCCGATCCTGATGGAGCTGTTGGTATTGTTTAACGTCAGTTTACACAGTCATATGAATTTTGTGGGGATAACAACTGGTGGTATGTGTCGATCCTCTTTTCACGGATCTTCTCCAAGATTTAACGTACGGTGAATATCTGGTCAGCGGTTGATTTTCCACGTCTAAGGCCACACTTAGAAGGTCCAATCAGTTTGTTGACGGTGGGCTTTAATCTTTCACACAATACGCTTATATGCGATGTTGAGGAGGCTAATCCCACGCTGGTTGGCGCGGATTGTGGGATCTTCCCTTATTGTGGATTGGACGGAGCACACTTAAATTTCAATCGCTGGACATGCTTTCGTCTGACTATGTTCTACATAGAAGTTGATGCATGCTCCTTATCAGTTTTTCATCGCCGTATTTAAATAGCTCGGCCCGATCACTTGGTTGTTATTACTTTCCTGCAATTCAGTAGGCTAGCCATGACCGTCATCAAGAGGGCTGTTGTTTCTTTTTCATTGGGGCGATTTTTTACGTGAGGCGTCTCAAACCCACCGCACAACCCTGAGGAAGGATGGTTCGCCTTCGCACTTTAGCTCGTATTCAAAAGTAGGTTTTTTGGCTACCCAAAGGCTCCTTGTTCCAAGACCGGAAGTCTTGAGCTGCTTGAGCTATATAAAAAATTTTTTTTCTGACCACTTCCAAGTGAATGGCGCTCAGAGAACTTTCCTCACTTGAGTGAACTTCTACACATGACTCCATCCATTCTCACTCTATACATGTTTATTCTGACAACCGATTAGAACTGAAGCGGAAACCCACACAAAATGCATCTGAACTCGAAATTTCGTTTTGACGGGGTCAGACCGTATGGAGAGGAATGTCAGATGTGTAGGGTTAGCTGGGCATGTAAAAAGATGGTTAGTGTCATGCGGAGACTCGTTTCACGTTGGACATATGTTTGATTTGTGGAGCTCAAATCTGAATGAAAATGTTCCTGTTCCATACAAAAACTTGAGAGTAATCGGTCAGTTTGTAGGACAGCTAGGTATATGACTTGGTTGACTGGTTGAAAAGTGAGGTGTCGGAGACGCCAAGAGACACCAGACCGCAGACGGTCGCATTTATGTCATCGCAAAACCCATTGTACTACCGAAAGCTAGGTATATGATTAGGGCGGTTGGTTGAAAACTGCGACGCGGGAGCGTCAGACCGCAGATGGTCGCATTTATGCCATCACAAGATCTATTGCACCACCGAGTGGTAACCAATTAAGCCTTATTATACAACTCAGTGTAGTTGGTAAAAAACCGTTTCTTTTCGTCACCAGCTGCAAAATGTTTCTAAAGTTGGAGCATTGGGAGCAGTGGAAGACATCCAGTGTCAGCTGGCTGAAGGCTGGGCATTCAAGCGGCTAATCATCCCCGCGCATGCTCTGCATTCCGCTGAATCCACTTTTATAATTTCTGAAGTAGGGATCTTAAGAGCAGTTGCCCTGTGCTGACCCATAAAACGTAATAAGTTCCTTCTTTTCTAGAAACATAGCCTTAATATTATGGTAGTTCGGTTTGAAGAATTTTCTCAAAGATTGTATCATTGCCTTGGACAATAATTCACGCTAAATTTTGTGAAGATGTTATTCCACTTAAAAAGTTTCCTCTACAAGAACTGTATTAAATTGACCAGCTTTTATGGCAGCGTGGTGCTAAAGTAGTCCGATGTCGGCGGTTCCAACAAATAAGTAGTTTATTGAATTAATGGGAATGGGGTGAATGGGCAGACGGTAGGCGGAATTGGCTAAATCGACTCCGATTGCAAAATTGTGACAAATTTAATATATACATTGGGAAAAGATAATACCTGTAGGTGGATCGAAATAATGAAATATAACCGAACATTGGTTACAACTTCCGAACCATTAACCTACCATTTCTCTTGAGTTATGAGTTGAGCATTGATATGCTCCTGAAATGTCAAAATTTTTTGAGCAGTGTAGTGTCACTGAAGTAAGAAGCCCCATTAGAATACCAACAAAAGTAATTTTACTAATTTAATATCACATAATGAAGCAATTAATAAGCACGCCACAAATTTCGTTTTAAATTTCATATTTAAAATTAATGCTTAGTATATGATGAGGAAATACAGTAAATTCGGGTTGAGAACAAGCTGTATGTTCGATATTCATAGATATTTAGTTTGGTGCCACGAAGGGGCTAACAATTTTTCATTACACTAATGTTTAGTCAAATATGCAAACTCATCACCTATAGCGGTCACCATTTCTAGCTAGAAAGTAAAAAAAATGTCCACGGCAGTTACAAAAACTATAAATATGAACATTCTATTTGCATAAATTTAAAGTTCAAAACATTGAAAATAAGGTGTTGGACTCAATTGTGGCTGGTTTCAAATATTCCTTCCTTCGAAATAATGTTTAAAGTCATGTTAAGACTGGTCTATAGAAATGTAGTAATTGGTTTTGGTTATCAAAACAACTTTTCAAAATGTTGGAAAAAATAAAAATTAGATCAAAGTTTCGAAAGAAGATTGGACTATATAAAGTTCTATTGAAAAAACCCAAATAACTTAATAATCAAGCGAAGAAATCGAAAATTTAAGTAAATGAGGTGAACTCATATTGTACAGCACAAGCACAAGTGAAAATCTCTGATTACCACAGTAAAATACATTTTTTTTTAGCAAAATTCGTTTTTTTATTTAACATTGTTCCCTTCAAGGGTGTCCTTTGCTTCAAAATAGGCCTCAGTTTCGGCGATCACCTCTCCATTCGAGGAATATTTCTTCCCAGCGAGTATTCTTTTGAGATCCGAGAACAGGAAATAGTCGTCGTGGGACAGATGTGGAAAATACGGCGGATGTGGAAGCAATTCGGAGCTTAACTCATGGATTTTGCATTCGCTTTCATTGATTTAACAATTTCTTTTCCTTCAAAAGCAGCCGTTTTGCGGCGATTTCGTCCATCAAATGGTCGAAGAACGCTATGTAATAGTTGATATTGATAGCCCTTCAATTTTCAAGGTAGCCAATAAAAATTACTCCATGCGCATACCAAAATAAAGACGAATTAACCTTGCCAGCTGACTGTTGCATTTTCTCAAGATTTGGAGCGAGTTTGGGGAGTCTATTCGGATGACTGTTAATTGGATTCCGAATGAAATGATTGGGCCATGTTTCATCCATTGTCACAGATTGACACAAAAACTCGGGTTTATAAAGCTCGAAAATCTCCAAACTTTGTTCCTAATCGTCAGCTCGTCGTTGTTTTTGGTCAAAAGTGAGCTCGCGCATCGCCTACTATGCGTTTAGCTTTCTCGCACCCAAATACTCGTGATTGATATGATAAACACTTTCAATTGATATATTATAGGATGCCTGCCTTCTTGAACAACTTCACTTTATGGTCATCCAAAATTATTGTGTAATTTGATAACCTTGAAGCATTGAAGGCCGGAGGGCGGAACTTTAATCCGCTAAATCTAACCTACTCCTACTGACGTCTATTCTGCTGCAACTGTTTAGCTTAGTCATGACGGCAGTTGCTGCAACAGCTTTCCACTTATCAGAGGACTGATACACAGGTGCAGTCAAAGTTTTCTCCATTAAACTATCTACTGCACTATCACATAGTGCAGTTTCTAGCTTTTCCCTTATGGTTAGAAACCGAGAACAATGGAAAAACACGTGTTCACAGTCTTCTATGGACTCCGTATACATCGAACAATATGGACTGACGTCATTTTGGAATTTGTAATGACAGCCACTAAAGCACCTATGCCCGCTTAAAATTTGGTCAAGTGGAAATCCAGATCACCATGTCGTCTAGTTACCCACGTTTGGATATCACGTATGCCTGTAAGTCCACTGACCTTTGATTAAGGTTTGCCAATGTTACTGCCATATAATTATACTCTTCTTTCTCTCCCCTCTTGTTTTGATTTCTGTAATTGGCGCTGATAGCCCATATAATCTCGTGAATTCGTCTCCTTGGATGTCTATGGATGTCTACTAGTTAGTTCTTCAGCTGCTTCGCTGGATATAGTTCGGAAAGCACTTGTTACTCTTATTGCTGTACGTCGGGCCCAAACTCTCATAAAAAGCCTTAAAATGTAATTTGATCATTTTCGAAATAGGGGGTCTTGGCAGGGATTATGAGCTTCTTTTCTGTAGAAGCCAAATTTTTGCTGTGCGAGAATCTTTTAGCACATAGCTATTTTCAACAAACAGATCTGCAGACATCTGCTATTAAAAATTCGTCCATTGTTGCAACACACTTAACGAAATGCAAATGCGGCATTGTTGCAACATGCAAATACTGACAAATAAAGCAGATGTCATAACAATGCTGAGTGGTGGAACAAAAATTGCAGTAAAACCAATTTTGTGCCGGGCGCAACATGCATCCACTCTCAGCGCTAGGCCCCAAAGCGCGTTGTTGTTGCCGCACCGTTTCGAACGTCGACAACATTTGTACAGAAAGTGTTAAAACATTTCGCATTTGTTGCAACATGCTTGGCAAGGCTTGCAACAGGCTTGTTGCAAATAGATTTTCGCATTCTCGATTGAGAAATTTGTAAAATAACAGAAAATTGATTGTTGGACAACACGTTACTGGTCCAGCCTTTGCGGCACTGGCAACACGCATTCGCTTGTAAGATGTGTGTGTGTGTGTGAGTGTGCCTATTGCCATCTTCACCCAACCCACTCGATTCGGAATTTCAAGTGGTAAAGTAATGCTGCGTTGGTAATTTGCATGCATGCAACATGAACATTGCAGAGACCAACACACGCATATGACAGCATACATATGTTTGCATCTGTGCGTACGTGTAGTCTGTGGAGTGCCACACTGCCCCAATGACCTGCTGTTGCGAGCGTTGACTACAGCAACAGTAAAATTTTGCAACAGCTCCTCTGGCGCTGGCATACAATTGTAAATGCAACATGGAGCACCGCTTGGCTGCCGCTGATGTTATGGCATCGATATGTGTGTACAAGTAGTTGTAGGAACAGGGACAGTTTGAAAAGTTAGTATTTTTTATATGCAACGTTGTTTGACGCCAATTGGAGATACCAAGTGCAGCCAGATCCTTCTCCACCTGATCTTTCCAACGGAGGGAGTCTTCTTCTTCCTCTAATTCTAGCGGCGGCTTCGAGGCTGATATTGTTGTTGGTGGAGATTCTGGTTCCAAGATAAACGAAAGTATGACTTCAAAATTATGACTGTCAATCACGAATGCGATCACTTTTTGCTTGATAACAGAAGATATTTCGTCTTGTCTTCGTTCACAACCAGACCCATACTCTTCGCGTCTTATTCAGTTTTGAGAAAGCAGAACTAAGGGCGCGGTTATTATGGTCTATGATATCAATAACATAGGCGTACTCCAACAGCTGCATACCTTTATAGAAGATTGTACCTTCTCTATTCAGATCTGCAGCTCAAGGCTGAAGAAGTCACACGATATCGAACGGCTCGACAGGTTCCTCCCGTTCCAGGCAAACTGAAAATCTGGGCGTTAGTAGATTCCAGATCGAAAGCCACACTGATAAAGTCCAATCAGTTTGCTAACGGTGGGCTTTCACACACTACGCTTGATAAGACCTTAGATGCGATATTGATGAGGTCGCCGTTTTTGTGGACTGAGCAGAGCACACTTAGATTCCAACTGTCGGGCACTCTTTCATCGGACCAAATATTGCAAAGCAGCTGATGCATGCTCCTTATAAGTTCTTCGGCGCCATCTTTGTATAGCTCAGCCGGTAATTCATCGGCTTTTGTCGCTTAGTTGTTCCTCAGACGGGTGATTTTTCTTTGAATTTTTTACAAATCGTAATTATCGCCATCAAAATAGGTTGTTGTTGTTGAACAACTACGACATCATGTTCATAGAGCCATGCCTGTTTACCAGTAATAATGTGTTTGCTGAAGGTAGATTTTCAGTTATGTTTCAAGAATCTCTATTGGATGCCATTTTTGCAAAAGATTCAGGGTTTCTATTACGAGTCTAGCATTGATACGCATTATACCCGAAATATTAACCAAAATGTAGTCAGTCGATCTGTAAGAGAAGTTACTATATCTCTGATGATAACACAACGGTTTGGAGCACTGGTTCTTTACATTTTTCTATGTTATCGTAGAGTTATATTCACGACCCCCGTGTTTTTGTGGAAACCATCCCTGTAGTCGTCTGCTTGTAGCAGAGTCATCTCCTTGGAACATCGAGAGATCTTTCCACGAATACGCCGACAATATCGAACAGTACAGAATTCAGACTTCGGCCGCAATAAATTTGCACGCATTGCCCAGCATTCAAAGTGTAGCCATCAACACCTTCACCAACTGCCTACTAGTGAATGACGCACTTGGAGTCAAAAAGAAGTCTAACGCGCAATGAGTCCCCACATTAACCTAACCACTTCATTGCATGTCCTGCAAACCCCACTCATCTAACAGCTTACTCCCTATGATTTGGCCCCGTTGAAACAGTACGTTTTCTAGGCTTAACGTTAGATGATTTCCACGACAATCAACCTGAGCTTTTAAAGCGAAAACCAGAAAATCGCTACTACAAACTCTCCGAAACACTTCTGCAAAATATTTATTGATTCCGAACCCGGGATTACATTGAAAACATAAAATTTCAAGCAAACTCGTTGTTCAGTCTTCGTTTTTGGCTTTGAACGTATAATAGACCTTGAAGTCGTTTACTTTACTTGTCAATATAAGAATTCAGCAATTCAGAGACGATGTTATCGTTCGAAACTAATGATATTTCATGTTTATCCATAAGAAAGTGATCATTTGGATTACGAGTAGGTCTTAAGAGAGGCAGTAATGAAAAAGCACAACAGATTTTGGAAATTTGCTACAAGCTACGAGTATATCAATGATTCCCTCTCGGACTCTAAATACTTTAACGTTGAAATCACTGATCTCCCGATGCACAAATTGCTGCCTTTGACTTCAACCATAGCTGATGAAATCCGAGAAATGTTAAAGTATAAGTATCAGACTTATTGAGATATATATATCTGGGATCGTTAATAGCAAAGTCAAAAAATATATTAAAAGAGATTTTCTCTTCAAAAAACCTGCTACTTCATTGGAATTTGTGGTACGTAGATGCCTGTCGAATATTCAGTGTTTAAGAAGCCAACTTCATTACACGTTTTCTTCATTGGATATATTAAGTTGGTTGACTGATTGAAAATAGAGACCGCAGGCGACCTCATTTCAGCCATTATTAGGGGCCCATTATACCTTCAATTGCTAATCAATTACGCCGTATTTAAAAACTCAGTGGATTTTTTAAAATACGTGATTCCAATGTTCAATTTGGATGATAATCCGCCCAAACCGGCTGAAGGCTGGGCATTAACAAATATAATGCTCATGCGTCTCACCATTCTCTGCGCATGCCTCTAATTCTACTTTATCAAGTTCCTGATGATGGGGAATTAGAGATAGGCGCCTTTTGATGATTCCTGTTCCTCTATGTGTCCTTACTTCAAGGAAATCTCAAATGAGCTGAATAGTATATGGGAAATACTTGCTTGTCAGTTGTCTGTCAAGAAATCAGGAAAACCAACCACGGAAGGCGGATCTTTCTTCACCATGATAATGTGAACTCTTACACATCGACTGAAACAACTGCATTTTTGAGTTCATAAAGCAATAATTTGATGAGTCATACAACGTAAAGTCCTGACTTCGGACCGAGTGATTTCTTTTTATTCCCATACGTAAAATATAAAGATGTTTTTGGCTGCCCCCGAGCGGGTCAAACGTGCCAAGCGTCTGCCTTTTCGTTTCCTTCTATCGGTATAGGTTAATGGACTTGTTGTTTAGAGTAGAAGCCCACTTGGCCCCTTCTGTCGTGGCAAAAATATCGGTATGAAAAACTGAATTGTAGTCATTTCGCTTTGGTTCGCTTCTCTTAATGAGTCTTCATTTGATCCAATGACCTATTGAGCCGGCTGAAAGTAAAGGTTGCATCATACTTCACTTGACTATGTAGTATAAATACTGAGGATGGGTTTCAGTGATGTATTAGGTGTGAGCGCTTTCAGTGTCAAAGCAAGATGGTGATCGAACTTCATATTTTTGTGGCATCATTGCTAAATAGAGAGCCTTATCAGGATACGTATTATTTTCCGTGTTTCATCCTAAGACGTTTTAGTAAGACGCGATATCATGCTCAGTTTCGAAGTAGTTCAGGATCGAGCTTTTGTGCTAATTTCTCTTCGCTTAACCCATATGATATTTATGTTAATACGACCCATTTACGAGGGCTGCTATATATATTTCTGGTCTAATAATGAAAATAGGCATATTTATCAACGAAAATGTTTTTTTTTTTTCGTTGGATTTGGCTCGTCTTGGAAGACCCACACGGTCGATTGGTGTTTTGTTTTGGGCTCATACGCATAGATCCATTATTCGTCAACTGTGACGATCTTATAAACGTCTTTTGAAGCACCGCGATCGTATTTTTTCAGCATTTCTTTACACCAATCCACACGAGCCTTTTTTTGAGCGATTGTCAAATTGTGCGGGATCCAACGAGAACAAACCTTTTTTACGGCCAGGTGTTCATGCAATATCGAATGTATGCTGGTGGGAGAAATGCATAGGCAGGCCTCTATCTGAAGGTATGTTACATGACGGTCTTGCATTATCAGATCACGTACGGCATCGATGTTTTCTGGCACAACGGCTGTTTTTGGACGACCTTCACGGAATTCGTCTTTGAGCGAGCGTCGGCCACGATTGAATTCGTTGTAACAGTTTTTCACAGTGCTATAGGATGGTGCTTCATAGCCATACAAAGATTTTAGTTCATCGATGCACTCTTGTCGTGATTATCCACGTCGAAAGTTGTGAAAAATGATCGCACGAAAATGTTCACGAGTTAATTCCATTTTTGTCCGAGATGAATTTTTTAATTCCCTGTAAATAAAAGAATTCACGATTAAATGACAAAACGTTCTGAGTGATGTTATGCTAAAAAATGTCAAACTTTCCAATGGAAATGTCAGATTGCACCTGGCAACACTTAGTGTCGCCTAGTCCAGAAATATATATAGCAACCTACGTAGCAACCCAATTTTCCAAAAAAAGAGGCTGTTTGACACTCTACTCTTATAAATGATTGTCTTTGACGGATCTTAAGCATAACCAAGACTGCCATTAGAAAAAAGTTTTAAAAGTTATATTATACTCTTCTCTGGTAAACCACAACCCACCACAAGAATTGAAAGTTTTCTCGTATTTTAGCTAAGGATCTCTCTCAAAATTTTTAAATAATCCATAGACTTATCGAAGTGCGCGTGTATCTATGGTATTTGGGTGCATACAGTAGCAGCGATTGCTTAGTTAGTTGCATGCCACATGTGTATGGCGTGTTGGCATTGTTGTTGTTGTTGTGTGTGTGTGATATTTGGAAACAAGTACAAGCAGCATTTATGTATGTAGATGTATGTGCATTTTTGTAATTGTGGCATGTTGCAAGTACGCCAAGGACAATTTTCGTATTGTGGACAGCATGTCAATCATGTGCCACATTTGCTATATTAATGTTGCTGCCACATTCCTGAATGCTGCTACTACACGACTACTGCTGCCATTGTTGTTGTTGTTTAGTTTCCTTGTACCATTTTCGGGCATTGCGAACCAGACATACATACACATATGCATAAAAAGCAACACATATACATATGAACTTACATATACACGCAGCTGGACGCATAAACAAGCACACACATACATACATATTTACATACGTAATCAAAAGGCAACTCATTGCGAAAATTCTTAAACAGCTGTTGCGTCGTTCGGGGAGTTGGCAATGCCCATCAGTGCGACTTGTCGACAAGGCAATCGTCGTCATTGTATTGCAACATATTGTTGCAAGTGCAGTTATATTGGTTACTGACAGCGAAAAATGTGCATACGATATATTTGTTGGTGTGTTTATATATATTTGTATGTTTATGTGTGTTCTTCTGAGCGCATGTATGTGTGCGTGTGTAAGAAGCAAGCGCAACGGAAACGCTTGGTACGCCGGCATAAATCGTATAAAGTCTGGCGTAAAAGAAGTTGCTGAAAAGGAGAAAAGGAGAACAAAAAATTAAAAAAAAGCAAAGAAGGATGGGCTAAGTTCGGGTGCAACCAATCATTTCTTTTCGCTTTTATACTATTGCACTTTGCACAAAACAAAGCTAGGGAAATACCTTAAGGTGCAAACCGTCAACCAGAGGATCGGAATGCAAGCAATTTTATGTTTACAAACATTGTGACAGTTTCCTGAAATTGTTAAGTTAAGTTGCTAAGTTATTAGTACTGTCCCTAATTACTATGCCAAATATGAATGCGATCTGTCAACCATTTTGTTTACAGCAGCTGCTTAAGTCGGTACACCTCAGTGGTAGGTTGCGATTTTTGAATGGATAAAAATATCGAACAAAGAATTTGTCTCAAATTATGTATTTCTAACCAAATCTCGTGTGCTTAATCGCTGCGAATGGTGCTGCAGGAAGGATATGGTGCTTGAAAATCGTCAGGCAAATGTTAGAGAGTTGGCAAGAGACCACGGCATCTCCCGCGAGTTCGTTCGAATAATTTTGGGTTCTTGCTCGACTCGTTCCGATAAAGCTGTATTGTTTTTACATCCAGCCACGGCTGTGGCCAAATTTAAAGCCATAAACGCAATGAATACCATCGATAAACAATCGTTTTCAGAAGATTTGGCTCCGTGAACCCATTTTCAGTCAATCGAAGAGCTGAAACAAAATTTGCTGAAGATTTGAAGACCTTTCCAAAAAGTGCTAATGAATAATATTTCGAGGACTGTAAAAATCGTTAGCAGAAGTATATTACATCTGGTGGGGATTACTTTGAAGGCGCAGCTATAGTTGTGTTCAAAATAATAGGAGTGCATCACAAAATGCAATAAAACAAACAAAAAAAAAAAAATAAAATATAATAAAAAATTGGAAATTATGACTAGTACATAATTTAGTTTAGTTAATATGTTAATATTTAGTAGAGTAACCGCCATTTGTTTTATTAGATCTGCGGACATGGGATCGATCAGATCACGACACCTTTTCATCGGGATTTGCTGCCATGCTCCGTGGACTGTGCTTCATAATTCCCTTGAATTTGATGGTCTACGGTCAGCAACAACTTTTTCACTATCTGCCCATTAGTTTTTTTGGGAATTAAGGTCAGGCGACTGAGCTGGCCACGACATAACCTCAACTTTATTGACCCGAAGTCATTCCTTTGCCGTTTTGCTTGTATGTTTCGGATCGTTATCTTGCTGAAATAACCACTTTAATGGTATATTCCATTCCGCCTATGGCAGCATAATTTTTTACAATATATCCACATACACGTACTGATCCATGGTTTCTTTTATCAGATGGACTGGTGTCGAGAAACTTTCCCACTATGCACCACCATGTAAGACGGAATTCTGTATTTGGTGAATGGCAGATATAGTGCCTAGACCCTGTGCCACCAAATAAAACTACCTTACATTCCTCTGTCCACAAAATTTATTCTCTATTTCTCCGGTTCCCAGTTGCCATGTTCCATGGCGAATTGGAGCCGTTCTCTAATTAGGTTTCTTTGTCAATTGTAGAACTTTTAGCGGACAGGGGAATTGGTATCATTTGATCAGAGCACCCAAGTATTTCTTTAATTTTTTTTATAAGTTTTCCCGTTTTTTCTAAGATTTTTAATGATTTCACGCTTTTTGTCGCTGGAATATTTCCTCTGCCCATTAATTAAAATAAATGACTTATCCTTTAAAAATCCCATCGTTTTTATTTTTTTGTACTTACTTCTTAGTTTTTTACAGATTTTGTTTAAATACTAAAGCATTTGGTAGCTCACACTCCTATTTTTGTGAACAGCGCAATTCAGTGACCGACACAGATTTGAACTCATAACATTGGAAATAATGTAAACAGCTGAAGTTTATGCTTTGTGTTTTACTCGCGGAACACCGTTAAAAATATTTCTTGAAAAGTGCTTGACGTTCATGTTTTAACATGATAATTTTTTGGGTTAAATATTCTTCTCAGGGGCACTCCTATTATTTTGAACACAGCTATACGAGTACGTTTTCATGCGGCCAAGTGTCGAAAAAGAGCTTTCAGAGTTTGTATTCGTCGCAGAAAGTGTGCAGAATATGCGAAGAAAACTATGCTTTTGAATCTATCTATCAAACAGTCAATAAGATTTTCTATTTCTTTGGTTTTCAAAGCGCATACTATACTTTTTCTGGAAGCGGCAAACTCAGTTGAAATCCTCCAATACTTCTCTACAAAAGCGCGCCTTGAAATCTTTGTCGATTGCAACCAAGAGGGGAATGTACACTGAGAGCCTGTAGCATTCTTCGCAAGTTCTCGCGCAGAAAGTTGTACGTTTTGTTTGTCGGCCGCAGATTCCTCGTTTTTAGTTGTCAAATTTCTGTTTTTCGATTTCGGTATGTATTTATCATATTTGATGCCTTTGTCAGATCGATCAATTCCTTCTGAAGAATCATACTGGGTAAATGAGTTACTCATAGAATATAACATAGGCAAAAAACCTCAATTATAAATTTGAAATTTGCGCACGGCCGCCACGAGTACCGTTGCTTTTCCCGCTGTTTCCTTATTTTTCCAATTACTAATTTTTCTATGTTGGAAAGCTTGAAGGATAAGCCGTGAGGTTTAGATCACAGATGGTAAGAAGATGAATGCAGCATCTATTTCAAGTTCTTTATCAAGACACGACACTTCAAATTTAGCACTTTCAGTTACGGATCTAATTGGATTTATTAACAATTCAATCTGCATACGTTGCTACACTTTGTAACTTCAGTGGTTTAGGAGATATATACCTTAAACCAAATGTGGGCCACGACCACTTTATAAAAATTCCTAGCCCACCGGTGCCTCTTGCTACTGCGATCGCCAGTGACAAACTAGAGTTTTACGAGTATATGTAAATTTGGTGCTTAGCTATGGTTTTATATGTGTTTTCGATTAATGATGTTTAGTGGGCGTGGTTGTCGTCCGATTACGCCCATCTACGGACTACACCTTATTTTTTTGCGAAGGAACATGTGCACCAAGTTTCATTAAGATCAAAGTTTGGAAGAGATATACATTAAACTTATTAGGGGCAAGATCACGCTTACTTTTGAAAGATTTTCAAAGAAAAAATCAAATTCTGTAGCAACATGTTGCAAGAGTATAAAAAAGCAACATTGCATGTGCATATAGTAAATTCAGCCACAAAGGAATAAGCGGAAAAACATATTGGAATTCCATTGTGTATACGCTGGTTGGTGGCATGCGACTCTGCGACAGCCGCGACCCCCCCACACACGCCTGCTATCATAAATGCAGCAGTCACTGTGCGAGGTCAACACGCTGGTCGCAATTTATCAGCCTACTTAATGCACTTGTGAGCGGCTGCTTTCTGGTGGGTGGGAAACCGTGGCAATGTGCTCTTCAGCAAAAACTTCCATTATTTATTTATTGATTGTAAAACATATTTACAAATGACAAAGAATTCAGTGCAAAGCAAAAATGAAATCACCGCAAGGAAATTATGTGAAGGGGTCCCACCGCTTGAGTCGGGCGATAATTCCTTTTGACTTGAGTGCGTCCGGCACGAAGAGGACACTAGATTAATGCGTTGGTTTTACTTATTAACGACCAGAAGATGGGTGTATGGGATATGATGTAAAAGAGGCTGAGTGATATGCCTTGTGTAAAAGTATTATACAATGACTTTTAGACACAAAATTTTACTCCTATTAAATCTCCGCGTTGACACTGAGTAAACCTTGTATTTTTTTTTTGAAACAAGAAAAACAGCACAAAATTTAGTTTCAGCCCCACAATTGCAGTTTTAGTTCGTATAATCTTTACCCACATCTTCATCAGTAGGACTTTATAGAAGTCTTTATCTTATGTGCTTAGATTATTTGTAACTTAACCTAATGGCCCACATTTTGATTATGTGAAAGCTTGACGGACACATAAATAGTCTCTGGATCACGCCTGGGAGCGCATCCTATCCATTATCCACAAGTCTTATTACAGCCGCTTAATATTATATGTTGGGGACTATGACAACTGGTTCTGTAAACTTTTTTCTACCAATCGGAATCTGCATTTCATTTTGTTTTAAACTAAGTAATTCGAAGAACACAAACTCACCTGATTCTCACTAAGAACCCAGTGCTGGTAATCTTTTAGATCCTCTTTTCATTCATATCCTTTTCTGCGAAACCCAAAAATTGAAGAAGCTTAGAAGGTAATGGACAGAATATTAATTTTTCAAGAGGTTCCGAAAGAAGTTGCATTGCTAGTCCGAAGGACTTTCGTTCTCATACTTGATTCAACTACTTGATCTCACGTTTCAATTGAGAAAGAAGATTCAGATTACTCATTGGAGAAGATGGTTAACGTAAAGGCACATTATCTGTATGCAACACGTTAAGTATTTATACGAATGACTTGAAAATGAAGGTCAGAATCTTGTTATTGAAAGCACGGCAAGGAAAATCAAAACGCGATGGAGCGATCTACCTCGGAGTAGAACTGCAAAAGTCATCTGTAAAACGATACATCGGAAACATACAAAGCTCTATTGTCTCTCGATAGAAGGGGCTGTAAAGCTTCTATTGTCTTTTGATAGAAGGGACTGTAAACCTCCTATTGTCACTCGATGGAAAGGACTGTAGGAGCAAGATTGAAATATTCACTGGCCGCAGTCTGGTGGCGGTACACAACTACAGAATGAGGCCGACATATCAAGAAGATGTGATTGCAAAGAGGCAAGCATTAGGAAAGCAATGTAACCATTTGGAGGTCACACAGTGTGATACGTTGGAGGACGTATCGTTAGAGAAACCACAGAGTCTACTGAAATTCCCGGCAAGAGTGGACATTCGAAACGATGACTATTCCTCACGTACTTCGCAACGGTACTGCATCTGCTGTCGTAAGGGATCAAAACTAGTTCAAGCACGATTCATTAGCTTACCAGACCAATCTAACCTTATCTTATACGAATCTTCATTATTTTTTATTAGATATTTGTTCAGAGTGATAGCTGAAGGAGACAGACACAGAAATCATTAAAATGTGGGAGCAGAATTTACCTATAAGTTGGTCAAGCTTAGTTTGGGTGGTCGCCGTAACAACCAGAAGTTTGGATAAATATAAAATTGTATCTGCAATTAATGGTATTTGAAAGACTGAGGATTATAACTTAGAAGACAGAATTTAAAAAAAAATTGATGATTACACGAATTGACGTTCCATACTCCATAGATAACAGCTTTTCCGGCAATATGAAAATTACTCTCAAGATATAGAAATGATGCTAAATTCTATATCTTGAGAGTAATTTTCATATTGCCTCTATTTATGGAACATGCCAGCGCACCCGGCATTATATCTTAAGCCTGAAAAAAGTTCACAAATCGAAACGAAATTTCACGTACTGTAAAGAATGTGTTTCGCGCGCTTCGCTCAACTTATGGTGAAACCATCAAAATTTCGAGGCCCAGCATTCATTATGGGATATTATTCGACCGAGTGTACCACGTCCAGCACGCAGTGAAGAAAATATAGCTGCCGTAGCTGAGAGTGTTCGCGAAGACAGTGGAGAGTCGATTCGACGCCGTACGAAGCAATTCGGGCTGACATATGGAATGACTTGGCACATTTTATGTCGAGATCTTAAACTCAAAGTGTGATCTCGGCGACATTCGGTTGCAACAAAACGGCGCCACTTCCCACACAACGCATAAATGAATGAATTTATTGAGGGAACACTTCGGTGAGCAGATAATTTCACGTTTTTTACCAGTTGGTTGGCCACCAAGATCGTGTGATATCACATCGTTAGACTCTTTCCTGTGGAGATATGTAAAATTTAAAGTCTATGCGCACGAGTCATCGATAATCGGACTCAACGGTTGGACCATCTGACAAGTAGCCGCGGCCAACATTCGAAAATCATGTCTTTCAAATGTTCAAAAAATAAATGCCAATTAACGTCCTTTCGAATGATAATAAAAATTCCCCATTAAATTTGAAGTTTCTGAGTTTTTTCTTTAAAAAAGTGGGGAACCACTAAATGGATCACTCTTTACAAGGAGTTAATTTTGGTTGGTCTGTTTGTAGGGGAGTTATATGTTATAGTAGTCCGATATCTGCGGTTCCGACAAATGAGCAGCTGCTTGGGAAGAAAGGACGTGTGAAAAATTTCAGTTCTAAAACTCAAGTTCCTAGTTGCTTTCATTGCCTTTTATATATATATTTAAAGGGTCCCCGACATCGTACTATGCCCAAAATATAAGGTGACATTTGAATTTAAACTGCGCGCGTCGTAGGATTTAGAAAATTATTTTTTTTTTAGGTTGGTAGTACTGTCAGTCACATTTATGACAAATTTCTTGTCAAAATATTCATTAGTGTTTGAGATACGTGTCGTTTTGTGAGCTGCTAAAAGTGAGTTTTTCGTTTTTTGCGATGTCGAAATTTGTTGAGCAAAGAATTTGCATTAAATTTTGTTTACGGAATCAATTTTCTGCTGCGGATACGTTGAGGATGGTGCAGAAAGCTATGTCTAAAAAAAATGTTTACAAGTGGTATAGTGAGTTCCAAGCCGGCCGTGAACGTGTCGAAGACGAAGAGCGTCCAGGGCGACCATCAACCTCAACCGACGAAGCTCACGTTCAACAAATCAAAGATTTGGTGTTGAAAATCTGTCGATTAACAATTAGAGACCTTGCTGATGAAGTTGGCATATCGAAAGGCTCAGCCAATATCATTTTAAAGTAAGTTTTGGGCCTCAAGCGCGTCAAATCTCAACTGGTACCGAAAACATTGATTTTTTTGGAAAAAAGGCGTCGCGTTGAAGTGTGTGAAACGATGCTTTCTGACTACCAGGGTGTCATGAAATGCATTATAACTAGCGATGAGACTTGGATCTATGCTTACGACCCCGAAACAACCGATCAATCGAGCGAATATCGTGACAAAAAAGAGTCGAGACCAAAAAAATCGCGCCAAAGTTGCTCAAAAATCAAGGTCATGTTGACTGTTTTCTTCGATTATCGTGGTGTTGTGCATTATGAATTCCTTCCAACCGGTCAAACAGTCAACAAGGAATACTATTTGAACGTTTCGCATCGTTTACGTAACGCTATCCGCCTAAAAAGGACGGAAGTGTGGAAAGACAATTCTTGGTTTTTACACCACGATAATGCACCATCCCATACTGCCCTCGTAATTCGTGATAATTTCGCCAAAAACTCAACCCATACCGTTCCGCAACCACCGTATTCACCTGATCTGGTGCCGTGCGACTTCTAGCTGTTCACCAAGCTCAAAAGACCGCTCTGGGGACACCGTTTTTATATGATAGAGGAGATTCAAGCCGCAGTGAAGACGGAACTGAAGGCCATCCCGGAAAGTGACTACAACCAGTGTTTCGAAAATTGGAAAATCCGTTAGCATAAGTGCATTGCTTCGGGAGGGGATTACTTTGAAGGGGATGAAATTGATGTGGAACAATAAACAAAGAATTTTCAAAATAAATACAATACCACACCTTATTTTTTGGGCACAGTAGTATATCACAAAAACTCAAGTTCCTAGTTACTTCCATTTCCTTTTATATATGTATTTAAAGGGTCCCCGACATATCTCTGTGGGTGTTACAAACTATGTTTCACACTTAATATATCCTCTACATGACATCGAGAAACTCCCTCGCGCCTGTTAGAAACGGCCATTTTAGCTCAGTGACAATGTGTTTTTTTACTTCTAATTACTGTGCTGGAATTTCTTTTGCCTCTTTAACTTTTCCTACTCATTTCCAGATTTACGTTTGAGCCATATCGGCTGTTTTTTTTACCGTACTACTTGTCTGCCATTGCCAAATGTACGGTTCATGCGAAATGAAATTGTGTTTTCCAAACCGGTTTTGTGCGTATAAATGGCGGCGTTGTAACTTTATACGCCTCAACACTTTGGTCTCGGCTTTATGGTAGCGCCAAAAGGAAATGAAAAAAGGAATGTAAAAATTTCGGTACTAAATTTGCAGCGTGTAAAAAATTAGAAAGCGAGGGGAAAATGATATGCTTGAAAAAGCTCTAGTAGGGCTCGAGTATCATGTGGGCGGCGGTGGGTGGCGAAAGTGTGTGCTTAAAATTGCAAATGAATTTAATGGATGCAAAATTAATAGCACACCAAAAGCGCTACAATAACAAAACTAGCAAACGCTTGTGCGGCAGAGTGGACGCCGCGCCATAAAAAAATGGCCAAGTGGACAACCAACCGTCATCGCGCCAGCTGTAAAAGGCAGGATTACTAACACGCGTTATGCTCACCGCAACTATTTATGCAATGTGAAAAGAAAAAAGTAAAAAGCCAAAAAATAATTATGCAATGAAAACGTGGAATGTGTACAATTTAGTTTTTCGACTTTTCTCTTTCTGCATTACTTTTATTTATTTCGATGTTGTTGGGTTTTTGTATGGCCGCAATGAATGAAAAATTTATGAATTTTGTGGTTGCAAAGTGTGCAAACGTTAAAATTTATACAGCAATGCACTAGTGTTGGGAATATATTTCAACACGTTAAATAGGGTGATCCATTTCGAACATCCCTACTTAAAAAAAAAGAGCACAGAAACTTCAAATTTAATGCGGAATGTTTATTATCATTCGAAAGAAAATTCTTTGGCATTTATTTTCTGAAGATTGTTTTTTTAAATTTTGGCCGCGGCTAAGTTTCAGGTGGTTCAACCGTTCGTTCGAGCATTTCGACTGATAACTGGCGATTGGCACGAGTGATGTTTTGCCCCAAGGCCTGAATCGAAGCGGTATTGTCCCTACAGACTTTACACTTTACATATCCTCACAAGAAAAAGTCTAACAGTGCGCTATCACACGACCGCCCCAAAACCTGAAATTATCTGCTCACCGAAGACTTCTCTCTATAAATAAAATGCGATGTATGGGAAATGGCGCCGTCTTGTTGAAACCAAATGTCGCTGAGTTTATTAGCTTCAATTTCAGCCACCAAATGCTCGGTTATCATGGCGCGATAGCGGTCGCCATTGATGGTTACGTTCTCACCGGCTTCATTTTTGAAGAAATATGGACCGATGATTCCACTGGCTTACAAACCACAACAAACCGTTGTTTTTTCTGGATGAAATGGCAGCCCTTGAATCGCTTCAAGTTGCTCTTCGTCCCATTTGTTGCAATTTTGCTTGTGTACATACCCATTGAGCCAGAAATATGAGACCCATTTGTCGCTGAACCAAATTTGGCTCGAAAACTTCGGATTTTCTTGGAACTTTTCAAGAGCACATCGTGGAAAGCGATTTACTTGGATCCCTCGTTTATGTATGGATTTTATATGGAAACTAACACGTTTCATGTACAGTTATGGACATTAATTTTCGCTAAATCAACTATGTATACCGCTTTCGTTGGTAGCTTTCCGCAAAAATCGTACGAAGACTCAACTAATATTCTCTATTTTGAGTTTAACATTGTCAGCGCCATCTACCCGAGTTTACTCTTTACAATCTTTGATCATAAATATGTAAGTACTGAGTCTCTTGGGTCGAGCATTAAGTACTGGGTCTAGTCTTTGCCAGTTACTTAGAAATTAAAGAGAAAATTTATAGAAACAATTTTTTTTCCATATTTTAATGTGGTCTACCTTTAAAAGTGAGAAACTAAAATTTCAAATCGAAAGCCCAAACATTTCTTAAGCTACGGGCTTCTAAAGTATATATAGTTCAGTTCATCTAGCCCTAGTATTAGTTTATCTTTAAATGAGTTTTTCTCGAAACTACATTTTTTTAATTTGCTTGAGTGACTACTCGGAGACAAATGATCGGATAGCTCTCAACTTTTTTGGTCTATAAGAGTATATAGTTCTCCATGCAATGACATCCCCCTATTGGCATATCTATATATTGTGTGGATTATGAGACAAGTTCATAGAAAAAAAAACGTTCGAAAATGTATGTGAATAGGAAAGTCAAAAATTCCTCGTAGCTGTATCCTCCGCGCAGGTGTCGCCATTTACAACATATTGACCTCAAACTGGCTATTGTTAGAGTCATTACATTGCTGAGCGACGACTTTAAGCGAAGGCTGGCGTATTTTCCCAATCATCCTTTTATGTTGGGTTGCTTTATATGCATCCTCAGAAGTAGGTGAATGGGTAATACAACGACCATTGCTAATGAGGTACCTAGCGGTAGGTATAACACGCTAGGGGTAAAGATACCCGAAACAAACCCTCATAATGAAGGAACGAAGGGGACTGGGATATTCGTACAAACGTCGGTGGAAGACGAGGCTAGAACCACCAACAGGCATAGTGATCGTATGAGCTTTGTCACCAGGAAGCCACACCTCCACTGCAACGGGAGCTAGTTGCGGTGGTTCTGGTACTACTTCCAAACAAGCTTTACAGCGCACGGGTGCCACAGTCTTTGAAGACTCGGACCAGGAAAGCGCTGTAAGCATAAACGCGGAAAGAAAAGAAAAACATCTTCGCTCTCTTGTGCAGGCGACTGAGGGTTCCAACTGTGGTAACAAGAGGGAGCTTGAAGGAAAAAGCGAAATACAAGGCGGCGGTCGGAATATGCACCCTCCGCGAAGGCAAGTCCAGCCTGAAGAAGAGGTGAAAAGGCTAGCTCGGGCTAGAGGGGAGGTGAAGAACGGCTGGGTACACTCTGCCACTCTAAATTGGAGTAATGCCTCTGGTCCAGCGTACGTATTGCTGATCGCATTGAGGATCATATAGCTGGAGAGAGGCGGCGTTCGTTGGAGAGTGAGCCCAATGAGCCCTCGAAAAAGAGGAAGTGCAAAGATGTAGCCGGGAAGCTAGATGTCAAGCAAACGGACGACGAACCAACAACGTCCAAGGCGGAGACGGCAGCCAATAAGATTGCGAACAGCAGTTGATCGTCGCGCCCATAGACCACAATAACCTGCTGGGACAGATGTCACAGGAGCAGTGAAAAATAGTGGAAATGAAGCTATTGAAAGCTCTCTTCTCGAGAATGAACGTCGAATCGAGCGCACCAATGCCGTCATTTGATGGAGCTGGATGGCTTAGCGGAGTCAAAATCTTGAAATGCAACGACAATACGACGTTAACATGAGTAAGGGAGGCGGTCAGAACGCTTCCAAACCTGTGGGAAGGAGTCAACCCGGAGGTGGTCGACTTTCTTTTGTAGTACGATCATCTGTCGGGACGAGGAGTTTTTAATTGAGCTGTTATTTGGCCATATTGAACGTGCCTCACATGCCTTGAACTAGTTTAGGCTACTCTATCGGATCGAAAAAGATTGACTCATAGTTCAAATTCAGCTATATATAATTTTGAGGCAACGAGGTGTTAAACTTGCAGTGGAAGAAAATGTAAATAACGGTAATTTCGCAATGCTCCGAAATATAATGTGCAACACTGTAAAAAGCTAAATTTTTTTCGCCACGCTAATATTTAGTTCACTCAAAATATTCCGCCATAAAAAAATATTAATTATAATTTTCGCCACTTTCACAGCGCTTTGCTCATTTGCTCATTTTCCGGACGCTCAAAGCTGCGCGTTAGCAAATTTTGTATAATTTTTTGTTGTAACCACTTTTAATTATTTATTTACGTTGGTTAGCCAACGGCATGCCAACAATAAGTACAACACAACAGTGGGTACAACACACCCAAGTAAATAAAAACAGCATACTGCAAACATTCTTTCATTCTTTGCGCGTCAAAAGTGTTGTAAAAGAACACGCTGTGTTTATTTATGCTCGCAATGCGCCTGTGTGTATGCACTCCTGCTTCAAAAGTGGCTCGCACTCACTGCATTAGTAGGGTAAATACGAAACGAATAGAAAGTAAGTGAAAAACGAATTGAAAAAAGATATCACAACGGCACAAGGGAATCACAGCCCAAGAAAGTCGGGCCGGAAGTGCCTGTGGCGTCGCAAACAGACGTCTAGGTCTACAGCCTTTCACTATATAATATGTTTTTAGTGTATTATTGTTGCATAATATATGTTTTTTTCTTCTTTATTTATTTTTCTAACTCTTCTAATTTTTGCTTGTACTTCTTTTGTTTTATTAGATTTTCGTTTAACTGTGAGTATTACAGTAAATTTTACTGACTAAGTATTTGTTTTTGGTATACGCTTTGCTGTTAGAGAAGTTTCATTAGTTTTCGCACATAGTGTTTATTCGTTCATGTGGAACACGGCTGGAATATTTACTGCGAAGAATGCTGGAATTAAGTAAACTTGTTCAAACAACAGCGCGTATTCGAGTTAGTTAAAAGTTCTGTTCTTTTTTCTACAAGTAAGTGTAGAGAATTCGTTTAGAATTCAGATTTTTGCAATAAATAAATCAGCAACAACAAATAGGTCAGCTGTTGAAACGACGGCGGTAGAAATTTTAAGTGGGACGGGAATACGAATTTATCGAAAGAGAGCGTGGTGTAATACGATAATATAATATGGCATTAATGGCTTAGTGTTCTTTGTAGTACATTTTGGTTTCTCATTGAAGTGTCTGCATATATACAAATATACTGTACCTAGAGACCAAGTTAAGTAAGATTTGGTGACACCATCTTCAAATAGTGTCAAATAAAATTAGCAAGCCAGCTAACTCCGTCTATTTTTGGGTCTATCTTTTTATTTATATTTATATTTATCTTTATCTCTATCTCTATCTCTATCTCTATCTCTATCTCTATCTCTATCTCTATCTCTATCTCTGTCTCTATCTCTATCTCTATCTCTATCTCTATCTCTATCTCTATGTCTATCTCTATCTCTATTTCTATTTCTATCTCTGTCTCTGTCTCTTTCTCTATCTCTATCTCTATCTCTATCTCTATCTCTATCTCTATCTCTATCTCTATCTCTATCTCTATCTCTATCTCTATCTCTATCTCTATCTCTATCTCTATCTCTATCTCTATCTCTATCTCTATCTCTATCTCTATCTCTATCTCTATCTCTATCTCTATCTCTATCTCCATCTCTATCTCTATCTCTATCTCTATGTCTATCTCTATCTCTATCTCTATTTCTATCTCTATCTCTATCTCTATCTCTATCTCTATCTCTATCTCTATCTCTATCTCTATCTCTATCTCTATCTCTATCTCTATCTCTATCTCTATCTCTATTTCTTTCTCTATCTCTATCTCTATCTCTATCTCTATCTCTATCTCTATCTCTATCTCTATCTCTATCTCTATCTCTATCTCTATCTCTATCTCTATCTCTATCTCTATCTCTATCTCTATCTCTATCTCTATCTCTATCTCTATCTCTATCTCTATCTCTATCTCTATCTCTATCTCTATCTCTATCTCTATCTCTATCTCTATCTCTATCTCTATCTCTATCTCTATCTCTATCTCTATCTCTATCTCTATCTCTATCTCTATCTCTATCTCTATCTCTATCTCTATCTCTATCTCTATCTCTGTCTCTATCTCTATCTCTATCTTTATTTTTATCTTTATCTTTATCTTTATCTTTATCTTTATCTTTATCTTTATCTTTAGCTTTATCTTTATCTTTATCTTTATCTTTATCTTTATCTTTATCTTTATCTTTATCTTTATCTTTATCTTTATCTTTATCTTTATCTTTATCTTCATCTTCATCTTCATCTTTATCTTCATCTTTATCTTCATCTTTATCTTTATCTTTATCTTTATCTTAATCTTAATCTTTATCTTTATCTTTATCTTTATCTTTATCTTTATCTTTATCTTTATCTTTATCTTTATCTTTATCTTTATCTTTATCTTTATCTTTATCTTTATCTTTATCTTTATCTTTATCTTTATCTTTATCTTTATCGTTATCTTTATCTTTATCGTTATCTTTATCTTTATCTTTATCTCTATCTTTATCTTTATCTTTATATCTATCTTCTTTGTCTTTATCTCTATCTATTCTATTTAGTATTCCTCTCAAAACGTGTTAATTTGCTTTTGTAATTTTTAGTATACATTATAATAAAAGTTCCTGAAGAATGGTTGGCATTAATCAATTTCCGCTACAAAAGGCGTTTACTTCATTGGCGACAACTTAGAAGGCTGCATTACAATTTAATTAATTTTCCGGTCATTGTCAAGGCAATAACAATAAACGACACCATCATTATCTGCTGTTGATTGACGATTTTATTGCATAACCGCTGTAGCTAGCAGGCTCTAGTCGTATACTCCCGCGTGGCTAAACTGAACACCCTCACAACAACTCCACAGTACAACTCTGCTCCCCAGCTACGGCTGCGGTCGCTCTTACACTCACTTGTATTGTATAATCCACTCAAATACCATTAACTTTGTTTGTAATTACTGAAATGCCATTCAATAAACACTAAAATTTGTTAATTACCAGCATCAGTACTACAAATGTTGATATTCGCCATCAAATTCTCGCAGTCTTTTTATAGCGAAAACTTTACAACATCAAATTTTACTACCAGTCTACTGTTGTGTAGAGAGTGTGAGAGAGAAGGGTTGTATTGTACTCTGTTGTGTTAAGCTTGCTATTGTTTTACTAGACCTTACGCCCTGAACACTTCGTTAAGTCTTGCCTCCTTAAATGTTAATACAGTCCATGGCGCAGTTGTTTACCAACTCCTTGTAGTATTAATAAATGGGCGAAGAGAAAAATTGCTCATGTCTAAGTACTAATAATATGTATAGAAAAACTTCGGAATGTCTATTTGTTCTTCATTTTCTCCTTAATCTTCCTAAGCAACATATACATAGTTGTTCGGAAACAAAAATTGCCTCGGTCTTCCACCAGCAGCACAAAATCCTAAAAAATATTTTTTCGGGAATATTTCGAGATCATCTTGCAAATTGAACTTATGTGAGGAAACATATAGTATTTTTTATACATCTCTTGGGATCACTTTACCTCTTTTGAAATTTAAGAAAACCAAATTGTCATCTTCGGGCCTCTAAACCGGTTATCTAAACCGGCATCCACAGGGTAAGGCTAAAAATCTCGTTGGGCGCTAATTGTCAATGTTGTATGGAGAAGGATGAGTTGGAAACATCCAGGCGCTTTCCCCTCCATTGCCCAGCCTTTGCACGACTGAGGCTGAAACATTTCGATAGTCTTATCTTCTTCAAACAGAAGACTTAATCGAATCATTACCTCTCTCAACAAATTTGTGGGAGGCGCAAAGCGCTTTGTTGATTTATAATTGTCTTATGATCCAGTATGTTGGAGTCTTTAGATATCTTAACGGAACCGCGTTCTTAGCTGTCCAAGTGAGTTCCTTGTTAGGATCGATTTCTTAACCTAGCCTAACTTAGCCTAACTGCTACAAAAAGCATCCGTCCCCACCACAGTCAAATCTACGTAAACGGAACGGACCCGGATTTTTTATCCAAGGACTGTCAAAAACATTACAAAAGGAGTGGAAATACTGACCTCCACTGAATTAACAAATAACAAAAATCACGAATATTTATGATTTTCATCATTTAACACGATTTCGATCAACCAGTGAATCAATCGGACTAACAATTGTTTTGGGCCAACTATTAAACCTCGTCTCCGTTGAAAATCAGACGCTTCTCCCAACCCCTAAAGTGAGGTCATATGAGATGTGATTTTGATAACGCCTCTCTTTGGTCCTTCTTAAGGACTTCTTTCTGACACTAATCGAACATAACTGGCTGTCTCCAACTTAAAAACTTTGACCACGAAAACTAACAAAGAGTTGCGTTAATCGATTTCTTAATACTAGATAAAATCGTGTACAAGTATCCGACCCTCTGTTCGTCTAACAACCCTTGTATGTGAATCACCGTTTTAAACCATCTGTTAATTTGGTCGCTCTATTTAACGTTTAATATACCATAGTGTATACGAATATATACAGTTACTATTTGGCGTTTGATCGCGTTGCACTGTTATTTACACCATTTCAGTCAGTTTGGGTTTCCCTCGTGCGTCCACTAAATGAAAATTGTCTGCACATTGACCTTAATTAAAATCAAATTCGAATTGGTTTTCGTAAATTGCAAAAGACAACAATCGGCGCTCTGTGCGAGGTATAGTACACGGTGAAAGTACTTGTAAAAAGTAAAGTTCGGAAAACTTTTTTCTTATTTTCTTAACCTCTTTAGAGTGCGAGTAGTTCGAGATGACATATAGCACTTAAATTTCCTTAGACTGTGTAGTTTCCTCGCAGTTTACGTATTTTTTATATTATGATATAATTTTTTTAACATTACCGGAATACTACGTTAAGCTCCTGTGCTCAAAACCTAACTGAGACTCTATCAATAAATCCTTGACAAAACTCCGGCTGCTCTGTGGAAAGGAAAGAAATCTTTGACTCGTTGATTGCTTTAATGATAGTATTTTGATCTTATGCGAATCAAGACTCATGTCATAAATGGGTAGCGATTTCCTGACCAAATATTTAGGCAATTTTTTTTCTTCGTGATATATTTTGTAGTAAAAAGACCAAGAACAATCATTTTTACCTAGGTTTAAATTTAAAACATTACAACTTGATTGATCCATATTTTTTTCTTGGTAAAATTTGATGATTACTTAAAATTTAAACAAAATTTGTATATTGTTGGAGTTGAACTTTTAGCTAAGATAACGTACTACTGTGTCCAAAAAATAAGGACATTTGATTTTGAACTGCACGCGTAGAAGGATTTGGAGAATTATTTTTTTTTAGGTTGGTATTACTGTCGGTCACATTTGTGTCAAACTTCATGTCAAAATATTCATTAGTCTTTGAGATACTTCTCGTTTTGTGAGCTGCTAAAAGTGAGTTTTTCGTTTTTTGCGATGTCGAAATTTGTTGAACAAAGAATTAAATTTGGTTTACGGTATCATTTTTCTGCCGCAGACAGGTTGAGGATGGTGCAGAAATCCTTTGGTGATACAGCTATATCCAAAAAAAATGTTTACAAGTGGTACACTGAGTTCCAAGCCGGCCGTGAAGGTGTAGAAGACGAAGAGTGTCCAGGGCGATCATCAGCCTCAACCGACGAAGCTCACGTTCAACAAATCAAAGATTTGGTGTTGAAAAACCGTCGATTAACAATTAGAGACCTTGCTGATAAAGTTGGCATATCGAAAGGCTCAGCCAATACCATTTTGAAGGATGTTTTGGGCCTCAAGCGCGTCAAATCTCGACTTGTACCGAAAACATTGAATTTTTTGGAAAAAAGGCGTCGCGTTGAAGTTTGTGAAACGATGCTTTCCGACTACCAGGGTGTCATGAAATGCATTATAACTGGCGATGAGACTTGGATCTATGCTTACGACCCCGAAACAACCGATCAATCGAGCGAATATCGTGCCAAAAGAGAGCCGAGACCAAAAAAATCGCGCCAAAGTCGCTCAAAAATCAAGGTCATGTTGACTGTTTTCTTCGATTATCGTGGTGCTGGGCATTATGAATTCCTTTCAACCGGTCAAACAGTCAACAAGAAATATTATTTGAACATTATGCGTCGTTTGCGTAACGCTATCCGCCTAAGAAGACCGGAATTGTGGAAAGACAATTCTTGGTTTTTACACCACGATAATGCACCATCCCATACTGCCCTCGTAATTCGTGATCATTTCGCTAAAAACTCAACCCATATTATACCCGTTTTTATACGATAGAGGAGATTCAAGCCGCAGCGAAGACGAAAGTGAAGGCCATCCCGGAAAGTGACTACAACCAGTGTTTCGAAGCATGGAAAATCCGTTGGCATAAGTGCATTGCATCGGAAAGGGATTACTTTGAAGGGGACGAAATTGATTTGAAAGAATAAATAAAGAATTTTCAAAATAAATACAATGTCACCTTATTTTTTGGGCACAGTAGTATATCTCTTAATAAAATGGGAAATCTATCCCTAATAACCTTAATTGGAAATGTTTAGTTTCTTTATTAGATGTTTAGAAGTACCGAAAGGAGGGAGTGCATATATTGTGAATATTGTACCAAGTTTAGACCTAGGTATATAGTCTGGCAAGGCCCGTCAGGCTGCCTGAATTAAAACTAAGCTCTTATTTTGTAGTAAATCTACTTCAAATTTTAACCTGGAACAGGGTGTATTCAGGTTGCCACAAATTTTGTAACATCCAGAAGAAAACGCCGGAGACCCTATAAAACCTGTGATCAGCATGATGAGCTTAGTCGGTTAAGCTATGTACGTCTGTCTGTATACCATATATGGGAACTAGTTCCTCATCCGTCCTTTTCTAGCCAAGAAGCTCCTCATTCGTCGGAACAGCCGATACGATCGAACGACCACTACAACATATAGTTTCCATACAAACTGAACGATCGGAACTCAGTTCTTGTACGGAAAACTTTTTGATTTAATGAGATATCGTCAAGAAATTCGGCACAGATTATTGCCTAAGGCGCACATACAAGCTCCGAAGGAATTGTTCATATTGGACCACTATAACATATAGCTTCCATACAAACTGAACGATCGGAATAGAATTTTTATAATGAAACTTTTTAAATTGAAGAGATATATACAAGAAATGTGGCGCTAATTATTATTTAAGGCAATGATGCAATCTGCAGAGAAATTGTTCAGATCGGATTACTATACCTTATAGTTGCCATACAAACTGAACAATGGTAATAAAGTGGTGGTGAGGAAAACTTTTTCATTTGAAAATATGTCTTCACGAAATTTGATATGTATTATTATCATAAGCAAAGCTACAATATTTGAAGAAACTTTTCGGATTGAACCACTATATCATATAGCCGTCATATAAACTGAACGATTGGAATCAAGTGCTTGTATGGCAAACTTTTTCATTTGAAAAGATATCTTCACGAAATTTGATATGTATTATTATTATAAGCAAAGCTATAATATTTGAAGCAACTTTTCGGATCGAACCACTATATCATATAGCCGTCATACAAACTGAACGATTGGAATCAAGTGCTTGTATGGCAAACTTTTTCATTTGAAAAGATGTCTTCACGAAATTTGATATGTATTATTATTATAAGCAAAGCTATAATATTTGAAGAAACTTTTCGGATCGAACCACTATATCATATAGCCGTCATACAAACTGAACGATTGGAATCAAGTGCTTGTATGGCAAACTTTTTCATTTGAAAAGATGTCTTCACGAAATTTGATATGTATTATTATTATAAGCAAAGCTATAATATTTGAAGAAGCTTTTCGGATCGAACCACTGTATCATATAGCCGTCATACAAACTGAACGATTGGAATCAAGTGCTTGTATGGCAAACTTCTTCATTTCAAAAGATATCTTCACGAAATTTGACATAAATTATAACCATAAACATAGCTTTAATATTTGAAAAATTTTTTTGGATCGAACCACTATATCATATAGCCGTCATACAAACTGAACGATGGGAATCAAGTGCTTGTATGGCAAACTTTTTCATTTGAAAAGATATCTTCACGAAATTTGATATGAATTATTACCATAAGCATAGCTTTAATATTTGAAAAATTTTTTTGGATCGAACCACTAAATCATATAGCCGTCATACAAACTGAACGATTGGAATCAAGTGCTTGTATGGCAAACTTTTTCATTTCAAAAGATATCTTCACGAAATTTGACATGAATTATTACCATAAGCATAGCTTTAATATTTGAAATTTTGTTTTGGATCGAACCACTATATCATATAGCCGTCATACAAACTGAACGATTGGAATCAAGTGCTTGGATGGCATACTTTTTCATTTGAAAAGATATCTTCACGAAATTTGACATGAATTATTACGATAAGTATAGCTATAATATTTGAAAAAATTTTTTGGATCGAACTACTATAACATATAGCCGTCATACAAACTGAATGATTGGAATCAAGTGCTTGTATGGCAAACTTTGTCATTTGAAAAGATATCTTCACGAAATTTGACATGAATTATTACCATAAGCATAGCTTTAATATTTGAAATTTTGTTTTGGATCGAACCACTATATCATATAGCCGTCATACAAACTGAACGATTGGAATCAAGTGCTTGGATGGCATACTTTTTCATTTGAAAAGATATCTTCACGAAATTTGACATGAATTATTACGATAAGTATAGCTATAATATTTGAAAAAATTTTTTGGATCGAACTACTATAACATATAGCCGTCATACAAACTGAACGATTGGAATCAAGTGCTTGTATGGCAAACTTTTTCATTTCAAAAGATATCTTCACGAAATTTGACATGAATTATTACCATAAGCATAGCTTTAATATTTGAAATTTTGTTTTGGATCGAACCACTATATCATATAGCCGTCATACAAACTGAACGATTGGAATCAAGTGCTTGTATGGCAAACTTTGTCATTTGAAAAGATATCTTCACGAAATTTGACATAAATTATAACTATAAACATAGCTTTAATATTTGAAAAATTTTTTTGAATCGAACCACTATATCATATAGCCGTCATACAAACTGAACGATTGGAATCAAGTGCTTGTTTGGCAAACTTGTTTCATTTGAAAAGATATCTTCACGGAATTTGATATGTATTATTATTACAAGTAACGCTACAATATATGATTTAGATCGGATCACTATATCATATAGCTGACATACAAACTGAGCGATCAAAGCCAAGTTCTTATAAGGAAACTTCTTGTTTTGTGAATACTCTTCAGTTTCGGTGCATGCAAAGCTGACGTCTTTTCTTATTTTGTTATGGAAATACTATAAAATTAGAAGAAGAAGATATGATAAACACAACTTAAAAACTCTACGTTATAATATTAAGCTTTTTATGTTAAATTTCTCACAGTGTGTGCACCTTTTAGTTTTGCAAGCATATTGACATTCGTCGCTAGAAATTCGGCAATTCAATATGAATAACTACGTATTTTGGTATGTGTGTGCAGTTGTTCGTGTTGGTGAGAGTGTGCGTTGGTTGGTATGTGTGTGTGTGCGTTTGTTGGTGTTGGTGGGAGTGTGTGTTGGTGTGAGTGTGAGTGTGAAAAAGGCAAACATTTAGTCCAAACGCATAGTCCAACTGTTTAGCGTACAAATGTTTGTATGTATGTGGCTGCAAGTATTTAGTGCGTACCGAACCGCAGCAAATCGACGGCTGTTTTTGGCATTAGATTCCAGCACAAACAATTTCAATTATCTACAAACAACAAATACACTTGCAAATGGACAGCAAATCGAACGAACACTCAAGTGAACGGTGAATTACTGCTAAATGTATATATACATATATTATATTAAATGTACGCACACATATACATACACACATACCAGCACACACATGCTGTCCGCATTTCCACAAATATTTATTTGGTTGTTAATTTGGCAAGCGAGTAAATTCTGGCTGGCGTACGGCGAGCAATCAAAATAAATTCCGGAAATTTACATTTGCCAATTGCTGCAAGTATTTTCCAAATTTCAACATTCGGCATTTAAATGCAATTGCAATTGCGTTGGATGAGGTCAAATAATGAAGCAAACAAACAAATTATTGTTGTGATTTAGTTGGTGATTAAATGTGCTCGTTCGCTCGGTGCATGTGTGTGCCTGTGTGTGGTTTGTCTGTGTGCACACAAATTGTGCTTGATTCTATACTCTCTACGAGTATGGAATATAATACAACTATTTATGAATGTGTGAGTTTCTATAAGTATGTGTGCGTTGTTGGCATAGTCTGAATTTCCTATTTACTTAATAAGTTTTGTTGTAATTTCTACAATAACAGCAAGAATTAGAACTAAAATATGCAACGAAGATATTGTGAGAACTGTAATATGTTGCATAGATATGAAGTTAAACAAATTTATAACGGTAGTTAATAAAAAATTCGTGGTTCACCTCAAAGTCGAGTTTTTTGGGTGTTTTGTATTAAACACTACTCACAAAATGGAATTTAAACTCTAAAGTTGTGCTATTGTTCTCCATCTAAGCTACGTTAGGGTTGACTCTCCCCTCGTTGAATTACTTGTGTCTTATCGTAGTTTGTAAACCAAACATCGAGAGGAGAGTGAGGAAGAAATAATAATAAAAATAGGCATATTTATCATCAACGAAAATGTGTGTTTTTTTTTTTTTTTTTGTGTCGTTGGATTTGGCTCGTCTTGGAAGACCCACTCGGTCGATTGCTGTTTTGTTTCGGGCTCATACACATAGATCCATGATTCGGCACCTGTGATGATCTTATAAACGTCTTTTGAAGCACCGCGATCGTATTTTTTCAGCATTTCTTTACACCAATCCACACGAGCCTTTTTTTGAGCGATTGTCAAATTGTGCGGGATCCAACGAGAACAAACCTTTTTTACGGCCAGGTGTTCATGCAATATCGAATGTATGATGGTGGGAGAAATGCATAGGCATGCCTCTATCTGAAGGTATGTTACATGACGGTCTTGCATTATCAGTTCACGTACGGCATCGATGTTTTCTGGCACAACGGCTGTTTTTGGACGACCTTCACGGAATTCGTCTTTGAGCGAGCGTTGGCCACGATTGAATTCGTTGTAACAGTTTTTCACAGTGCTATAGGATGGTGATTCATAGCCATACAAAGATTTTAGTTCATCGATGCACTCTTGTCGCGATAATTCACGTCGAAAGTTTTGAAAAATGATCGCACGAAAATGTTCACGAGTTAATTCCATTTTTTGGCCGAGATGAATTTTTTAATTCCCTGTAAATAAAACAATTCACGATTAAATGACAAAACGTTCTGAGTGATGTTATGCTAAAAAATGTCAAACTTTCCAATGGAAATGTCAGATTGCACCTGGCAACACTTAGTGTTGCCTAGTCCAGAAATATATATAGCAACCTACGTACTGCTGTAGAGGAGTTATTTAGAAGCGTTAGGCCCTCCCACCAAAAGTAGTGTTAAAGCTCCGCACGAAAACGTAGTTTAGCCAATAATGTTTTATGGGGTCGTTTTCGGTTGAAGAACGCTTGGAGAAACCATACTAGCTAAGCAGCTGAAGCGTGTTCAAAGACTATTTTGCATTCCGTTCCCATGGCAGTCGGGCCAGAATACTGTCCCTACAACAACAAGTGGGGTGCATTGAGTTCAACCTGCTTCTAGCGCTTCTTTCTCAGCTCACACACCGGCAAGGGATTTGTGGACGGAGCGAAACCTTTTCATAAAGGATGCGTTCCTTTTTACACGAGGATCAAAATGAAGAGGGAGCTTATCAGGTTGATTCCTCAGTCGAGAGCTCTCTATCAACTGTAAATACAGACTACCAGACCACTGTAGCGTCTTTCTAGCGGAAGTGGCTGCTCTCAAGGCAATAGTAGATATACTGCTAGTAGAAGAGCCGATAGCTGAGCGCCTTTACTGGCTTTGTGCACGCTAACTGTGCTTCTAAAACTAGTGCATGACCTCATTAGTAATAGCTTCAAGCTGTTTCCCGATGTCTTCTTCCGTTCTGGTGTTGAACCTCTGGACCTCCGGTCCACAACCAGAACTTGTCCGACTGCGATAACCTCTGGGTCTTATTAGAAGTCTTCTGGACTGCAGCCTCTTGGCAAAGCCAATCAATAGTTTCACATGAGGTGCGGCTAAATATTTTGTCATACGCTTTTTTCCAAAGCTGTGTGAAAAGAAGCGAGACGGTTTCATCACTTCTTTCTTTATTGCCTGATTTTTGCTGAGATTGAAATATATCGCGGTGTACTCATCTTTGGCGAAGCTAGCAAAGTTGCTGGGATTGCTATTAACCATTTTAATATATTTATGGTAAGCTCAAAAGGGTGTGTCGATCTATAAAGATCTGCTGAATCTCTTTTAGGAGTTTCTGGGTAACACATAGGATAAATATCTATATGTCGAAGTGAGATCCACCGATTTTTGGATTAACCCCACAACCTAACCTAATCTTCATTTAGGCATTATGTTCAAAAACAAGGTTAACCACAAATAGTTACTGTTAAAAACTCAATCATAAACTCGTGTCTGATGTTAAAACGTTGAAAAGGAATGGTCTTTCAGCCTAGAAAGTGTAGCATCCAAAAATTGCATAACATGAGTGCCAGAAAACAGTTTTAGAAACATAGACCGCAAATTTCTTACATTATATGAAAACCACATTCTTTGGGAAGCTTCCATTTGCAAACTTTTACAATTTTTAGGACTTGTACTCATAGGAAATCACAGTTTACTGGATGGAGAAAGCTCAGGACAAAGGGCAAAGAAGATTGCTTGTTACTGGAAGAAAGAATTTTTCAGACTAGTAAAATTCTGATCTTGCCTTACAAATACAAGGTCAGGCCGAGGTATTTGAAGGGCTTTCATGTGACTAATATTCCACAAAATAGAAATTAACAAAAGTAACGGTAAAATGTGTTCTTTCATTATCATTGGAACCATTATCTTCAGTAAAGAGTCTCAGGCATGATATACTACTGTGCCCAAAAAATAAGGTGACATTGTATTTATTTTGAAAATTCTTTATTTATTCTTCCAAATCAATTTCATCCCCTTCAAAGTGATCCCCTCCCGATGCAATGCACTTATGCCAACGGATTTTCCAATCTTCGAAACACTGGTTGTAGTCACTTTCCGGGATGGCCTTCAGTTCCGTCTTCGCTGCGGCTTGAATCTCCTCTATCGTATAAAAACGGTGTCCCCGGACCGGTCTTTTGAGCTTGGTGAACAGCCAGAAGTCGCGCGGCGTCAGATCAGGTGAATACGGCGGTTGCGGAACGATATGGGTTGAGTTTTTGGCGAAATGATCACGAATTACGAGGGCAGTATGGAAGGGTGCATTATCGTGGTGTAAAAACCAAGAATTGTCTTTCCACAATTCCGGCCTTTTTAGGCGGATAGCGTTCCGCAAACGTTAAGAAACGTTCAAATAATATTCCTTGTTGACTGTTTGACCGGTTGGAAGGAATTTCTAATGCACAACACCACGATAATCGAAGAAAACAGTCAACATGACCTTGATTTTTGAGCGACTTTGGTGCGATTTTTTTGGTCTCGGCTCTCTTTTGGCACGATATTCGCTCGATTGATCGGTTGTTTCGGAGTCGTAAGCATAGATCCTAGTCTCATCGCCAGTTACAATGCGTTTCATGACACCCTGGTAGTGAGAAATCATCGTGTCACCCACTTCAACGCGACGCCTTTTTCCAAAAAATTCAATGTTTTCGGTACCAGTCGAGATTTGACGCGCTTGAGGCCCAAAACATCCTTCAAAATGGTATTGGCTGAGCCTTTCAATATGCCAACTTCATTAGCAAGGTCTCTAATTGCTAATCGACGGTTTTTCAACACCAAATCTTTGATTTGTTGAACGTGATTGACGAGGTTGATGGTCGCCCTGGACGCTCTTCGTCTTCGACACGTTCACGGCCGGCTTGGAACTCACTACACCACTTATAGACATAGCCTCATCACCAAAGACTTTCTACACCACCCTCAACGTATCCGCAGCAGAAAATTGATTCCGTAAACAAAATTTAATACAAATTCTTTGCTCAACAAATTTCGACATCGCAAAAAATGAAAAACTCACTTTTAGCAGCTCACAAAACGACACGTTACTCAAACACTAATGAAAATTTCACACAAATGTGACTGACAGTACTACCAACCTAAAAAAAAAAAATAATTCTCCAAATCCTTCGACGCGCGCCGTTTAAATTCAAATGTCACCTTATTTTTTGGGCACAGTGACAAAAGAGGACCCGGAAATTGTGAATAAATCACAAAATATTTTATTATTTATCAATATTTATTTTTTCGCCTTCCAAGTAATAATCATCAGATGTAATACACTTATGCCAACGATTTTTCTAGTCCTCGAAATACTTTTCATAAGCACTTCTTGGGTTGGCCTTCAGCTTCTTCAGCGAATTTTGTTTTATCTCTGCGATCGACTGGAAACGGGTTCCAAATCTGGTCAAGACGATGATTACGACGGTATTCATTGCGTTTTTGACTTTGAATTCGGTCACAATCGTGGCTCGATGTGATGGTGCGTTTTTCAATTCGTTTTTTCCCCCCATTCCGATGATTGTTGACATGTATAACTCTTAAACCCACGTCTTATCGGCAGTATCTGCTCTCTATGAATTTGGTGTCGAAATTCGTAAGATCAGCCATTTCTAAAAAGACCTGTTTGCGTTACTCTTTTAAAAAAAAAAAATCAGTTTTATCGGGACGAGTCGAACAAAAACGCGTTTCATACCCAAAACATCCACCAAAATCCTTCGAACGGTCTGACGAGAAATGTCGAGCTTTCTTGCCCACTCTCTAACTTCTGCCTGAGGATTTTCGAGCACCATATCCTTCTCGTAGGCTTGTGTTTTTGATAAAACTTAATCTCAGTAAGCCTTTTTCAATATTCGCAACGATTCCACATACGAAATTTAGTTGGTAATACAAAATTAAAATCAGATGCTCCACTAGCCTTAAATTGCTTCAGGGTGGCTGATTGACTTGGACTTTCCAAGGGTCTCCGAGTGTCGGATTAAAGGTCATAGTACACTTCTGCCTTTAATTAACATACTGCATACAATAATATTTGAAGCCTTAATTTTCAGCTGCATAACCCACTTAAAGAGCATCTTTCGATATGTGGCATAGCGAATGAGAACAACAGATGAAGGATGCTAACAAAAAGCAAAAAAAAAAAAAGTCATTAACACAATGTTATTCTTTCTTTGTAAAATGGCTTCACAATTTTTGATTAATTGAAAATTTTACCAATGTTGTTTAATTGAATAATTAAATGAATGGAGCAGAGTATAAAGCATAAATGAAGTGAAGCGCACGAACTGGAGCCCGACACGAACCAGCGACGTAAAGCAATTGTCAGGAGACAATGAAGTATTGCAAATGAAAGACGGTAAAACTGGTTTGTGTGTGTGAGTCAGTCTGCTGCTGCTGCTGTATGTGTGAGAAAATTATCAGTATTGAGTTTGTAAATAATGAATTTACTGTGCTGACGATATCATTAACGGATTTATTTATGTTGAAGAATGGGCTGTGGTGAAGTTTCGAATTCAAAAGTAGGTGGATAGTCAGCGAGTAGTTGGTACTGACAGCAACCGTGTAAAAATGCATTAACTTTTGATTGTTTTAAGAAATTAAGAGCATGGAAAAGGAAGGCAAAGATAAAGTTAATGATTAAAGAATAAGTATATGCCAGTTGGCAAACTCAGAAATTCATAAAATTTTGGCAAAGGTGGTACAGGCTGGTAATATAAATTTAGTTAATAAAACTTTAGCTGATTTAAGATATTAATTTCTACCTTATGGGAACTCTATAACTAATTTAGGTCGCAATAAAGTAAAAATCAATAAAATGTCGTCGATCATCAATAGTTTTTCTATCCTTTGTATTCGTCGCTCATTATACTGTTCACAATACTGACTTTCCGTTTGTTGTTTCAATTGCGAACGTTCTTGTTCTTTAAAAAAAAATTTGAACGGGACTTTGCAGACTGCAATGATACATATGTATTTCACCTCTTTCCTCACATATTAAACATACATTTTTTGCCTTTAAATTCGGTATTTGACAAACCTGGTGTTGCAACTCACAACTTTATTGTAAAATTTGACACTTTTGATGGTATTCCTACTCAGAACGACATATAAGAGCTATTTGTGTTGTTTACAGTAACTTAAAATGTTCAGCACAGCCAAAAAGTAGAATTAAATCGCGAATATTTTTGAGCGAATTTTTTTTACAAAATTCGACTTGGATTAACTCAGCAACAGTGCACCGATGAAATTAATTAAATTTGTGGCGATGAAGCTCCATTAAGCATCAATATTTATCGATGGCAACAGGGCAATTAAAAAGTTCTGATACAGTACTACTGTGCCCAAAAAAGGTGACATTGTATTTATTTTGAAAATTCTTTTTTTATTCTTCCAAATCAATTTCATCCCCTTTAAAGTAGTCCCCTCCCGATGCAATGCACTTATGCCAACGGATTTTCCAATCTTCGAAACACTGGTTGTAGTCACTTTCCGGGATGGTCTTCAGTTCCGTCTTCGCTGCGGCTTGAATCTCCTCTATCGTATAAAAACGGTGTCCCCGGAGAGGTCTTTTGAGCTTGGTGAACAGTCAGAAGTCGCACGGCGCCAGATCAGGTGCATATGGTGGTTGCGGAACGATATGGGTTGAGTTTTTGGCGAAATGATCACGAATTACGAGGGCAGTATGGGATGGTGCATTATCGTGGTGTAAAAACCAAGAATTGTCTTTCCACAATTCCGGCCTTTTAGGCGGATAGCGTTACGCAAACGACGCATAACGTTCAAATAATATTCCTTGTTGACTGTTTGAACGGTTGGATTTCATAATGCACAACACCACGATAATCGAAGAAAAAAGTCAACATGACCTTGATTTTTGAGCGACTTTGGCGCGATTTTTTTGGTCTCGGCTCTCTTTTGGCACGATATTCGCTCGATTGATCGGTTGTTTCGGGGTCGTAAGCATAGATCCAAGTCTCATCGCCAGTTATAATGCATTTCATGACACCCTGGTAGTCGGAAAGTATCGTCTCACACACCAGTCGAGATTTGACGCGCTTGAGGCCCAAAACATCTTTCAAAATGGTATTGGCTGAGCCTTTCGATATGCCAACTTCATCAGCAAGGTCTTTAATTGTTAATCGACGGTTTTTCAATCTTTGATTTGTTGAACGTGAGTTTCGTCGGTTGAGGTTGATGGTCGCCCTGGATGCTCTTCGTGTTCGACACCTTCACGGCCGGCTTGGAACTCACTATACCACTTGTAAACATTTTTCTTAGACATAGCCTCATCACCAAAGGCTTTCTGCACCATCCTCAATGTATCCGCAGCAGAAACTTGATTCCGTAAACAAAACTTAATGCAAATTCTTTGCTCAACAAATTTCGACATCGCAAAAAACGAAAAACTCACTCTTAGCAGCTCACAAAACAACACGTATCTCAAACACTAATGAATATTTTGACATGAAATTTGACATATGTGTGAATGTGCAGTTTAAATTCAAATGTCACCTTATTTTTTGGGCACAGTATGTACATGTGCCTTTGGGTAAAGAATTTCTAAAGAAACAACTATTGGGAAAAAAAACTTTAAGTCGAGACTTAAACCACAACTAAATCTTGTAATAGCTGAGACCACAACCCTCTTGATAATCACGTTGCTCGAAATCATTAAATCTTAAATTTAAGTCATGGAATTGAAGAGTCTATTCATTGTTGTGTTATTTAAAAGGTGGTAGAAATTTAGAAAACGGTTTGAGAGGGAATGCTGTACACAATTCTGTAAATATGTATTTACATAGAATTGAGTTGAGCCCATTCCTCAAGTGCTGTGCTGTGAATTCAAGCACGAAATTTCTTAAATGCTTCTCCACATCAAAATCAATAAGCACGGGAACGCTTACTTTCAAGGCAGGCAGCATATACATAGTACACTCACCGTAAACGTGAAGCATGATGATTACTTAACAATAACCTGTAGAAGCAACAGGATTTCATCTGATGTATCGGCACTCGCTCACCGTCACAACGACATTAGGTGGGTGTTGGGTGTGCGCGACGCTAATAAAACCCCTTAAAAATGTCGTAAATAATTTACGCTCTCTCGATTACGATTAAATTTGGAGGATTAAATTTGGAGAATTTCACTTTATGCCCGCACAACAATAATAACAATAAACAGCTTAATGACAGCACTTGTGTGGCTTTAAAGAATCATAGGAAGAAAAGGGGGAGCGAATAAAAAAATATAGGTGTGAGACTGTAAGATTTAAATGCTTTGTTGTGGCGGAGAGGTTAGGCTGAGAATTCGAGCGTTAAGTTTGAGTTTTATGTACGCCACCCGTACCGGAACTACTTCACGGAAGTGCTGTTACTGCTGCGACTTGCCAATATTTCATATGAAGCGTAATGCGTTGTTATCGCAATGTAAGTGTTGTTGTTGTGAAATAAATATATAGCGATGAGCTGTGGATATGAGCGCAAGCGACATAATATACTTGAGGATAACAAAGAATTTGACAACTCATATAGATGTATGTATATGAAGATAACAATTTAAGTTATATTAGGGTGGTTATTAAAACCCCAAAATGAAATGTTTACTATTTTTATTCATGCATAAACGATAATCCAGCGTTGAAATCTAGCACGTAAATATTTTTGAAAAGATTAAAGTTAGGGTGCGCCACGCTTAGCTCAATTTTTGAATAACCATTGTAGGAATTAAAAAAAAAATAATTCGTTTTATTAATTAAAAATTATTAATAATTAATAGAATTAAAAAAAAAAATTAATTCGTTTTATTAATTAAAAATTAATTGATTTTATTTTTATAAAAAAAATTAATTAATTTTGTGAATTAAAATAAAAATTAATTTGATTAAAAAAAATTAATTAATTTTATTAATTAAATAAAATTGAAAAAATGAAATTACTTAATTATTGAAAAATTTATTAGTTATTTTTTTAATTAATAATTAATAAAATTAATTAATTAATTATTAAAAACTAATTAATTATATTTTTTTAATTAATAAATAAAAATTTTTTAATTTAAAAAAATTAATTAATTTTATTAATTAAATGAAATTGAAAAAATGAAATTTTACGTACTTAATTATTGAAAAATTTATAAGTTATTTTTTTAATTAATAAATAATTAATAAAATTTATTAATTTTTAATTTAAAAACTAATTAATTATATTTTTTTAATTAATAAATAATTAATAAAGTTAACTTGTGCCAATCGAAACCAAAATTTAATACCGTTACAAAATTTGAAATTATAGTATCTAAATACTTTAGGTGTTGGATTTTAGATAATCTGCAAGAAATAAAAAATTTTAAATTTTCATTACATATTTAAGTGATACCCTAATGTAGGTACATCCGCCTGCCACCTGTACTTGCCACTTCAGTTTAATGGTGTTTAGTGTAGTGCAAACATAGCACCACCACCACGTCCGCCGCATGACAACACTCAACGATAACAACAACAATAATAAGCGTTGGCGTAATATTCTCAAGTGGCTCAAGTTTTGTTAGTCAGGCAAATAATTTCGCTGAAGAGTGAACATTAATTTAAAAAATAAATATAAAAAACGCGTACTTTTGTTGCCGTCAAAGTAAGAAAGTTGGGGTTTTACGAAGTCGAAGATTATTTCGGCTAAATGCGAGTATATTTAAGATAATGGCTTGGCGTTGACAGACACAAGTACTGACAGTAGTGTGAAGTGCACATTAGAGCGGATCGATTTTTTTCTATAAAACCGGATTTGCGGGAGATGTTCTGCAGATTATTCTGAACAACTTTGCCTAAGCAACTAGTTTAATACCGGTTTCGAAAGAGTTCTAAAGTGAAATTAAAAAAATCTGAAAATTCGGTGGTATGAGAGATATGTGATATAGTTGTCCAATCTGATCGATGCCGACAATTGATCAATAGAATATCATAACGCACCTACGTGTTAAATTTCTCTCGGCTATCTCAAAAACCGACGAACAAATTATTATGGTCCATAAAAACTTTGCCATACACGAGAAGAGCTTGCTGATTCTTTGAGAGCAGCCATTTATAGAAATCCGGATATACTCAAAATAATTAAGTATCAAATAAATTGAAACCAAAGACGTTGAAAGACGATTTTGTAGATCAGAAATGCTTGAACGCTAAAAAATAAGTCGTTCTTGCATCAGATGGTGACTGATGTTGAAAAATGAATCCATTATGATAACCCTAAGTGGCAATACCCTTTCAATTTAGGTGTGCATTAAATTTCAGGAAAGCTTTAAGTTTTTTTATTCAAGCTCTAGGTCTTAAAATCTTTCTTAGCGTGCACGTATCGACTGGATTCGTTAGAGGGCGTTCCTATCTAACGAACTAGTGGCTGGTCAGTTGTTTCCGAGCACTTGGAGAGTCAGGCAAAACATTTTCACGCAACGTGTTTCTGTGAGGCGGTGAAAGCCGAAAATGCAGCGTTCGTTAGAGCAGAGGTACGCGATTAAATTCAGTGTGAAACTCGGTAAATCTGCGACAAAGACGTTTGATATGATTAGGCAGACTTACCCAGATATTGCCTTGTTGGACCCGATTGGAAGTTGCACCACAGCAACGCCCTGGCTCATACCGCCTTCCTTGTGAATTTAGATAGGTATTCAGGGCCGACATCTCAACGGCATCCCCTACAGTCCAGATGTGGACTCCCGGACTTTTTTTTGTCTCCTTGCCTGAAAAGGCCGATGAAAGGGAATACAAGCAGCATTCACTTTGGCTCTTAAGGCTATTCCGGAGAATGCCTTCCGTGCCGCCAATGCTTGGAAAGCGCGCTGGCAGTGCTGCATCGACGCAGAAGAGCCTGTTTTGAAAGTTTTTAAATAATTGTAACGATTGGTTCAATAAATTTTTTTTTAAATCGACTCAGTCCTATTACTTTCCGGACAAACCCTGTAATACTACATATTTAGCTTTGTTTTGTTCTTTTGCTAACCATATTTTTTGAAACTTACGTGCATCTCTATATAAAAAAGTTTTTGTGAAAATGTAAAAAAAAAAAATTTTCTCGAAAATATTTTGTGGCTGAAACTAACTTAGCCATTAAAATATTGCACAGTAACCCTACAGTTTTACGCCTGACTGGTAGTTACTCTGCCTCAGATACCAAACCGTTTTCTTGGTAAATAAGTTTTTATGATCTACTAGTGTTACCACTGTTAATATTTTTCGAAATAATATTACTAAACATAATTTTCCGTTTTGCTTTATTCAGACAATCTTTAAACACATTTTATTGCACTCAAACACTTCATATATCCGAGATAATTTGCTTTTGGTAAGTGTTTTTTAAAGGTTACCGATCTGTTCGATCGATTTCGTTTAAAGTTTGACTGCCTAAAAAATGTAGTTCGAGAAGAAAATTATTGAAAGTCGTCGATTTTAGCAACTACTAAATAAAGTAAACCTTTTGAAAGTCATATATATGCGGACATTCGAAGTCCAATTCATGGATTTTTGGAATCGTTTTCACTAACTTGTGACACGATGTGACATTGACTTGGTGAATCAGCAATTTTCGGGTCTACATAACTGGAGCAGATCCAGATTTATTTACAGTCAAGGAGGGTTCACTTGCCTATCTACTACAACAATAATTTTCCTCAATGTTCCATTTTTAAAAATAACCAGTAAATATATAGTAGATCAGCGTTACGAAGTAACGTATACGAAGTTTTCAAATTTTGAGCTTTTCAGTTACCGAACCCTTTCCATTATAAGGGTCAAGCCTTTCATATCTTGTCAATCAGCGACGATAGTTTTTGCGAAGTAGGCGAGTTGGACCGCTAAGTGGTAGACCAGACCATTAAATTCCTGCAAGAGTTTTTTAAGCAATCTACCCTAGAGTAATCCCGTGGGTCTTGAAACACTGGCAACACAGTGCATACCGCAAAGTTACATTGGAGTAGTGTTGAAGGTGAACATACCAAAAAGCTTGTACTTCCCACCTTTACAAAATTGGAAAACTCGGCGTATCTTTGCGAATGCGCAGCCTCCAGGAGAATAAGACGGAATTGCTGAATAAGAATTAATTCTTTTACAACCAGAGAGCACAGAGCTTAGTGAAGGCGGCTGCATGCAGACCAGCTCTCTCACGCCTCCTTTTTCAACCAACCAACCTAATTGGGTCATAGAACTGCAATGAATGAGCGACCAGGATTGATCTCGGAACTTGATGGACTTGATGAAAACCTGATTCGATTAGAGAGCTTCGATAAAAGGGAGGGGAAATTTTCATACATCCTGAGTTACAGTGTGACTAGATCGAGATTGATCGTTCAGAAGATTTTGATTTTCAGAATACTATTATTTGTTTCTGTCACGGAAACATTGAGCTACATACACTCACTCAGCCATCCAGATGGAGGTAACTAGAAGCCATCGGACCTTTGACTATTATAGGAATACCACAAGAGCTCGTCAATTTTGATTTCTTATATCCCTCGAATAAGAAAGAAGCGAGACGCTTTTCTCATATCGACACAAAAACTTCTTGGAATATTTAATTTAGAAAATGGGTTGGGCTACACGGAAACGAAGAAAACCAAAACTATTCTTTAATAACTTTCTTAAAAATATTCGGAACGAATGAAAGGCCGTATACTTCTTCATATGTATGTTAGCTCTTCATACATAACTCTCTTTAGCTGGTGCCCAACCTGTGCCATGGTTAGTAAAATGATGGCAAAAGCAAATGAACTCAGTTATTTAATGATGCCGCTAAAACGGGTCAATGCTGATCCCAACACACTCACACCAGAGCAAACTTTTATGTAGGTAGATGTACTAACTCACCGGTTTTCTCCGTAAAATGCAATTTAATTGCCCGTGAAAGTATTGAAAATACACACCCCAACAACAGCAACGATAGCAAGGCGGAAAATACATCCTTGAACACGCCGAATAAAAAAAAAGCGAAAAAAGAGAATGAAAGCAAACACAAATCATGTCAACACCGCTGCTTGCCATAATGTCTTTGCCACTGCAGGAGCTGAAGTGAGCTCGTGAGTAAAACCGGCACTGAGAGTGCTTGTCGAGTGGCAAAAGGTGTTGTGGTAGCTGCTGTCGACGCTACTTGAAGCGTTGGTGGCGCTAACGTCGCTGTGCCTTTAACTTGAAAACTTGTCAGCGACGCACCAGCAACGGGCGAGAATTTAGGCGAGAAAGTTGAAGCTTAACAGAATGAAAAGAAAGCAAGCACCGATTGCGACTAAGCGAGGGAAATCAATACGAATGGTCTACTTGAAAAACTGTGCGGCACCACTACTGTTTTGCCATGACCCTCGCCACGCAGCTCAACACTCTTTAAGCTCGTTGCCTGGTTGCAGCTGGTTGCTGGTAGCGTCTGCGGCGGCACGATGGCAATAAATAAAAATAGCATTTACCCGCTTTTAAATCAATTTATCAGCAAATCTTCGGCGCACTCCCAGTGGCGCGCTATTGGGAGCCTGTATAGAATAGGTGTGTGTGTGCATTTAGTATATTGCCATCGGTGCAGTTGGCGCGTGAAGGACATTGAAAATGGGCGACGATGCGAAATAAGAAATGAAAGGAATATGGCTCGATTTAGAAGTCAGTGGAAAATCGATTTGGGGGAAATATAAACACCAATTAAAGTGGAATAATGCGATAAGTTGGATTAGGTTAGTGTCAAAAGGCTGTCTCAGCTTGCGGATGCATTTGGATTGCTTAGAAGTGGAGTCCATTATGAGACATGTGGTGCATCCAAGTTTCGTCAATAGTTTATGAATTTTACTGGCCGCTGATATGAATGCAAATGTTTTCCTGAAATAATTGTAAACTGTCGGTTTTGAAGGTTGTCGGTTTGGGCTCCATTGTAGAGCTTCAAAAGGCTTTGGTCTTATGATCTTTTCTTACTAATTTGGTCGAGAATTTCTTGTTGAGAAGTAATTGGTGCATTCTACAACGCTAATACGGCTACACTGCTATCGGCTAACGGACCTTTGACATTAATCACCACCTTCTGGTCTGGTTAAGTCATGTGTTAAGCAATAGACAAGTCATATGCGATGTGGGAGGTATAAAATTCGCCCACCAGCTCACTTGTGACACCCCGAAAGAAGAGATCTTATCTCCCTTTCTTTAGGTCACCTTTATCAGCGAATTGACACTCCTCTCGACACAGAGAACTTTAAGGTCTCCTATGCGGACGACATCCCTGTCTTTTGTTCAGAGATTAATCTTAATCACCTATACCGGCCAACTGGACGGATTGTCACGGTCTAAAGTGCCCTGGAGACGATCAAATAATTGCGTCAAACATTGCATAAGTGTTAGTAACGTTCAATCGTGTGTTGCCCGCAAACGTTCAAATTAACACGTCAAACATCAGTTTAGTTTTGAGCTCGTAACGAACGGTCATCATGTCATCGTCGGATGATGATGATCTATTATTGGCATGTGCTGCAATTCTTATGAAAAAAAAATAAATAAAAAGAAAAAGGCGGAGTGAATGAAAAATCGATTTTACTTTATTTATTTTATTTTATTTATTTTATTCTATTCTATTTTATTTTATTTGATTTTATTTTATTTACTTTATTTTATTTTATTTTATTTTATTTATTTTAATTTATTTTATTTTATTTATTTTATTTTATTTCATTTTATTTTATTTTATTTTATTTTATTTTATTTTATTTATTTTATTCTATTTTATTTTATTTATTTTATTTCATTTTATTTTATTTTATTTATTTTATTCTATTTTATTTTATTTTAATTTATTTTATTTTACTTTATTTTATTTTACTTTATTTTATTTTATTTATTTTATTTTATTTTATTTTATTTTATTTTATTTTATTTTTTTTTATTTTATTTTGTTTTAACTTATTTTATTTTACTTTATTTTATTTTATTTTATTTCATCTTATTTTATTTTATTTTATTTGATTTTACTTTATTTTGTTTTATTTTATTATTCAATTTCAATTCACTTCACTTTTTTGCGTCCGTATACATAGTACATATGCTCTCATCTTGAAATCTTCACTGCAAATGAGCTCATGCTTGTCAAACATGAGTGGAGACGATCAAATTATCGTCCGTCAAATAGAAATATCAAAAATTTTTGATTTTCATCAAACAGAGCCGACAACAGGTCGGTGTAGCGTATGTGTAGCCGACGACAGCCGACGACACCAACACACTTAAAGTGTTTGACGCAATTATTTGATCGTCTCCAGGGCACTTAACTGTCAATCCTTAGAATTCAGAAATTTATCTTTTCACAAGAAGAACAAAAATTGCGCAACTCAAATCTCCGCTCTTTAAGGGATAGGACTATTGCACTCTCGAGAGCTGTCAAATATATCGGAATTATCCTAGATAAAAAATTGAGTTGGAAGGAATACTCCATAACTGTCATCCACCCTATATAATCGTGTGGTGGATGGCATTATCACAAAATGTCGCGTTTATCTCATGCAACGTGGCTGCTTGGTGGCTTGCCAGCTAAATTGGGAATCCGAGCGAGCAAAGGAGGTCCATGACGAATTAAACAGAACGACACAACGTTTTCATTCCCCTGTGGAAACGAATGGACAAATGGGTTTGTAATCGGGATTTCTCACGGTAAGATCTGCATATTCACCGACGAATAAAAGCGTGAAAGAGGAACAGCAGCGCCCTTCCTCTGTAGTAACCTAGGCAGCATCAAACTAAATGTGTACAATTCCTTCTGAAACTGTTGGCATAACAGAAGGCGTGAAGTGGGCTTCTGCTCAAACCAGAAAGTCCATAAAACTTCTAGTGGATAGCCAAGCAGCAAAAAAGGCTATCTGTAGCGCCAATCCTAAGTTCCACTGTATGAAGTCATGTAATCAGGCTATAATTAAACTCTTAGGAGGTAACTCGGTTAATATGGCCTGGGTATCCAGTCATATAGGAATAGAAGGGTATGAAAAGGTGGACGTGGAAAAAGCTTATACATCCCGCCGTTACAAAATTCGAAAAGTAGATTCGGCGGAATGTAGAGCAGCCGCGATGGAAGAAGTGACGCTGGAACATTATCTTTGAGAATGCGCAGCCTCCTACAGGATAAGATTGTATTGCTGAATAAGGCTTAATTCTGTTACCACCAGGGAGCACAGTGGGGTTAATAAAGGCGGACGTATATGGTCCGGACTTCTTGCGCCACCTTTTTGAACCAACTAACCAAATTCGGTCATAAATCTCCAATGAATGAGAAACGAAATTTGCATACATCCTTGTTAAAGTCTGGATTGATCTCGGTCTTTGATGTAGCGAAGTGTAATCGTTTATTACAAAACCTGATTTGATTAGAGGGCTTATTTAAATGGGAGACGAAGTTTTCACACATCCTGAGTTAAAGAGTAGATCTAGATTGACCGCTTAGAAGATCTTGATTTTCAGAATACTATTTGTTTGTGTCCCCTATTGTGCGACTTCTTCAATCTTCTGCTGGAGAAAATTATTCGAGCTGCAGAACTTAATCGAGAAGGTACAATCTTTTATAAGAGTGTACAGCTGCTGGCGCGGCAATGTCAGCCTGGAAATCCAACGCAGGATTACTCTTGCCAACAGGTGCTACTTCGGACTGAGTAGGCAATTGAAAAGTAAAGTCTTCTGTCGACGAACAAAAGCCAAACTCTATAAGTCGCTCATAATTCCCGTCCTGCTATATGGTGCAGAGGCTTGGACGATGACAACAACCGATGAGTCGACGTTACGAGTTTTCGAGAGAAAGGTTCTGCGAAACATTTATGGTCCTTTGCGCATTGGCTACGGCGAATATCGCATTCGATGGAACGATGAGCTGTACGAGATATACGACGACATTGACATAGTTCAGCGAATTTAAAAACAGCGGCTACGCTGGCTAGGTGATGGCTAGGTCCGGATGGATGAAAACACTCCAGATCTGAAAGTATTCGACGCAGTACCCGCCGCGGGAAGCAGAGGAAGAGGAAGACCTCCACTCCGTTGGAGGGACCAAGTGGAGAAGGACCTGGCTTCGCTTGGAATATCCAATTGGCGCCTCGTAGCGAAGAGGGGAAACGACTGGTGTGCTGTTGTTGACTCGGCTATAATCGCGTAAGCGGTGTCTACGCCAGTAAAGAAGAAGAAGATTTGTTTGTGTCACGGATGCATTAGACTACATACACTCATTCATCCATCCAGACGGAAGTAACAAGAAGCCATATATGTAGAAGGGGATGCTTACGTCTCTTCTGAAATTAAGAGGGATGATCACCGCAGTCCTTGGAGAATTTGTTTTCCCAAGACCTTCAGGAACCTTCGACCTATGATTCAAAAAAAAGTAATGCAAGAAATAACTTTCTAACAGGAAACTCTTTAATAACCTCCGGTTCTTTACTGAAAAGACTCCATAAGCTTTATACAAACTGCTGCAAACAAATCAAAAAATTTCGAAATGTCTTCTTGTCTTTAAAACTACACACTCAAGATGGTCCTACGTATGCCAAATATGCGACCACCTGTCGCGCCATTATCGTGCAACACTCGGTGTTTGTGCGCTTATGTGAAATGAGTTTTGCGATTTTAGTCACCTCAATTGTAAGCACAACTAATTAACTAATCTCCACGCTGACAAATTGTGGCGATTAGTGGTGGCAAGTAAATATGCAAGTTGATTCAATGGGATTGACTAATTGAAAGTCTCCACGTGACTTCAGTCAACAGCGTGTGGAATGCGGAGTGTAGTTTTAAGTGCTGGAGTTTGAATGTAGATATATCTGCCTGAGTGGTTGAGGCTTACCGATACGTTTAGCGCAATTGCGACCACTTAAATCAGCGGGGAGCATGCCGCTGTGCCACCTGGAAGTCTAATCGTGTGGGTGTGTACAAATCGAAAACGCTTCATCATTGGGTATCTCCTTTATAATTCTCTTTCACGGCTGTAGCGTACTACACGTGCACATAAGTATTTTTGAAGCTTAAGCAGCAGGCGGTGGGTGTGACTCCATTTGCGTGTAAGTGTGTGGGAATTGAGTTTTGGCAGGCGACAATCAAGTAACCGAAAGGTATTAAACACAGCTGCCCTTACAAGTGACATGTTGATCGATTTAGTGACCCCTTAATGCACGGGAGTTTAGTTAGAGGAAGCTTAAGTACAAATAATTTAACAAAGTTGTCGATTATTGTAAGAAGACGGCGGTTGCGTTGCTTTGAGGGAATTTACTACTGAAAGCTTTGTTATAAAATATTAAAGTATTTAATACTGTTTGTGTATGAAACATGAAGGCTTTTAATACTTCGAGTATTAGTAATAGACCAGAAACATTCTTAAATCGTGTGAGAGTCTTCCTATTTTGCTCAAGAGCAACACAGTTGTATGTAGCCTTTAAAGTATCTCGAATTTTATTAATTGTTTGATTTTTCAGAACTCCAGTCATTGCCGTCGCTCAGTGTTTTGAGATTACTATCTGTTTCTAATAAAAAAAAAAAAAAACCATACAAGGACTTCATTTCGATTGTTCAATTTGTATGTCACCTATATGAAATAAAAGTCCAATATCAACGGTTTCGACAAATCAGCAGTTTTTTGAGGAGAAAACTATGTATGCAAAATTTCAATTCTGTAACTCAAAGACTGGGAGATCAGTTCGCGTTTATATAGACGGCCGGACGGGCATAGAATATTGCCTAGATCTGGAAAAAACAGCACATTCGGGAAGGAAGTGGTGACCCGGCAACAGATGCCTTCCTGGCTCTTTTCTCGATTTTGGGTTTCTGTGAGAACTTCTTATCTAGATTGAGCTCTTGGTTCTAAGTTCTATCAACAGACCGAAGACGCGTTCCGCTCAATAATGGTAGATGCGTATCCGGTATTTTGTACGCTATTGTCCAGAGCAAAACACAAAATATATTTTTCTATTTTCTCGTGTTGGACCAGAAGATCAAAGGAATGTAACTTTGCTTCGCAACTTCTATTTTCGCAAAGTTGATAGGTTGGTTTTTGAAAACCCTACAATTTCCAATTCGTTTCTTTTTGCCATATGCTTTCAGCCGGTGGAAATGTCTCACCACTAAGAATGGCTTAAGCTGAACTGCCCTCTACAACCCAAAAACAAAAAAGAAACTTCTATTGGCAACTACAATTGGCGTCTAGAAGTATTTGTGTGCGAATAAATTAAGTGGAGGTATTGAAAAAAGCGCCTTAAAATTCAAGTTTCCGTTAAATAAGAAGAGTAAAATACTAGCGGAATGGTAACAGTTGGCGAGAATTGGAAAGTAAGAAAGAAAGTTAACTTTAGTTGCACCGAAGCTATAATACCCTTCACACGTACAAAAGCAAGAACTTGATTCCGATCGTTCAGTTTGTATTGTATCTATATGCTATAGTGGTCCAATCTGAACAATTTCTTCGAAGATTAAAATATTGCTTTAGGTAATAATCCATACCAAATTTCTAAACAAATCTCGATAAGTTAGGTTAGGTCTATCTGGTAGGCCAATAAGCCACGGATAGACCAGTTTTGGTCTTTTGTGATACCAGATGCAGTTCAGTTGCGCTTGACGCGAATTTTAATAGAGGCTGAGTATTATACCGCTGGATTGCAGATGTTAATCTATTGTTTCCCTGGTGCCCTGCTCTAGACATTTTCTGTAGTTTTCTTGATTTGTAAGCCCCATCCTGAGGGCATATTCCATAAGGTCTCCAAACTTTGCTTCTCGGTGTGTCAAACTTAATATACTCTGTACAGGGTATAATAATACTAATGGCAACAGATTCGATTACACGTGATGCGGCATCCGTTATTTTGACCACCGAGAAAGCAGACAAATTGAACGGTTGATTGGCGGCTAGCAACGAATGCAAATACTACTCCATCGCACAAACAAATTTTCGGTAGACTCATTTGGTTTGGTGGCGGCGCTTCAATTGAAACGAGCCAGCGGCTGCTGTGGCGTGTCGCTCTACAGAGCAATGTTGCCTGACAAATACACTCAAGCTGCGCAAATAGATTAGATTTGTAACAGTGTGTGTGTGTGTATTTTATTTGTTAATGTATTTGTGTTTGCATTTGGCTGTGTGTTGGAAGCTTCACTAATCACGGCACAACTGGTTGTGTGCTGATTGTCACCACAGTTGCGTGTCGTTGTTGTTATTGCTGTTGCTGTTTTTATTTTGTTTTGCGTTTAATAGATCTGGTTTATGCTGCCACCATTGGTTTTTACCTTATTTATGTGTATATATCCTTAAATTGTTTGTCATTGTGGTGAGCATTGTTGTTGCTTTTAAAGAGGCAGCGTAGCGTTGCCTTCTGCACGCGTTGCATACGCAACGAAACAAAAAAGAGTGGAGTGAAATAAATTTACTTGTGCAGAATTGCTTTTCGACAGCACAATACGTCGCTTGCCTCGCTCGCTTCGTTGTGGTATTTTTGCTATTTGCTATTCGTCATCGACATTAATTGATATTGAAGTGAAGTTAATGACAGCTGCGTCAATCCCAGCATGTACATACATACATACATACGCTCACTCTTAGTAACTTGCAGCAAAAAAAAAAAACTCATTTCAATATAATTTGAGGTTGGTATTTACATACATATGGTATGCACATTAGGGTGGGTACAAAAAAAAATGATTTTTCTGATAAATAGTTTTAGACCCCTTTAAGCAAGTCTTCTAAAAATGAGCTCTTAATTGTAACGGGAAGGTTCTTCACTTTACAGTTTTCTGTTACAAATAAGATAAAATTCAGAGAAAAAAAAAATAAATTAAGATATCGTTCTGCTCCAAGGCCTGAATTATGGGTAGGTGGATTGTCCGCATAGACTTAAGCTTTACATATCTCCACAGTAAATAGTCTGACGGTGTCTAATCACACGATCTTAGTGCCCAATCCACTGGCACAAAACGAGAAATTATCTGCTCACCGAAGTCTTCTCTCAATAAATCCATTGATTGATGCGATGTGTAGGAAGAGGCGTCGTTTTCTTGCAAGCAAATGTTGTCGAAATCACGAGCTTCAATTTCAGGCATCAAATAGTTCGTTATCATGGCGCTATAACAAACGTCATTGACGTTTACGTTCTCACCGGCATCATTTTTAAAGAAATATGGAACCGCTCTACAACTCACAACACACCCTTTTTTCTGGATGAAATGGCAGCTCTTGAGTCTCCTCAGATTGCTCTTTGTCCCAATTGCGGAAACTTTGCTTGTTTACATATTCAATGAGACAGAAATGGGCCTCTTCACTGAACAAAATTTGGCTCGAAAACGTCGGATTTTCTTGGAACTGTGCAAGAATTCATAGATCGAAGCGATGTCGGCTGGGAAGATCGAGCGGGTTTAGTTCTTGCACTAGCTGTATTTTGTACGCTTACAATTTAAAATCGCGACGTAAAATGCGTCAAATCGTTCTAATCTTTAGTCTGAGTTGCTGCGAACGTTACTGAGTCGACTCTCTACGTTCTTCGCGAAACACATTCTTTAGAGAATGTGGATTTTCGTAATAAAGTTGAGCGATTTGTAAACGTTGTTCTGGCGTAAGTTTATCCGTGATGAAGTGCCAAACAATGCTGAACAGAAATAACACGAAAGCTTGACACGACACACGCGTGATCTGTCAGAAAAGTTTATTGAAAAATTCCCTCTGCTTGGATCACCGTTTGTAGTTCAATTAAGAAAATCATATTTAAAAGAATTTTGTACAAACTCGCTTTATGACTTTTCGAGAAGTAGTGTCCATTGACTTAAAAATTTTCGGGATGAACCAGTCCTAACTTTAAAATATTCAGCCACCTTCCTCGACTTCCTTTTTCAGACCACAGATCGCACTTAAAATATTTTAGCCTTAACGTTTGGGATTTTATCTTTCGTTTCCGATGGGTTTCAATATACTATGAATTTAGTTTATTTTATTTTTTCAAAAATTATGTACCCTAGTCCAAATAAGACAAAAAAAATACATGAGATGTTTTCAAATTTTCAAACCCCCAAGTAAATCTACGATTTTTAAATAGTGATTTTAGAATGCAGAATTGCTCGCTTTACAAAAAAAGGTCTGCATGATTTTTTCACTAAGACATTCCTTTAAAAGTCACACGCAGTTCAATTTATGCATTAAATGTTATGTTAATGTACACCATGTCGTATGATCAACACAGCATTTATCGGGAACTTGTATGAATGCTCAGTACATGTGATGCATAAGTTTAACTGCATATAACATTTAAAAGAGTGGTTTTATGAAAGAAATCATTCAAACCTTTTTTGTAGAATGGAAAATTTTGTATAAGAAAATCGCTTTCTAAGAGTTGTAGGTATTCTTGCTATGGAGAAAAATATGTATTGCAAAGTATAATTAATCCCATGTTAAATATATGAGAAATGTAATTTTTTTTGAACAGGGCTTTAATTGTATTTAATTGTATATAAAGAGCCTGTATATTTTAATAAATATTTAAGTTAATTTTTTGGTGCAGAAACTGAAACATTAGAGTGCGTTTGCAAAAAACCAAAATCAAACAATCGAAATAACACACGCCCTAATTCATAAGTAAAGGTATGCATATTATTTACATAAGTGTTGCGTGAACACATATACACATACATATGTATAGGCTCATCAAATTATTGAAAAATCAATGAATAAATTGAAATATAAAATAATGCAAATTTATGCTTTTGTGGCAAGTCGCTTCGATAATGAAACCACAGCTGAACTCATAAAGTGTAATGCTTCGATTCGCAAACAAGCTTAAAATAAATCAGCGAGCAGTTTTTGTCATCAATTTTTCTTGTGCTTCATAATTTGTCTTATATTTGATGATTCTACTTTCAGAATTCTTCTATACTTGTCGCTGAATTTCTTTTCAGGGAGCATTTCCTTGAGGTGGGAGAACAGGAAGAAGTCGCCAGTTGCTTACAGTACGCGAATAATATTTGTTAAGTTGAAAAAATTGCTACAGAGAATAATAGTTTTTTTGAAAGCCATTTCGAGGTTCCTCACTTTTTTTTAAAGAAAACATAACAGAAATTTCAAATTTAATGGGCAATGTTTATTATCATACGAAAGCACATTCTATGACATTTATTTTTCGAATATTTTTTCTTTGAAATGTTTGCCGCGTCTATGTCTCATATGGTTCATCTGTTGAGTCCAATTTTCGATGACTCGTTCGAGCACTTCGAAATGGTAGCTGGCGCCTGACACGCCTGATGTTTTGATCCAAAGCTTGAAACGAAGCGGGATTGTCTGCGGGATTTTAGACTTTACACATCCCCACAGGAAAAAGTCTAACGGAATGATATCACACGATCTTGATGGCCAGTCGGACGGGCACAAAACGTGAAATTACTGCTCACCGAAGTTTCTCTCAATAAATATATTGATTGATGCGATGTGTGGGAAGTGGCGCCGTCATATTGAAACCAAATGTTGCCGAGATCATGGTTTTCAATGTCAGGCATCAAATACGAGTAGTCGGTTATTATTGCGCAATAACGGTCGCCATGGACGGCCGGTTGATGACCGTCCTGGACGTGGTTCATCAATAATTTGTACCAAACAAAAACACTTGCTCGCGACAAACAATTATCACCGAAGGCCTTTTCCAACATTCTGAACCTTTCGATACCAGAAATTTGCTTCTGTACACAAAATTTGATAGTACTTATTATACTCTCGCAACAAAGTTGCTAAGGAGAGTATTATAGTTTTGTTCACATAACGGTTGTTTGTAAGTCCTAAAACTAAAAGAGTCAGATATAGGGTTATGTATACCAAAGTGATCAGGGTGACGAGTAGAGTTGAAATCCGGATGTCTGTCTGTCCGTCCGTCCGTCTGTCCGTCCGTCCGTGCAAGCTGTAACTTGAGTAAAAATTGAGATATCATGATGAAACTTGGTGCACTTATTTCTTGGCTCCATAAGATAGTTAAGTTCGAAGATGGGCAAAATCCATCCATGGCCCACTGCCACGCCCACAAAATGGCGAAAACCGAAAACCTATAAAGTGTCATAACTAAGCCATAAATGCAGATATTAAAGTAAAATTTGGCACAAAGGATCGCATTAGAGAGGGGCATATTTGGACGTAATTTTTTTAGAAAAGTGGGCGTGGCTAGGCCCCTACTAAGTTTTTTGTACATATCTCAGAAACTACTATAGCTATGTCAACCAAACTCTATAGAGGCGTTTCCTTCAGGCATTTCCATATACAGTTCAAAAATGGAAGAAATCGAATAATAACCACGCCCACCTCCCATACAAAGGTTATGTTGAAAATCACTAAAAGTGCGTTAACCGACTAACAAAAAACGTCAGAAACACTAAATTTTACGGAAAAAATGGCAGAAGGAAGCTACACCCAGACTTTTTTTTTTAATTGAAAATGGGCGTGGCGTCGTCCAGTTATTGACCAAAAACCAATCACTCAGGAACTACTCTACCGATTTCAATGAAATTCGGTATATAATATTTTCTTAACACCCTGATGACATGTTCGAAATATGGGTAAAATCGGTTCACAACCACGCCTTCTTCCAATATAACGCTATTTTGAATTCCATCTGATGCCTTCTCTGTATAATACATACATATAAATGAAAATACAATTCAATACTCAAAGTACACAAATTGATCTAATCTAATTAATTTTACAGAAAAATAAAAAAATATGTAAATGACGGATAATGAAATCTCGATTATCACTTTATCATGCGAGAGTTCGGTGACACCCGAACTTAGCCCTTCCTTACTTGTTTGTTGAATAATTTCACTGAGCGTAAAGAACGACGAATGTACTTTATGTACTTCAGAAAGTCAAGCGTACAGTAAATACTAATTAATATTTTGATGTAACATTTGGCACAGTTGTCAATAACAGTCATACCAACCCAGAAAAAATTATTTCGAAGAATGGAACTTCGCGCGAAATTTAAATTACAAAAGTCTTACGACGAGTAATTTTTGGTCACAGTAATATCAGTGAGTTTTGGTCCATTGGTAGCATCGACATGGCTGATAACACAACTAACATTTTAAATTTTTAATGCAATTTTGTTTGAGTGATCAGTTTGACTCTTTTATTTAATCCTCTCCTAAGTGCTTCGCTATACAAAATATAATAGAAATATATTTCCAGTAAAAACTTGCAAGCGTGAGTTTTGAAATTTTCACAATCTATATGTATGTAGTAGCTTAGAGCAATTTAGCAAAAATTGAAATCGATAAGAGCACTCAAAACATTTTGCTGTGTTCGTTGTTGTTTGCGTGTGTGTGTGTGTAAGCGGATATTTTTCGGATAAATTGAAAATTCCAATGTGCGAGGAAAACACAATTTTTACTTATTGTTCACGCAACGACACACAATCACACACACATGCAGAGAAATAGCTGCTGATACTATATACAACTGATTACATATATACGTACATACATCCAATTTGGGTTGCACAAATCATCATTGCAACGGTAAATGTGTATGCATGTTGCTGTGCTGTGCGTTTAATCCACAAACATGACTTTCCTTTTTACGCTTTTGCAACTTCATTTAAACTAAAGTTTGGAATTTCACTTAACCAACATTACCTAGCGTGTGCTCAAACCCTGTGACTAAGGTGCCACCATACTTTCAAACATAAATAGTGATTATTTAGTAAACAGTTTCAGCAATATTTTCAAATTTTTAGGAAAGGGTGTCTAAATCGCACAAAGTAAAGATAGATCCCTAATATGTGGGTGGTCAGTTTTGCGAAGACTAAAATATGGGCGAACTGGTTCCCAAGTATGCATTCCTTTTGCCTCTTAATATCCAAGTAGACAGGATCTAAGTTTAATTTGTAGCTTTATAAACATAAACAGTGCTCTCTGTTAAACCTTAGTTCGGAATTTTCCTTTTCCCTTTTGTTACTATGCGACAAATGGAACGTTCTGTTCAATTTAAAGCATCTTCCGACGTCTAATGGATTTGATATAACCTACCGAAGTTTAATCTACGAGAAAGTTTATCTTAAGACTATATTGAAGCTCATGTGACCTCACATAAAAGGCAAGCCGTCATTCAATATTATTCATTTTTTTTTGTCAATCCGGGTCAAATTTGATCAGTTGCTATATCTAATAACAATAACATTAGAACTATAGTCTCTGTAAAAAAAAATTCCTTGACATTTGTGGCATTAATCCTAATTTCGAATATCTTTATATGTATCAGAACTTGGCCAAAGCATTATCGAGTCCTCCACACCCTAAATCACACTACCGCCGGGCTCAGAACTCTGACATCAATCTGAAGCAGTTTTCTGATTTTACTTTTACGAATTCTATATATTAGAAACTTCTACTTTAATTAGTGCTCGGTGGCATTTTCCGAAATATGGCACAGCCAATCTAAATAGGTGCAGGTTGTCAATAAGTCTGGAATTCCGACAGCGAGCTTGAATTAAAATACCTCAACGCTCCATAGCACCCTAGAAATCTTTTGATTAATACTACGATATCTAGATCATAAAACTATTTTAACTATTTATAGCTGAGTCAACAACAGCGCGCCAGTCGTTTCTTCTTTTCGCTACGTGGCGCCAATTGAATATCCCAAGCGAAGCCAAGTCCTTCTTTGTAGGTCTTCCTTTCCCCATGCTTCCCCCGGCGGCGTCGAATACTTTCAGAGCTAGAGTGTTTTCGTCCATTCGGACGACATGACCTTCCCTGCGTTGTCGCTGTCTTTTAATTCGCTGAACCATGTCAATGTCGTCGTACATCTCGTACAGCTCATCGTTCCATCGAATGCGATATTCGCTGTGGCCAATGCGCAAAGGACCGTAAATCTTTCGCAGGAGCTTTCTCTCTAAACTCTTAAGGTCGACTCATCCGTTGTTGACATCGTCCAAGCCTCTGCCCCATATAGCAGGACGGGAATTAGGAGCGACTTGTAGAGTTTGGTTTTTGTTCGTCGAGAGAGGACTTTACTTTTCAATTGCCTACTCAGTCCAAAGTAGCACCTGTTGGCAAGAGTAATCCTGCGTTGGATTTTCAGGCTGACATTGTTGGTGGTGTTAATACTGGTTCCTAAATAGACGAAATTATCTACAACTTCAAAATTATGACTGTCAACAGTGACGTGAGAGCCAAGTCGCGAGTGCGACGACTGTTTGTTTGATGACAGGAGATATTTCGTCTGGCCCCGTTCATTGCCAGACCCATTTGTTTTGGTTCCTTGTCCAGTCTGGAGAAAGCAGAACTAACGGCGCGGGTGTAGAGGCCGATGATATCAATATCAACTTACTATTATTACACTGTTAAACAAAAATCCACTTGTTTTCTGTGACATGAAAAGAACAAAGTATTTCTTTTTATATAAAAATTACCACAAATGCAGAAGATAGCTACAGATTTCTTCTATCACCTATAGTTTCTTTGATGAGGATTTTTGTTTAAAAAACAGCGATAGATATATTATTGTTATATTATTTTATTAACTAAAGAGTATCTTAAAATGTTACTGTCGATGTTTTTCATTTTTTTTTTTTTTGGTTTTGGAGTATCCCTTAACAATGTCCAGCAGCAATCGGCAAGCAAACTGGCAATCCACTTGCCTTGGTACCGTTTCTACATAGCAGAAATGTCTTGGTGGAACCGTTCCCAAGTTCATCACTTGCGGCCCCTAAATTTTCGGGGAAAAAATCCAGATGGGAGTCCAGAAATTGTATTTTAAGGAACTTGTCCCAACCCATTTTTTATAGGCAGTAAATAGTTCCGTCACAAGATCTTTGTAATTGCCAGCTTTCACATTTCCAAGAAAATTTATAACAACGCTTTTAAAGGCACTACAGGCTCGTATTTCAGTTTTATTGAGCATTTCCTCAAATATTTTATCTCTCGTGCGGACCCACAAATATTTCTTTCTTAATCTTGGCTTCACTGACTATTGGAAATTTTTGTTTCAGATACAAGAACCCTCTTACATTTCAGTTCATTGCCTTACTAAAATTCTTCATTAAATCCAATTTGATATGCAAAGGTGGTAGTAATACCTTTTTGGGATCAATTAGAGGTTCACTGGTAACGTTTTTTTTGTCCCGGAGTGAGTGCCTGACGTACCGGCCACTGCTTCTTTACATAATGACAGTCTCTCGCACGGCTGTCCCATTCGCAAAGGAAGCAATAATATTTCGTATTTCCTAGTTGCATTCCAAGAAAAAGGGCTATTACTTTTAGGTCTCGAAATATTGCCCAACCATACTCCTGATACTCTCATATTCTCATAAGATTCCTTCATATGAACCGCATAAGCTGATGGCACATATGGATATTTGTTACCGTTATAAACCAATGCCACCTTTAAACTAAGTTTAGAGGAATCAATGAATAGACGTCAATCACGTTGATAATGTTTGTGTTCTAGTGCGTTAAACAAAAGGTTAACTTTTGAACAGTGTACTAGATGAGGTCTTTCTGCTTTTTTCTGCAAAAAGTAATATTTACATCACTTTGGAGGAGGTTTCAACCTTAGTCTGGATGCTAAAAGTTCGGACTGCTATTTTGAAATGCTTAGATCTCGAACTAAGTCATTAAGTTCTCTGTGTGAAATTAGAGGAGGCACTGTTGAACATCCTGGTAAATCAAATAAAGGATCGGTTGTCGTTTCCTTTGCGGTTTCTGTAACATCACTTGAGCGCTAGTCGATTCTAGTTCTTCATCGAGACTCCAAGATTCTAGTGCTTTTGGAATAGGAAGTTGTTCACTGTGTTTGACAGGTCTTAAAGCTGATGGTAAATTACAATACTTAACCGTATATTTAGACTTCGATCCAATACCTTTAATATTCTTGAGGAAAAAACAGCAGTCTGTCATATGGTCTTTAGGTTCTCTCCAAACCATTGGCACCGCAAAGGGCATTTTACGATTTGAACCTTTTAACCAAGCTGTTAACAATGTTAAACAAGTTTTGCAACAGATATGAGGGGCTCATGCTTGGCCTTGGTTCCTAACTTCAATACCAAAATTACTTCGTAAGCTTTTAGCACAAGCGGTGGCACTATTTACGCACTGTCTAGGCATTGGACCCAAAAATCTTAAACAGTAAGAATTTTCATGTCATAAATTATTTATGTGACTACCAGTGTTATAGCCACATTGACGAGTTATCCTCTGTTGGTGTTCTTTATTAGTAGAGACCCGATATCAATGGCAATGCTAAGCATAAAAAATAATTGGGGCTCAAGACGGATTCAAATGGACCTGCGGAAGATGTCGAAAAGAATTCTATTGATCCATGGTTGAATAAAGGTATCCGCATCCTATCATGATATTCTCTTCACCTTGTTGACTGTATTTATTTCACCTGAGTAGTATTGGGTTGGCTGAAATTCTTTTTGATGAAATGGACAATGGTCGTTTTGGAAGGATTATTGAATATGGCCAAGCTTAATTTGTCACTCTTGCTGTGTTACTTACTCTTACTTGACTCGAAATGCAGTGCTTAATGTCTCTTGTTGAAGTATTGGGAGCGGCTGAAATATGTCCCTTCTCATCCGGCTGAAGGCTGGGCATATGCATAAGACAGCGTCTCATCATCCTCTATTCTCCCTTTTGCTTAGAAGTAGGAGCTTTTTAGTCCGCCCACCCAAAGAAACTTTGTGGTATACCCTGCGTTGCTAGTGCTCTTAGACCTGAGGTTGCTGTTGATATTTTTGTAGCTGCAGAAAACATTCTTAAAGTAATTTCGAGGAATGATGCCGAGCTGACAGTCCTTGGCTGGATAAAAATCCAGGCCCGTTCAGGTTGCTTACACTCGATTGTCGTGGGAACGGCCAAGACCTGAGGATTTCCACTAGGTTCCACTACTTCAAACAAGCCTTGAAGGAGCTGAATGACCTGGGACAGCTTGAGGTAATTGTGTACGATTTGTTTCCCTATCTTTTTGATATTTTTCTTGGTCTCCACTTTAATTAGAAAAATTTTGCGCATGTATACATACCATAAACCGTTCTCCACATCTATGCCGACAGTCATTGGTTACTGTTAGCCACATCATAAGCCCCGCACCACAATTATTCACTTATTGATGGCTTGTAGCCTGAGATGGGGCTCTCAACTATTTTCTTTTTATGAAAAACATATTATTTTTAACGCAAAACTTTTTAGGGGTTGATGTGGCGAGAAAAGGAAAATAGTTGGTGGAAATATTTAACGGTCCAAAATACGCACTTGGAAGCTGCAAGGACATGAGCATTTTACGGGGCTACCCCAGCAACAATCCGAACAACTTTCCACGCATACACATTCGCATATACATATACACTTGCATGTGTGCATGAGTGTGAAAAATTTCACTTAAACTTTCACTGAGTGCAGAGTGATTTTCATTTATTTTTATTTTTTCGCTCCACCTCTCCCACCACTATTTTTTATAGTTGAACAACAGTTTTGCTAAATAAGCGGAAATTGTTGACAGGAAGTGAGTACGGAAGTGCCTTTAATTTGAATTCAACACTTTGCGGATATAGAATTTGTACAAATGACCGAGCAGACGAAGCGTCGATATGAATCTCGTTTGGTTGGGCGATGTGCGGGTTTTAGTTGTACTAAACTTTCAATGCCCGATAAAGTTCTCTCCCAGAAGTGTTATAAATCTCTGTAGCGCAAAGTTCCTACGCACTATATATACGAGAGTGTGTGTGTTTGGCCACTAATATATATAGTAGATAATTGTGTGTATGTATGTAAGCTTTAGAATTTGGAAGCAGTGTCATCCACGCGTTGGACACTGTGACTCACTTCCTGCTACGGTGACTTTGACTCACTGTAAGCTTGACGCATCGTTTCGACTGAATTGCGGAGGGGTTGGGTATTGAAAAATTGCAAATATTGACATGTGTTTGCCGCTCTTTGTGGTAAATGTTGTGATACTTTTTGACATGAGTGTTAACATTTCTGCTTAGCTCAAGTTTTAATGAAATGTATAGCTATCGATTACGACAGTTGCGGTATACCAAGAGTTGAGTGAAATGAGTTTTGCTCGTAAAATCAATAATAAGATAAGCTCTGGTGTCCACACTTTCAAAAGTCAATAATACTTTGATGTATTTCAACACTATGCAATTTTTAAGTCACATCGAAGAGAGATGGAGACAGAAGTTTACAGAACTAGAAAATAATGTCTACAAAACCAAAAGATTTGTACTCTAACCAGCCAATCTAAACATGGCGAAAAGAGAGAGAAAGTATGTATCTACTGAAATAAATAATGTGAAACAACTTTTTATAATTTTTATGACATTTCGAAGAGAGCAAGAGAGAGAGCACAGGGTCTACAAAATCGAATGCCTTCTACTCTAATGAACCAAGCAAAATTTGACCTGTTGGATCCGAAACAAGAGAGAGAGAGAGAGAGTAACTGCTGACTAATTAAGTTAGTATAACAGCTTGTTTTTCTATCTTCAATAAATTATACCAGTCTCTTAATTTTATACCAATTATGTGTTCGATTCTATAATCTCCAAGTTTTGGTATAATTGTTGCAGAGCTTGATTTTCTATCGCTATTTAATTATACCAGTCTCTTACTTTTATGTGAGTTATTTGTACTCAGCAAAATTAATTTAAGAAGGGTGTTTTAACTATTTGCTTTTAAATCACTAATTAACCATACCAATCTCTTAATATATACCAGTTATTTCCTTGATTGGTTACTATCCAAGCTTTGACGTATTCACGCTAAATTAATTCAATCTGTCTCTTAACTTTATTTGAGTTTTTTGTTCTTTTCGCTATTCTTCAAGTTTTGTTATGATCAACTCAAAATTGAACTAAGGCGTTTAACTGTTTGCTTTTCTATCACTATTTAATTATACCAATCTCTTAATTTTATACCAACTATTTCTTTGATTCGCTAATCTCAAAGTTTTGGTATAAATTATTGCTTTCCTATCACTATTTATACCAGTTTCTTAATTTTCTACCAGCTATGTGTTCGATTCGAAACTCTCCCAGGTTTTGAAATCGCAGCAATGTTGACCTTGTTGAGACATTTCAACTCTTTGCTTTTCTATTACTATTTAATTACACCAGTATCTTCATTTTATACGAATTAACTGTTCGATTCGCCATTCCATGGTATAATCGCAGCCCAACTGACCCAATTAGGATGTTTTAGTTGTTTGACGCTATTTAATTATACAAGGCTTTTAGTTTTATACCAGTTATTTTCTTAATTCGCTACTCTTTAAGTTTTAATATAATCTCCGAAAAACGTGCCTTTCTTTACTATTAAATTGCACCAGTCTCTTAATTTTATACCAGTTATTTGTTCGATTCGCTACTCCTTAAGTTTTGATATAATCTTAGAAAAACCCACAATTTAATTATACCAGTCTCCTATACTAGTTATTTGTTCGATTCACTACTCTCCAAGTTTTTTTAAAATCGCCGAAAAACTGGCAAAATTTAAGCAAAATTAAATTAATTCGGTTCATATTGCCACCGGAAATATTTTACGTGTGGAAAACTAATCTTTTGAAGAAAATTTCTAACTTAATTAGTTGAATTTTTTAGATTTAAAGTCAGCCATGCATAAAACGACACGTTTCACATATTTGTGGTCCCCAGCTCAGCTCAAAATGGTTGAAAATTTCGAAATATGCCATCGAGTGGCTGCTACAAAATTCCCTCTAATTAAATTCCAATGGAAATTGTGCAGTGACAACTTAATCGTAACTAACTAACTTTAAAATTAATTCACACACACGCCGGTATGCATGTATGTGTGTGTATATGTATATGCATGCGTTGAAATTCCAGTGTATTGATAATGAACTTTTGAACTGTGACAATATTCGGGCGAAAACTGTCAAAATTACCATTCAATAAACGCGGAATGTGTTGCACGTGTCGCTAAAAGCAAAGTTTAACAAAAGGTTAAATGCCTGGCGTTGCACACATATGTATGTATTACTCGTATATACCAGACATGGGTAAGTGTTCGATACAACAGCATACATCGATATATGCACTTGGGTATACAATGTTTCAGACATTTGTGCGTAATTATCTAAAAAATTGCCTTATAAGTAATCGAATGAGCGGCAACATTTTGCCGTAAGTGCAATTAGCGGGGTTTTTGCGCATTTTAACGGTGTAAATAGCTGATGCCTAAAGAAGAAGAAAGGAAAACATGGAATATTAAATAGATTTAAGGCAAGAAAAGGGTTTAAACTTAAGGGTTTCTAGGACATAATTAACTATATTTTTAAACCGGCGCACGCAACTAACTGGCGGAAGGTTAACAGGAGAGTCATAGAAAACGAGTTTCTTAAATGCCAAAAGAAAAAATCTCAGAAAATCAATCAGCCGGTCGAGTACAACTTCGACCAATCATCCCAAACTTACGTCGGGGTATGTTCGATAGCTAATCCGGACTTGGCCCAAGATACGCAGTCCGTTGTGCTGCCATAAAAGCAGAACTCCTGAATACGATCTTACAAGTCAGCAAAGTGGCTTGTGGTCAAAACAAATTTGCTCATGCGTTTTCTTTCTATTTCCACTAGCTCGGTGAGATATCTGAAAGTATGAGACGTCGAGTGTTTGAGCCTTGACCTCGCAAACGCGAAACAATCAAGAAAAAAGTGTTCAAATGTATTCACCTCGTCTTCTACACATAGCTACTACATCTGGCGTTCTCTAACAGATTCAACTTTATCGCATGGATGCCATTAGAACAATGGTCTGGTAGAGCTTCCACTATTAGGGAGAGGCTGGTCCTACTGAAGGCAAATCACTCACTAGATCTCTTATGTACGATCCTAGGCCAAAAGGTTCATGAAACAGCGCGTAGACCGATGATGGCTCAGTGCTGACCAAGCTTCCGCTAAGCTCAGCTAAGCAGCAGTGGAAAACACGAGAAGAGGGAAGCACCGACCCGTTTCTATTCTACTGATGCCTTACAGGCAAGCTAAATTTCCTTGCGATTCCGCTGTGGCCTGGTACCCATACTAGTCTTATTACAAAGTGACTGAATGCCATTTATAACGAGTTTACGGATTCCTTAACTAGCCTTGAAGGCGCGGTCAGTGAGCTCAAGGCTAGTATCACCAGCAAACTCTATTTGTAGAACACTGCAATAGTCAGGAAGTCTGGAACTGAAGTTGATATAAAGTTCCTGATAACACTCCACCAACATTCCGCCAAGCTTTGACTCATCCTTAAAGAAGCTCACTGGCACTCTCCTCTTCGACTTCTAACCACCCACAAGTCCCTCGCAGATATGTGGACGGAAAAAAGCCATAAGCTTGGTTTGGCAACTCTATGATCCAAAAGATCCGATATAAAATCAAAGCGTACGGAGATTTTCGAATGCTCTGACATGTGTTGATATAGAAACCCAGATTCTCAGAGTCTGAGAGCGACTTTCGCGGCCATACACCTTCCGGCGGTATCTATTGATATGGTACCATGATTGGAGTGGACTTTAGTGCACCACACATGCTGATGAGCTCCAATCGTGGAATGCTTTATAGCTTCTTTACTAGTGTAGTATTTTCTAAGACGATCATTATTTGGTTCCCATGAAAGTTTGCTATCAAGGACGACCCTCAAATACTTGATCTTATCTGCAGGCTGTAGGCGAATGCTTTCTTTCCGCGGCAGGAGTGCCTGCGAGATCTTGCATCTTGTTAAACGGCAGAAGATTTTTGATTTAATCGGCAAAATTTTTGTCATGTGTTCAAACCAAAAGATGATAGGCATTGCGAGTATATGCTACAATTGGAGCTTTAGTAAGTACCTTGTAAATAATGTAAATCTTAAAGCGGGAAAACAGACAATTTTTTGAATAACTGTTCTAACACGCCCCTAACGTTTCTTCCATTTGAAATAACAGTTTTGTCGAGCCTGCCTCTTTTCACACATCTTAGAAATGTTTAACAAATGAGTTCATAAGCTAAAGTGTTGACCGTCCTTAATGTACCTAAGTGTGCCATTAACGGTTAGTTTGGCCCAACTTGGCTGAACATATGTGAATATTGAGGAGGCAGCTGATTATCCAAATAATAAATGCCCAGACAAAATGGCAAAAACATGAAAAGGAAAAAACAAAACAAAGGCGTAAGACAGGGAATAAAACGAGGATGCAAAGTATAAATAGACTAAGCAGCAAGGAAGTTCATCTCCTTCAAACAACACAATGCGAGTATAAACACTTGTTTTGTGGTCTAAGTGCAATGCTGTCATGTCACAAGTTACGTTACATGATACCCCATAAGGTAGCGATACGAGTAAGTAAGCGTTGAAAGTGTTTTATACCCGGCGCATAACAAAGGTAGAGCTGTTAGACCAAAAGATATGCTGCAGTTAAAGAATGATAGATGAGTGGATAGTTTGTTGGACGGTCGAAGCTATGGAATCCTAGACCGAAATAAGGAATCGCTAAGGAATAGATAAATTAATGAGCAGGCAACCAAACAAGAGTAGCCAAAAGACGTGGGTGGATAGACGTGTCGAAGAACAGAATAATACATGAACAGACAGAGCAGAGAATATGATAATATTCTATATAATATATATGACGGGTGGGTCATCTAACGTTTTAAATTTGAATTATCTATCTATATTTCGACATTGGAAACGTGAAATACCATTCGGAAAGTGACAGATATTCAGTAAAAAGTCTAAAATTTACGAAATGGGTCGCTATTCAGTAGAAGAAAACTGGGAAATATTGAAAACTTTTTCCCAAAGATCGTTTGACCGAGGATAGTCAATTTTACCGAAAAATCATCTTTTCGGACGAGGCTCATTTCCACCTCGATGGTTACGTTAACAAGCAGAATTGTCGCATTTAGGGCACAGGATGGCGCTACGTGCTATACAGCAAACGCTACACTTAATCTTTTACGCCCTATCTTCGAAAATCGCATAATCAGCAAAAGAGGTGATGTGAATTGGCCTCCCAGAAGCTGCCATTTAACTCCGTCGGACTATTTTCTGTGAAGAGCTATTAAAGATAAATGTTATGCCAACCATCCAGAAACAACTCAAGATCTAAAGTACGAGATTCAAGCTGCTGTAGTTGCCATAAGACCTGAAACCATCCAGAAAGTATTCCAAAAGTGGGTGGATCGGATAAGCTACTGCAAACTAAGCCGTGTTGGTCATTTGTCCAAAATTGTTTTCCACAAATAAATTTAATAAAACAACCTTTTAAATAAATGTTGGTGCTTTGAAAAATATCAAGCCGTTTTTTTTATTTACTTTTTAAATTTAAAATTTTATGTGGTGCACCCTTTATGATAAGATATGAATCTGTGAGCCCTTTTTAATGACGTACTGCCTGACAGTTGAGTAGATGAACTCACTGCCAGATATTCGAAAAGATAGGAAATCAAATGGGGAGTGTGCCTCGAATTATGTTTTCAGTACAAGAGTAGATATATGGGTGTCTGGACGGATAGTTTCAAAATTACTTATCAAAACATTGATAGATGAATGAAGGTAAATGGATAGCGGGGCCGAAATAAACCCCAGCCAAAAAGAAACGGACGGTTGGGGAGATGAACAGATGAAGTAAAGTCCAACATGTACGAAGGGATAGAAAGAAAATTACTTATCGAAAGTTTGAAAGAAGACAAAGGAACGTACAGGTAAGCTCAAGTAGGGGTATACCTTATGTATATGTTTTAAATGAAAGAGTAAATAAGTGGAGAACAGAAAGAAATCTCAAACAATCTATCCTTTCATATACGATGGAGACACTGAATCAAGAGAAGAGGTTATTAGGTTCGCATAATCCCATAATTTAGCTGGCAGTTATTTCTACTTTAAACCCATTGTTCTCGGGTATAAAAAGGACAACAAAAAGTAAGCACAACACAGGCAATGAAGCATTTAATAAGTCAACAGTTCGTGTTGAAGGGAAGCTGGTCTAGTTGGCCGACAGCTGTCGGCTAATAGCCGGAAGGTGCGTCTGCTGCAACTTACATGTACGCACACATGCAAACATACACAGTAAATAATCTATATTCGTATGTGACTGCCGTCGGCAAGTGTATGTAATGCCTCGCGCGTGTGTATGGGTGTAACCGAAGGGGATGTGCCGAAATATGTCGTCATATATCTAACAAGCCAAACAGTTTGTAAGTCTGTCACTGTCTGTTTTCATTGTATTTTAGTTCAGCTGGTTTAAGAGCGGCTCGACAGGTTTCGGCTTTCATCTTACAGGCAACTTAACTACAGTGAAACCAACTCGTTTTTGGGCTTCAATGGCCTCTAACGACGCATAAGGCTATTTTATAAAAGTCATTATTGTTGTGTGTGGTAGCAATGTACTTCTCAGCATAATAGTGCCTTTATTAGGTGTGTGCGAATGTTCTTCGGATTTTCTACACTCGTGGCACTTTATTGCTTTTATTACTTTTGGTTTTCCTTCGCCTCGCCTGTTGGCTGGCAAATTGCTTCGGAGACTTTCATTAATAAGTGAGGACTGCATAATTGCTTTAAATTAATTTAAATACCGTAGAATTTGTTTTCTTCTTCGGTCTTTAAATTTCATTTGGTATTGAGGTGCAGAACTATTATCTAGATAATGGGTTAAGCCTCAGTAGTTTTGTATAGTAATATGGATTGTCCTGTCGACTGTGCAGAATGAAAGTAATCTACAAACTCTGACAATTCTTGTACCCCTTTATCAATCTGCCCCCAAGCTTTGACTCATTCATAAAGAAGCTCCCTGTCCCTCTCTCCCAGCTGCTTCTACCCACCCAGAACTCCTTTGCGGGCGCAGAAAAAGCTACCAGAGTTTGGTTTGGTGATTTCGTAATCCAAAAGATTAGACATAAAATCAAAACGTGCGAAAATTTCGGGTTCTTCAGACACGTGTTTATTTATAAACCCAGATTTTTTGAGTCTGTTCGCAATTTTTGTGGCCATACGCCTATCAGCGACTATCAGCGAATAGCATTCAGTATTCTGGTTGGCGTGGACCTTAGTACACCACACACGCTGATGAGTGCGGCTGTGGTCTTTTTGAGAGGCCTTTACCCCCCCATACAAATACCCATTAATATACCATAATCGTTAAGCCAGTGGACTACTTTCGGTGAGGAACCATACATTTTACCAATGGCTCCTCTGCAACAGTGTAAGTCAATCAATATGGTTCTTCCTCTCCGCTCAATATTTAATTTCCAGTAATTACTAAGATAAAGCAATCAAACTGAGAGATGTAATGAAATCAGTTGTCTCGTTACAAAAACGAACGAGATAAGATAAGATGGCTTGGCAGTTGGATAGATGGATACAAAAACGGACTGGCCTGTTACCAGAAGTGTTAATTAAGCAAAGGAAAAACCAAGGTCGAATTGAGAGATAGGCCAATGACTTTCGAGAATGTTATTTGCATGAATAATTATCCAGATCGTAGGCAGCTGAATAGATTTTTATATAGGTCGACGGCGCTAACTATTAAATGAGTTTTAAAATAATCAAGTCCTGTCGACTCACAGTCTGCTTTAACTATCGGGAGATCAACCTTCTGAACATTGCATATAAGGTTCTTACGACAGTATTGTGTGGAAAACTTGAACCTATTTTTAATGAACTGATTGAATCTTATCTAATTTACTATAGAACTTCCCAAAACGTTAAATCCTGTACAGAGCTTAGGTAAAAAGATCGACACTGATGTCGATTTCAAAGATTTTTTCGTCAGCATGAAGAGAAGCCACCTATCCGACGCCACTAATCTGAATCGCAGTGACACTATCTACTCTAAAAGTCTGCGGTACGCAGATGAACTCAGCCTAGAAAAAGAAGCGAAAGAAGTTGGTCTTGGGTGAACGAAGGAGGAATGTAAAGTACCTAGAAGCCACACTCACAGATTTCTAAGATCTTATGAATTACATCACGTTTGGTTGCTATAAATTTGAAAAATTGATGGACTTTGCTTGCCTCGGAACCAGCATTAATGCTACAATCATTCTAAGCCTGAAGATCAAGAGAAGTTTAACTCTTACCAACAGACTCCACTTTAGTTTCGGTAGGCAATTGATAAGCAGATGTCTCTCTCGACGTATAAAAATTGCACTCTGTAAGTTTCTCATTATGCGGCACACAAACATGAACGATGACGACCCGAGATGCGAAAGCACTTGGAGCTTTCGAGAGAACTCTGCCATGCAACATCTTTGAAGCCGTCCGCATGAGTATTGAGTATCGAAGGAAATGGAACCAAGAACTTTAAGAACATAAAAATTAAAGAAGTGCACTGGCTAAGTCAGTTCGTGCGCGTGAAAGATGAAAGCTTCTTCAATTCGTGAAGAACGGAAGCACGGACGCCCACTCCAATGGAAAGATCAATTGAATATGAACTTGTCTACATTTGGAATGTACAATTGGCGTGACCTCGCAAAGCATATAAGCAGTTTTGTATTCTCCACCCAGACCGACTCACGGTTGTAGTGTAAAAGAAGATGAAGTCCTGCCGTCAATATAATTAAGTTTGGACAAAATGTGTGCAGGACGTATTAACGGTTGGTCAAATATAAAGTTATAGTCAAAGAAATTGGTTGAGTTCTGTTTCATATGGTTAGAGCAGTTGAAAGAAGTGGGGAATAAAGCGATGGACAGGCCTCTTAAACATCAGCTTATAGTCCGCTGGTCCAAAGCTATATTTTTCATAATTCTCTTAGTGCAGGTAATTATTGTAAGCTGCACAGTTTATTAAATTCATTTGTTTATTGTCAAATTTTATGTACTTGAGCCTCAATGTTGTTGCATAATACCTTGCTCTCTTGTGATTGACTGATTACTCAGTCACAATGAGAGTCATATATCACGTGGCCTAAATACTAGCCAGTGATTGCATGTAAAATTAATATATATTTCTACTACATATATACATATATATTCTCCTCGTCTTTGTAGACTATAAACTTTGCTATGACATCAACCGGATCTACTCGGCTCCGGCAAGCCGCTGCCACATCTCAAGCCAGCTAGCAGCACGTTGCATTTTAATGCAATAAAATCACACAAATTATACCAGCCGCCGCTTGCAGTTGACACATTTCTCGGTCAACCGATTGCGTTGCACAATCGCATAACCTCCGACTGGCTTGTTGTGCACAACCATTCTTGAAACTGCAGGCCGACTTTGTTTATGCCGCTCTCTCGTGCTGTACACTTCCTGCACCTCCTCTTGGGCATTGGCATGTAGTGAGTGGCTTGCTGCTGCTACTGCCTTCTTGTGGCACATTGCATATTGCATGCTGGTGTTGTATTGTGAGAAAGAGCAACTTGTCACTTGCATTCATTCATTCATCCGTCCATTCATTACGGCCCATATTAGTGCAGCTGTAGTGCGAACGAACAACTCTTTGGCGACCATTGACATGTGTTTCATTGCTAAAAATATGCATACTCATAAATACGATGGACAGCCGTGGTCGACTAATTAGATATACTTGATAGGTAGGGGTCTCATTCGGCAAGTCCTCAGAAGTTTAGTGTTCTAGGTCTTCTTAGTAAAACAGAATCTTGGTTAATCTATAAGACCCATGCGAAGACTGCATACTGCGTTCCCAATAGCTGCTGTTATTTTCCCATTGGACTCCAAAAAATTACTATGATGGTTCCGATTTGAAACCACTGAATGTCGTAGATAGTCTATAATCCGTATTGCACTGATCAGTTATGTATATTGACTGAAGTACCATATTTCTAAAAATTTGTAAATTCGGAGAAAAGACTGTTACACATCTTTCGATGTGTATGAGCTGGTTAAGTTCCCATATCCTAGTCCAGGACAACTAACTTCTAAGGCATCTGGTTTTTTGTTTTGGAGGAAATCCTTTTTACAATTACATTATTTTTTCGGCAATTTTCCAAGGTGACACTGACAAACCTTAAAAGTCTTCATCCTGCTGCCGAATCGAGAAAAAGAGCTTTCAAACCAAAAAAAGAAGTAAGTGCCTCTTCTGTCTTGATAAAAGCAATTAGAAAAGCCTTTGCTTCACATTATTGCCAACTAATGAAAAGAAGCGAGACTACGAGTATTTCTTCATTGCATTGTTAGTGTTTTTAACGTGGCGGGTCCCAAATCCAGTCATAACCCTAGGGAGAGACGGTTCGCTTTCTCATTTTAGCTCGCCTTCAAATGGATGTTTTTTGGCTACACAGACGATACTTGGTCTAAGATCGGAAGTCATGAGCTGCTGGAGGCATATATAAAAAAATCGTTTCTGGCCCCTCTCAAGTGAATGGCGGTCAGAGAACTTTCCTTACTAGCATGAACTTCTACACATGGCTCCATCGTCTCATCGGAAGATTTATGGTTCTTTGCTGCACGAGTTATACGACGGAGGTTGCGCTGGCTAGGTCATGTCGTCCGTATGGATGAAAACACTCCAGCTCTAAAAAAATTGAACGCAGCGTCCGCCGGGGGAAGAGGAAGACCTCCACTCCGTTAGAGAGATCAGATGGAGGGGGACCTGGCTACACTTGGTACGTCGAATTGGCGCCGAATTGCGAAAAGAAGAAACGACTAGCGCGCTGTTGTTGACTTGGCTATAACCGCGTAAATCGGTGTCTACGCCATTAAAGAAGAAGAAGAATGAAACAGAGCGAGCTTAGGCTGTTTTATGGTCTCAGCCAAAACTGTTTGGTAAATGCTGTGCTAATGTATGTCGAATTTTTACGGTATTGCTTGTCATTTGCTGTCAATAGCTGTACAAAGGTATTTGCTCTCATTTTGTCAAAATATATCTGTCACTCTAGTTCCTTACTCTTATCGTTGTTTATGTTTACATGACCTACCTCTGTTTACATTGCTATTTGCCGGCATATGCTTAAGTGTATTCACCAACTTTCGGCCACCTTCGACAGTTCCCGGCAGCTTGAGGGTTTGGTTCCCATCAGCATTGCAATTGCTCTCCTTACTCGCTTGCCCGCTTTATGCTACTCAATTCATCTTGATGCTTGTTGTCATTCAATTTAAATTGCTTAGTCTTTTCCGAGCTCCGTCTCTATACTATGCCTCGACCGCAACTACCAACCGCTCATCTCAATTTCACTCCTCTCGTTTTACAATCGCATTTTCCATAACCGAACTCATTTGCTCCGAGCTACTGTTGGGTCTGTTGTGAAATTTATGCGCATGTCATTCACTGATCTGCCGCAATGGTGCACTACTGCAGGCATTACTGATATCCCTTTTGCCAACCCCTTTTGTCGACCGCTCTGTCTGACCATTTGTCCGCTTGCTGATGGTTCTGCTGTCGGTGTGCATTGTCGATTACCTCATTATTGTCAGTGACAAATGTTATGGAATTGTTGTTGACATCATTATGTTTGTAAGAAAGAAGCGCTGTTATCATGCTGTGGCACGTAACGAGTAACTGAGCGGTTGTTCAAGCGTAACGGAAAAATGTGTCATTTACAAATAAACTCGTATAAATAATTAATAAATGATGAAAATAACAATTAATTAGGTCTATTTTATGCTCATTGTCATTATTCAAAGTGTCCACAGGGTTACAGGGAATTTAAATTTAATTTAATGCTTTAAAAATTGAAGCTTAATTTTTCAACCTATCGTCCGCTTTTTTGGCTCTTTACAGTTTTTGTAGAGATCTAAAAAAATATTTTAATCGTCACAGCTTTTCACAATCTCGCTCTAATTGGATGCATCGACTCAGGTCTCGGCTTCTTGCCAGTACTTTCGTCAGGTTACAAAATGGTTTTGGAAACTTTTAAATTTTGATTCGGTTACTAGTGGAACTTCTCTTATTTGGTGAACTTTACTCACCTCCAGTCAAGAGCGCTTCTACTTCTGAATGAAGACGTAAGAACTTCCTGCTGAGCCCCCCTAAAATGTTGTAATTTTTAGCGAGAGGAGCGTTCTACTTTTCAAAAATGTAGATTTAAGCCAGGACTGGGTTTTCAGTCGTGATGATCACCATGGTTACTACAGAGATCTTCAGTTCTGTTGAGAATTTAGTCTATATGTTCTCAATCCTTGCAATTTTTCGTAATTTTCATTGAAAGACCTGTAAATATTTATGAACCCCTTCGATTAAATATGTCTTTGTAGTCTAAGAAGTACTAGATAAAATAAAGTTGTTCGAATATTTTTGAAATCGAAAAAAATTTTTAGTCTATATTATCTTATTCTCTGGCGCTACAACCGTGAGTCGGTCTGGGTCGAGAACACGAAACTTCGCCATTTTTATACCCTGAACAGGGTATATTAAGTTTGTCACGAAGTTTGTAACACCCAGAAGGAATCGTCGGAGACCCTATAAAGTATATATATAAATGATCAGTATGTCGAGCTGAGTCGATTTAGCCATGTCCGTCTGTCTGTCCGTCTGTCTGTCCGTCTGTCTGTATATATACGAACTAGTCCCTCAGTTTTTAAGATATCGTTTTGAAATTTTGCAAACGTCATTTTCTCTTCAAGAAGCTGCACATTTGTCGGAACGGCCGATATCGGACCACTATAGCATATAGCTGCCATACAAACTGAACGATCGGAATCAAGTTCTTATATGGAAAACTTTCACATTTGACAAGATATATTCACGAAATTTGGTATATATTATTTTATAAGGTAACAATGTAATCTCCAAAGAAATTGTTCAGATCGGTCGACTATAGCATATAGCTGCCATACAAACTGAACGATCTGAATCAAGTTCTTGTATGGACAACTTTCACATTTGACAAGACATATTCACGAAATTTGGTATATATTATTTTCTAAGGCAACAATGTAATCTCCGAAGAAATTGTTCAGATCGGTTGACTATAGCATATATCTTCCATACAAACTGAACAAATAGTTACTAACAGAAATGCACCTGTGAAGGGTATTTAGCTTCGGTGCAACCGAAGTTAACGTTTTTTCTTGTTTTTTCTATTCTTTGCCAGATCACGTCAATTGCACATCCCAAGTGCAGACAGGTCGCATATATTTGATCCTTCTATTGAATGCGTGGTCGCTAGAACATCATCTTCCATGCGAACGACATGGCCTAACCATTTATGCGCTTAACTATACCCACATCACCGTATAGCTTATACATATCCCGGTTCCATTGTCACGCGACTGGCTCCAAAGATCTTGCTAGGAACAGTTCGCTCGAAATCTCCAAGTGCTTATTAGAGACTTAAAGAGTGTAACATGTCGCTATGCACTTGGTTCTTCCATTGGACGATTCCAAAAATCTTGAGTGGAGCAGTACCCTTCAAAAGCTCCAAGTACTTCCTTCGGGGAATAATGAGATACTTATAGCGTGTAATTTCTGTTCGTCGAAAGAGGAATCTGCTTCTCAATTGCCTACTCCATCCGTAGTAGCACCTGTTGGCAAGAGTTATTCTGCGCTTAATCTCCGGGCTTAGATTATTAGTGGAATTTATGCTGGTTCCGAGATATACAAGGTCCCTAACTTTTTAATATTTTATAGCTGTAACAGTGACGTTGTTCCCAAGACGGGAGGAATCTTTGTATGTGGAGGCCATACTTTGTCCGGCTCTAGGCTTGGAAAGGTTGCGCTGATGACTCTGTTGTTAAGGCCTAGGATGTCAATATCATCAGCGTACCGCAGTATAATCGTACTTTTCAATCAAAATCGTTAAAAACCAGTTTTGGTACCTGGAGCGAAGTGGTCTTGCAACGGTACAGCGGCCCACTGTTAGCGAACTACAAGTTTTGAGACGAAAGTTGCCTCAGGAAGAAGATATTGGTATATTCTGGTTGCTGTGGAATGTTCTGGTTCGCCTGCTTTCGCTCTGTGACAGGGTTGACTGTCACTTTTTGATCACGGCTAGTCTTTCGGATAGTTCTTCGAATAGTTTTTCTGTTAGTTTTTCGGATATTTTTTTCCGTTAAATTGATGTTCCGTTGAACTATAGGCTACGTCTCCCTTTTTTTATTACAACCCTCAAATATATTTTCGTTGAGTTTAAACACTACTATTCGGAAATGCCACATGAAGCCAAGGTTTTTTATTGTGGGCTCGTCGAACAAAGAATGGACTGCATTCAACACTTCCAGTTAGCTTCCTTTCCTTTCGTTTCACTTTCCAGAATAATTTCTTACCGATTTAAAATTTTCTGTATTGCCCGATTCACCATCGTATGCATGTAAAGCACCCAACCCAGTTCGTTGTACTTAACCCATTTGTATGCCGGACTATTTCTACTCACTTTTGACAGTAACAACAACGATGTGGCACGTACATTTGAGTGGCACTTTGTATGATTATTTCGCGTACATGCTCACGTACCACGCTTGACTGTCTGTCGTTCGTCGCCGCCGACAAATGACGACTGACGTCGTACATCGTGCACCCATTCACAACGCCCAGCTGCCATTTTTGTGCAATCGTGCATGGACTTTTGGCGCATCGCAAAGCAGATGTCATAAGGTAGGTGGTATGCAAGGCAAACGATGATGGGGAATGACAAGAGCTGCCGGTGGTGAGCCGCTACGCGATGGTTGCATTGATGAAACCGTTACACAGTTGCGCGTGTTATGATGCGCATGGTTCTTGAAACGACATTATTGAGTGATGACGGTTTGTGGCTACCAGTTGTCGGCTGTCAATTATACAACACATTCGCCCTTGGAGCTGCGGAACTGCTGGTTTCAGCAGCGTAGTTGAATTGACGCCACATTTACGTTGCATAAAAACAGCTGGCGGCGGAGTACCGCTACTCGACCGCTGCTAACGCTGTGCGCAAGTTATCGTCTCTCTTCCCCGTGATTAGCGTTGACCAGCTGGACGGCTTGGTGCAGCCACTAATGCGCTGTGCCAGCATCGTTGATCGGCGTCAAAGATGAAATGAGGCGCGCACAGTTACTTGCAACCGCATAAATACCGGCGGAATCATAATTTCGTAACGCTTCGCTGACGATTACGTTCGCTGCAGTCTCAGCTGCTTTTGCTACCGGTCAAATGTGTATAATACAGGGTAGTGGGAGTTCCATTATTTTTTATACCTAAGTGCATAACTTGTTGTTGCTGATAAGTTTGCTGTACACTATCTGATTCGATATCTTATGTGGCTTGGATTACACATACGAGTACAGGAAAACTCTAATTTTCACTTATACAATATGTTGTCTATAATGTTGTAATAACTTTCTCAAACCTGTCTACTTTTCCTTGCCGCAGCTCTCACTCAGTGTACCGAAAATTCAGATATTCAAGAGTAAATAGAACGCCCATATCATTTCGGTACGGCACGTACTTCCATAATACGGGCTAATCTATGTTTTTTTCATATTCTCCACTTCAAATGAATATATAGCGAGAAAGCTTTGTTCGATTTTTTTCCGAATCCAAGTGACCCAAATCTACTACGCAACAAAGTCGAGTCCTGCCAACAAATACGATTATGACCTTAACTTTAAGAGCGCTACGTTCAATTTATGGTCGTCATAATCGTTCTCTAAGATCAAGAATTGAGCGTCCAGTCGATAACTTTTAATCCAGAGGGACAGTACAAAATGCCGTGCCAGTGAGATAAAGAAGTGCCCTTAGTGTCGAGAATATTGCTGCAATTGAAGAAGGCCCAAATCAGTTCCTCACAGGTCGTTCTCAAGCGTTCGGCATGTCTGTGACGTCGTTGTGGCGAATTTTGCGAAAAGATCTTGACCTACATCCTTACAAGATCAAATTATCGAAAGAACTGAAGCCGCTTGACCACCAGAATCGACGTATGTTCGTGAATTGGGCTGAGAAGCAACTTGAAAATGATTCGGATTTTCATCGAAAAATCATCTTCAGCCATGAAGCTCATTTATGGCTGAATGGTTTCGTCAATAAGCAAAATATGCGTTATTGGTCAGGCAGAAAACCACAGGGACACCATGAATCACCATTGCATCCCGAACAAATTACAGTTTAGTGCGTCATTGGGCCGGCCGTGCTTCTTCCATGATGATCAAGACCGGCACGTTATTGTGAATGGGAATCGCTACCGCTCACTGACAACCCAATATTTTTGGCCGCAATTGGCTGATATGGATTTGGACAATATGTGGTTCCAACAGGACGGCGCCACAAGCCACACAGCGAATGTCACATTCGATTTATTGAAATCCAAGTTTGGTGAACGTGTTATCGCACGAAATGGCCCAGTCAATTGGCCGCCTCGACAGCGACGATTGATGAACTTCGTTTGAATATCGGACGTGAAATTGCAGCAGGATCGTCCGATTTATGGTTGGAAACCATCGAAAATTGGGTTCAGGGTCTGGACTTCGACAAGCGTGCCCGTGGTGGCCATGCAAAAGAAATTAAGTGCCATACATAATGGCATCCAATGTACTTTCACAGGAATAAAGAATTTCATTGATATTCGCAACCTTTAGAAAAAAATGTTTGTAGCGCTCTTATTGAAAACCCCGTTATAATATGGACCCACATACTCAGACTAGTCGCTTAGATGGCACTAGCCGCCGTAGGCACAGTTATCTATCAACTAAAGTTGATTTGCCTTATTTACGTTGCAAAATGAAATTCTTGGCGCTCATTAATTAAGCAATCTGAAGTCCATACAAGCGCAAGTGCTTGGTAGTATTTCCTTCAGCTTCAATTGAATTTTTCTGATGCTCTTCGTACGAAATTGATTGGATTCCGTGAAGAGAAAATACGTAGCCACAAATAAGAAGCCGCTGTATATCAAGAGCAGCATGTTATCCAAGATAAAATGCAGGGAACTCGGAACATTTGACGTTTTTAAGTAAAAGAAGGCAACCCATCAAACTTAGGATCTACATGAAACTTGCATTGACCGCTCCCTCTCTCTCATGGTCCGAAGAGAAGTAGCTAACTTAGTTGTCAAAGATCTTATGAACAACTAGACCGGTTCTTAATGATAGATGATGACTCAAAGTATATTATTTTCATATGTCTGGCCATATATCACTTAACCGAGAACATACTCGTAATGGTAAAACAACTTAGTCGAAATGAACTTTCGGAAGACGTAAACAGATGATTCTCGTCCTTGGATTTAGTATGTTGAAGTAGAAGTAAAGCTCAGTATAAATGTTTGATCTTATGAAGGTCTAGATCTATATTAATCCAAATACTTGTATATCACGTAACCTGGAAGTTAGTGGTGAAAAGTGCTTGCGAAAATGAACTTTTGGAAGACGTTAATGGATGACTCTGGGGCTTGGGTTTAGTTAGCTGAACTTTGGGTTCGATGCTCAGAAGAATAGTTCAGTATATAATTAGCAATAAACTTATGAAGAACTAGATCCGGTTTCTAATGAAAAAAGCTCTCACGAAATATGGTGGAATTATATAGTCGTGTATTACGTAACCTGTAACTAAGTGATGAAATATCGTGGAAGAAATAAGGTTTCCGTAAATGTTAACTAATAGCCACATACCACGTAACGGGGAACTATGGTAAGTGATGGAGTAAAGAAAAAATTTCTGTCTGAAGACGTCAAAGTATGTCTCTCGACCTTGAGTTTGCTCTATTGAAACTTGAGTTCGATGGTCCGAAGGAGAGTTCTTAAGTAGGTCGTAATATAAGATTTTATGTAGTTCTAGATCCGCATCTTAATGATAAAAGTTGTCTCGAAGTATAACATTAATTTGACGCTTGAAATCTTGGGAAAAAGTCAGTGGTATATCTGTGTCAATGTACCTCACCGGTCTATAGCTTTGTAATCGCTTACAAGTTTAGGCTGCGAGCAGCTAGAAATAGATAATGATCAGAAAAAAACTAACTTTATTAAAATTTCTAGCAGTGGAGCCATTAGATTTGGTTTTGAGACGAACCTTATCATCGATTTCGGATAACTCTTCTTATTGACTCTGATCCTTAAAATAATAATCGGGTAATATATTCTCTAAATAATGCTAGAAATTTTCAAAACGGCCTTGGAAGGCCGCTTCTTACTCGTACATAACGGATTTGAGAGAACTCAAAACCATAAGAAAAATATTGTTCCTGCTTATTCTTGCACACCACTGTACCATCCTTACTTACTACTTGCGCTTTTCGCTTAAAATACCCTTACACGAGATTTATGCTTTGCTGACTCAAGTAGTTTCCGTTCCCAAATGTATATGCACTAATTTGAATGGGTGAGAATTTCTGGTTTTGCATTCATGCCACCAGCACCTAACCTAGCAACTAAACATGCATGTAATCGCTTACCTATTTTCCCCTCTTCGTTTGCCTGTAATCAAATTTCAATTCAATACCACCTTATCATCCACAGATCACCTACTTACACTCACTTACGGCCATTTCTGAGCGCTTACTCAGCCATAATGATATAATTAAGTGCAGTGCTGGTGCAGTAGTAGCTATCAATTTGCGTTTATGCCGCAGCATTAACTTGAAATATGCATGCGTGTGTGCGTGTGCGTGTATGTGTTGTAAATAATTCGAACTATTGATCGCTGTTGAGTTGTACCCAAATGGGTTTAGCAACTTTCTTCCAGCTTTAATATTCTTTACTACGTTTACGCTTCCTATTCGTGTTGTTGTTGTTGTTGTTTTATTATTGAAATTATACTATTCCTCTTGCCGAATGCATGCGTGACATTTTGCACAGCATGCATCGCCGTAAGTTTCACGATATCGTCCACACAAGCAAACATATGCGCACCTGACACGCTGGGTTACTCATACGCCCGGTTGGCATTATTGCTTGCACGCCTTGTACTTAAGTAGTTTTTACTTACTTTCGCATTTCTATGTCTCCTTGTGTAGTTTCTTGTGCAAGTAGTTTAATTTTATTTATTTTGCACTCGAAACTTCGCCTATTATTGAAAGTTTTTTCTCCCTTGTATACCCTGGACGGTGTAACTTGGCCGCGAACTTTGTATATACACAAAATAGTCGCTCAGTTTTTGAGTTATCGATCTGCAACTTTGCATACGTCCTTTTCTATCCAGGAAGCTGCTCATTTGTCGGAACGATCGACTTTGAACAACTATAGCATATAGCTGCCATAGAAGCTGATTGCTCAAAATCTAGTGCTCAGAAGGAAAACTTTTTTATTTTATAAGATATCTTCACGAAATTTCGCATGAATTATTGTCCAAAGCTATGATACAATTTCCGTACAAATTGTTCAGAACGGATCACCATAGCATATAGCTGCCATATAAACTGTTTGTTAGAAACCAAGTGCTTGCAGGTACAACTTTTGTATTCGTAAAGGGTATTATAGCTACGGCGCAACTAAAGTTAGCATTTTTCCTTCATTTCTTTTTTCGTTTTGCCCTACTTTTTCCCCATGCACTATTATTATGATATTTCCCTTATTTTGGCATACTCTCCCCAATTGCATTTGAGTTTTTTCTTAACCACAAGTGACTTTTTCATGCATATGCTTGTTCGCTTTTGAAATTATATGCCCATGAAATTTGATGTGCCATTCCGCTTCAATTTTCCTAACGGTAATTTCACTTAAGTTAATATTTTTTCGGTTTCAGTTTTGGTGCTTCACAAGATTAGTGGGTATTGTGTGCTCAAAATTGTTATCGGCAGCATATTTTCGTGGATTAGCAGCCGAATTGCAAACAGCAGCTGGTTTTGGATGTTAAATTTTAAAACTTCATAATTTCAATAGAAAAAGTTAAAAGTTACGGCTGATATTGCCGGTTAGACCACAAAAATGCACACAAGTTAGGTTAGGTTAATCAGGTGGACAAATAAGCCACACATAGACTAGTTTGTCCTTTGCGATACAGGAAGGATTTCACACGCCAAAGCCAAGAGGGGGAGGCATTGTCTAGGCTGCCTGCGCTTGACGCGAATTTCTGCGGCCTCTCTGTTGATACCTCCTCAAGTGTATCATGCTGTGGAGGCCTCAGAAGCTTACAGCGTAGTTTTTCCAATGCGGGACAAGTGACCCCAGACCCGCTTGCGATGCCCAGTTTCTGTTATTAAGATAGCAATGTCGTCCGCATAAGCTACTTCGGACTTCTTCAGTTATTTTAGCGTTATTCCATTCTGCTCTTATTCGTCTAGAGGTCAAAAGGCTTCTGATCCAGCGTTATATAGCAGGATCAGCACCTATTGACTGGAAACTGTTCAGAATAGATTCTGTAGAGACGTTGTTGAACGCTCCAGAAATATCTAGGAATACACCAAGAGAGTATTCCTTATATTCAAAAGCCCTTTCAACATTAAATCTCAGTGTATGGAGTGTAGTCTCTACTGATCTGCCCTACGTAAATGCGTGCTGCGCTTTGGACAAGCTTCCAAGAGGCGCTACGTCCCTAATGTGCGCGTTCAAGATTTTCTCTAGCGTTTTCAGCAGGAAGGAAGTTACGCTTGCAGGCCTAAGCTCGGGAGATTTGTATGAGTCGAATGAGCGGATTGCCTATTACATTTTATTCTCCGTAAAGATGTGTTTGGGAACGTTAACTACACTACTCCCTTCCGAGCTAGGACTTACCACGTTCTCGCAGCCTGGACGTAAACTCTCCGCCACTCCTGCGAATTAGACCGGGCGACTCCCTTAGCAGCTAGGACTTACCACGTCCTCACAGCCTGGAAAGTGCACACTGACTAGGTCTTCCAATGAGTTCAGACAGTTGTCCGTCCACTCTCCGCTACGCCTGCGAATTAGACCGGGCGAGGCGTGGCTTTTGGATAATAGTTTCCGAAGTCTCGCCATCTCCTGGGTCTTTTCAAATCCATTAAAAATGTTTTTCAATCCACTGCGTTGTTCTAAGAGTAAGTGGTAAGGTACAGCATTTAAATTTGATCTCTACAAATTGCTAACATGACTGTAAAATTTCTCGCACCTGATTGAGAAAAGAGATCAATAAACTATTAAAAAAGGTTATCGAAAGCTTGCAGGCTTTCCAGCTGATAAGGCTGTAAAATCTCCCGCGCCTGATTGAGGGAAGAGGTTGAAAGACTATTAAACAAGGTTACCGAAATCTTTTAAGGTTCCCAGACTGATAATGCTTGACTAAACCAAAGGTCTGCTTGATATTTTATCTTGTAATTTTGTTTTAAAATTTCCTAAATGTCTTCTTTGGGTTTTAGGCGTTGACTTCTGGTAGAACCTCTCCATTTCATTATCATCTTCTTCTAAAGTCCTCAGGATTCAAAATATTTCAGTTAAAATTTGAGGATTTCTTGGGATCTTTTAACATTACTTCGACTACAAGCTACCTTAACTTTTCAACCCTTCCATACCGTACTGCACTTCCACATTTATTTCCTATTTTCGTTATTTATTGCTTCCCTCTTGAGAATGTCTCCACCGCTCAAACTGGATGCGATTTTGTTTAAGTAGAGTCTTAAGTTTTTGCCTTTCCGTTTTTGACAAAAAATATTTTTGTTTTTATTTTCATAGATTTGAATTCTCAAAAACTGCATTCAAAACTCAGCTTTTCCGTATAGCTCAGGAATCCTGGTACTTTGAGGTTTGCGCTTAGAAACCGTATAGTACTAGTAAAAACACATCTTTTTTCTATCTTGTCTGAAATGCCAATGACCCAATTGAACACTGCCCTCGGCAAATATTTGAGCCCCTCGCTCAACTTGGTTTTGTATACCTTGCCACTTGTGTAGTCGATGTCAGGCGTTCAGCGTTTCTTACTTCAATGCTTCCTTTAAATACCGAAATTCGCATAAAAGAAGCCTAGGAGAACAAAGAATTTCTCAAACACCGTTTAAATTTTTATCCTCTATTGCCTTTATCCTTTCTTACGCCTTTGCTTTCATGGCGCTTTGCATAGCTTCTTTTGTGTGTTCGTGCTTCGGAAAATTTATTCACTTTCTCTTTGTAATGGCAATGCAGTTTTCTTGCTCTGATTCGCAATTTGACACCGCCTAGCTTTGTGCACTGGATCCACCTTCCTGCCTCTTCACTACTCGCGTTTCATCTTTCGTGCACTCATGTGTTGCGAGTACATAGTAGAATGTTTGACAAAGCGTGCTTTCTTATGCTGCCGCTACTGTTGCCTTTTACTCCTTTTCGTAGGTAGGTATCGTAGCATCCCGACGCCTTCACATTTGTCTTTCCGTGTTAAGGCGTATAGTACATACATATGTATGTAGGCAATTTTGGCTATTTTCCAAAAATATTTAAATGCTCTATGTAGTTTCAACGTCATTCAAAATTGTTGTAGCTTTCATGATATGATATGTTTTTTATAAAAACTTGTGGTGTTCCACTTGTTCAATAACGTTAATTAGTATTGAGGCCGCTTACCGTAGGCTCGGGACTAGTGATGGGATGTTTCGACCCCTTATTTTTGGAAACGAGTTACCTCATGATTAGGCTGGACTGCCTGATGAACTTGCTATGTCAGGCAATTCTGTCTCACTAGTGGCTGAATGGGAACGGGTAGGAGCACACCTAGCTGGCAAGGGCCGCAAGCGAATTCGACAAGACTTGGTCAGATACTAACAACTACGTGCCCGCAATGTCTTTCTGGCCCAGACTAAATCGTAAGAAGTCTTCTGAGCTTCCGTTCTCAATAAAGTTCATCTTGCAACAGTTATGGGAGTTCCAACTAGACACTGCCTGATCGGGATCATGCAGTAAGTTGCATAAGTTGCTTGGATGGATGAGATAGAATCAACTCAAGATTTTCTTCTCGAATGTCCAGATTTTGCCAGATCAATATAATAGCACTTTACTTAGCAATTCATATTGGGGGATCAGCCACCTATCTTAACGTCCTCTGAGATTGGGAGGGAATCATCTACAAAAAGTTGCTCTTTTGGGTCTTCGAAGTCTTGGTTCCAAAAATTGGACCGCAGTAAGCAATCGCCAAAAAGCGGTCAGCCTTGCGCAATAGAAAAGGATTTGTCTTCTATCAAGAACACCCACATCAATAGTGACAAGCCAGAAGCTTTGGTAGCTTGGTGGGTCGATTGCTATGCATCCAATTTATAGCATGAACCTCGTACCAAGTAACTGCATATTAACTGTTTGTGTTTATGGATTGTGATCGCTGGTCTCAAAAGAAGATTGTGAAAATCGACTGTACCAGTTACCCCAGCTACTATTTCCATTTATTATTTTATTAAAAAGTTGGAGACTCGCTAAAATCAGATTTCAACTGAATGTCTACATCGTATCATTCACGAATATTTGGGAATAAGAAAGCTCCATGCAAAGTGGGAGCCGCGCGAACTCACTTTTGTCCAAAACAATGACGAGTTTATCATTCGGAGCAGTGTTTGGAGATGTTTAAACGTAATAAACTTGAGTTTTTGCATCGATATGTGACAATCGATGAAACATTGCTCTATTATTTAATCCGAAGCTCAATCGACAGTCATCCGAGTGCAGTCCACCGATGAACCCGCTCCAAAGCGTCGAAAAATGCAATAGTCGGCCGGCAAGGTTATGTGGTTTGTATTTTGGGATGTGCATGGAATAATTTTTATTCTCTTCCTTGAAAATGGAAGAACCATCAACAGCGACTACTACATAGAGTTATTGGACCGTTTGAAAGACGAAATCGCCGAAATATAATCGCATTTGAAGAAAAGGAAAGTGCTTTTTCACCAAGACAATGCGTCGAGTCACAAGTCAGTAAAAGCGATGGCAAAAATCCATGAATTGAGCTTTCAATTACTTCCGCATTCCTCAGATCTAGATCCCAGCGACCATTTCCTGTTCTCAGATCTCAAAAAATTGCTTAACTGAGAAGAAATTTTCGTCGAATGAAAAGGTGATTGCCGAAACTGAGTCCCATTTTGAAGCAAAGAAAGCAGCTACCGAAAAATTGGAGGGTCACTATAATCAATGTACCACCCTTAAAGGGAATTATGTTGAATAAAAAAACGAATTTTGCAAAAAAAAAAATATGTTTAGATATGTAGGCCGAGATCTTTTCAATTAAGCTGTTATATGTGTATTGAGCTTCCGATTTCAACTCGTTAACAATGAAAGCCTCCCTTTCTAAAATGGTGTTTTGATCTCACTGGTTTAATATTTATTAAAAAAATTTTTTTTTTTATTTTAATTGTTTTTCTAGGCTTCATACTCATTTTCCTTGTGCAGCTGTTATACTTACGCCCCAAGCTTCACCGCAGCCGCTACTGAGCAGCGCACAAGAGTTTTTTCACTCATTCATTTCATATAATGCCTTGCAGTCTGGACACACACACACACACACATACACACACCCATAGACTCACCTCACATGTTCTTTTGTCTATGCTAGGCCCGTAGACTGTCTGCGTGCATGCGCATGTGCTGCCGCATTAAAGATTAACAGCTTGCCAGTATGCCAGTGATGCATTTAATCTGATGCATTTAATCTGCTGCATTTTTGAGTGCTTTCAAAGCAAATAAGAATCTCCATTCATTGCTTTTCATATTTTTTTTTGCTCTCCACACATTTTTACCGGCATTTCTTATTTCCTACTAAAGCGCTTTAATTTCCTCGGCTTTTGTATGCCGTCGATTTTTAAGCATGTGAGCCAGCATTTTTGTTGTTGCACATTTTGCTTAATCTTCAAAAAATACTTTTTCCATGCCTTTCATTAGCAATACATTAGCCACTTATGTGTTGCACACGCACACAAACACCCACACATGTGCAAAGGCGCACAAAGCGTGCATTGCAATTCTTATTGGATGAAGTGTAGGTGTTTTGTATGTGTATGTGAGCTGCAGTGCTGGTGTACCGTTAGCGCACAAGCCTCCGCAATGCCTTTGCAGCTACTTTACAGTTATTAAGTACACATACTATATATGTTTGGGTGTGTGTGTGTGTTGCTCCTTGGTCAACGCCGACTGTCGATTGAATTAGTGGCTTTCGTTTATTTTGCCGTTGGCGTGCTATTTTGCCGGTCGTGGCAATAAGCAGCTGTCCCAACCACTCATCAGTTTTTCTCGTCGCCCTGGCAAACACATAAATATACTCTCCACTCGTCAGCCATTTCTGCACTTTTCCCATCCATCCATACATCCATCCAGCCAGCCAGTTAGCCATCTATCTATCTAACTATCCGCTCATACGAGTCCAATGGCTATTCATCTCTCCGACCAAGCATCCGTCCAGCGCATCCGTTGCTGTTTGCTAGTGCTTCCTTTCTTCATTTATTTGGTTTTCTCTCGTCCACGTTTTTTTTTCTAATTTCAAAGGTTTCGTTCTTCTTGTTGGCACAGTTCTACCCTAGTTTTGTTGCCATGTTCTACGTTTTCTTTGATGCATCAACTGCACTTTGTTGATTTTTCTAATAGTCCGACCGTGTATTTTTCTATCTCTCCCTCTCTTTAAAGTCTTTGTTTGGGTGTGTTTGCGCTTTCCCTGCACCGCACATCCTTTTACTGTGCTTTGTAGAATATTGTGTTCTACAAGTAGTCAACCAACCGTTTGCTTGCTGGTCATTCCATTCCATTTCATCCATTCATCCATCCATTCGTTTATCCATCTAAATAACTGAAACTAGACTCATACATATATAGGTGTACTTTTTATACTTAAACATTTGTATCCTTTTTGGCCGTCAGCTGCTTATCGTAGCCCAGTAGTGTTATCTCCATTGCTCATAATTTTATTGTAGCATTTTTACTGTGTCAATTAAGACTGACGCTCCGATATTATCCGCGAGAAAGCTGACTTTATTCTTCCCCAAATGCGACCTTGAAATGGTCCGCATCAAATTTCGAATAAGATAGGTGTCTTGAAGCAACATATAGCAGGGAAGCACCTACCTCTTTCGGAGTAGTTTAAACAAGAGACCTCATACCGATTCCGAAAAGATTTTTGTTTGAGACAGTTCCACTACCTGTTGCATTTTCTTGAGCACTGAGCCCAAAAGCCTACAGAATTTATTATAACTGCGGTTTCTAGTCTGCATTGATGCATTTTCTCCTACGATTTAAGTTAAGACCAGCCAGGACACTTATAAAGTGACCATTTTTTTGTCTCTATCCATCATGGTCCTTGGAGAAGTCCGGTATACAAGATTATATGCATTTTTTTAATGTAAATCCTTTTGGTTTGACAGTCTTTGACCGGATAAGAATCGGGGTCCGTTCCAGTTACTTAGACCCGACTGTCGTGGGAACGGCTTATCGAAAACTATACGAAGACTCTTTCTGACAATTTTTATTTATCGAAATCGCTTAAGCTACAGTTAGTCCCATTACAGTTACCTTTAGCTTTAGCAGGTCAATTCAAAGTCTCGGCATCCCAGTAAAACACATTTCAACATAGTTTCTTTCAAAAATGATACATTCATTATAGCGACCCTCAAACTTTTCGATATCATTTCTCTTTTACGATTTGTCCTTTGCTTCGATTTAGGCCTCGGTTTCGGCCATCACCACCTCATTCGACGAAGATTTCTTCACAGCCCGCATTCTTTTGAGATATGACAAAAGGAAAAAAGCACTGGGTGCCAGATTTAGAAAATGATCAAAGCATTCATGGATTCTTGAATTCGTTTTTACTGAAATGTGACACGGTGCATTGTCTTGATGAAACAGCACTCTCTTCTTTTTCAAAAGCGGTTGATCTTCGACGATTGCGTCCTTCAAACGATCCAATAACGCTATGTAGTAGTCGCTGTTGATAACCACTGTCTATGCGCATTCCAAAATACAGACGTCATAATCTTGCCAGCCTACTGTTGCGTTTTTCGCACTTTGAAGCGGGTTCATCGTGTGAGGTCTAATCGAACGACTGTCGATTGGAGTTCGGAGTGAAATGATGGAGCCGTGTTTCATCTGTTGTCATATATTGACGCAAAAACTCGGGGTTAGGGGTTGTAACGCTTGAACATCTCCAAACACTGCTCCGAATCAATAATTTGTCGTTGTTTTTGGGTCAAAAGTAACCTCGCGCGGCCCCCACTTTGCACAGAGCTTTCTTATACCCAAATATTATATGGATTTAATTGTAACAGCACCATCAATTTCAGACCGAGTACTTTTGAAATGAACTGTTAGATACCCCGATTTAGCTTTCACTGGAATTTTTCTAAGCTTTGCCTCCTACCATCTTATACCGAAATCCTGTGGTATATGTCTATGGTAGGTCCTAGGTGATTTAAGACATATGCATACTGCTTTAACGGAGTACAACTGCAGGATATTAGATTTTACCAGCTCTGCTACTAGTGGCATGTTTTGACTGAGATATTTTACATAATATTTGCCTAAACTAAGCTCTAGAGTTTAGTTCAGGGGCTCTATATTCTCTACAATCTGTCGAGGAGACAAGAATAAACTCTGGAAAGTTAATTGTTTCGATTAAGTGCTCAGAAGCAACGGCGATCGAGCTGGAATACACTGCTATGTAAACAAGACCTTTCTAAAGGTCTCAGCCGCATCTGGTTCGGACTTACCACCGAAACACTGACTTCTGACACTGAAATCTGAAAAGTTTAATTAGCGTATAATGTTTCTTACAGTGTCTCAAGTCCCATTCAATCGATTTGTGTGTCAGAATGTAATTAAAAATCATTATAAAATTCTAAAATATAATTAACCATTGCTTTACTTGTTCAAAAACGTTCGGTTTAGAGCACGACTTATCTAGTATGAGTCGCTCACTGGTAACACTCGTGAATTTGAACCAGTCTGACTTATATTTGAGAACAATAGTTTTTTGATTTTTGCAGTAATACTTTCGGGAGACTTTTCCGAAAGTTTTCTTCCCAGTTCGAGCTTCTGCTGTCACACAAGTAATGTTGTAGTCTGGTCTTTAGTCCTGCAGCTAAACGGCTACCAACCACGTGGTGTCCACTGAATTCCTTCACTTTTAACCTTCGGCAGTTTAGAGATATGCTTGCTGGGTTTATTCGGATTGATTTGTAAAAATTAATTTAACATATGTATATATGAATACATATATACAGACGGACTTAGACATTTGTGTATAGACATGTGTGCAAATAATTTGTCTTGCTTTCTCAATTTGTTGCTAACAGCTTTGCTCATGTGTATAGATGTGTGAGTGTGTGTGTGTGTTTCCCTTTTTTTACAAAGTATAATGTTATCCACTCGACTTGCCACAACTGCTGCATTCGTAATTGTGGCAACAGTAGCAGCAGCTGCAGCATTTCGTCTTCTCGGTTTACCTTGGTGGCATTCAGCTCTGTAGCCGCAATTTATATATGCGAGAGTACGGAGCATACATTTTTGCGCTTGAGCTTTGAAGCCCCTGCGGGGAAAATTGCAAACAGGGAAGCAAGTTCTTAGTTTGGAATTAATAAATCCGGAGGTGACTACTGGTTGTGAACAGAATGTTTCAAAGCGACGAAGTCTTTTGTTCAGTATATAAGTTAAAATTGTCTCCGAAATCTATACCGTAATAATTGGTGTCTTCTCAAGCCAAGAGCTGTCTATAATGGTCGGCGGTCGTTTCTTGTCGGGCCTCTTTCCGTATAAAATCTCCTGATCGAGGAACGTAAAGCAGACAACACCAATTTTTAGTTTAAATGGATGTAGTCTTTCTGAGGAATGAGTAAAGTTCGAACGAAGAAAAACAATTCTGACATTATTAACTGATTGGTCCATCAAACCTTCAGGGATTGAATTACGCGTTGTAAATAAGACGAAAATAACTGAGAGTTATGGAGTCTATAAAAGAAAAGTTTTTGTCAGTACTCAGTCGGTTCAATTGATCGGAGCCTTTTGCGAGATATGTATAGTTGCTTTATATGAAGAAAAAAAAGAAAGTAGAAAGTCTAACCTAAGATTACGCCGAACTTTTTGATGAAATATCAAACGGACGAACATTGCTAAACAAGTCTGCTGCCATAGTAAACTCAAATAGGAAAGCTATATGTACCAAAAAACTTTGTAGATTTGATAGGTTTAATCTTAGTATGGGTGCCAAGCCATAGCAGAAATATAGGTTAGCTCCGACATCACAAGAGTGGGAACGGCTGGTGCTCTGTTCTCTTCATGTGTTGTACTGCTGCATAGGTAGGATTTGCGAAAGCTTGGCAAGCGCTGGTCTACCATTAGCTCTTGCCGCGCTTTAGAACGAAGGTAGATCGCAAGAAGTCAAGTGAGTTCTGCAGCCTCAGTTAGGTTAGTCGTTCCCTAGCCGTTGTAGGAGTTCGAACTGGTCACTGTCCTATCGATCTACACGCGGTTAGGTTGAGAATCTTACCGCATCTCTGTTGTACAAGCTGTTTGGAAGAGGACGAGATAGAAAGATCTCAACTTTCCTTTCCCCCTTGAGACATGAAAGTTTTAAGCACTTGGGATCTCACACTTTCAGGCAACCCGCTGAGACCGTAGCCTGGAGACCGTAAACCTAGATTCAATCTTGTTATGATTATTTCACACATAGCAGCGGCATATCAGTGCTTTCATTCTCAGCATGATGAAGTTCGGCGCCCCCAATATTTTGCAACTTCCCTGTCCATTAAGTTTATCATAGAAATTACATCCATGAAACTGAAGTAATGCTAGTTTTAAGGCATACTAACACCAGGGCCAATCATTTCCAAAAGGCCTTCCTCACTTTTTGTTTTTCCGAAGGCGGGAAACATTCGTTAAACACTACCTTCAGCTCTGCTCTGCTAGTCGCAGCAGTTGCAGCAGCTCCAGTTCGCCCACATCAATATCCACGTAGTCAGCGGCAAGTAACCTCATTTGCGCTATCTGCTTTAGTACCGACAACTATGTTTGTTGTGTTCCTTGTTTTGCAGTTTTTTCAAAACTGCTGCTTTCTACTCTCCCCCATCCGGTGCTCCAGCGAGCAACGCCAGCACTGTACTTAGTTCTTATCCAACACAATAAGCAGCAGATAGGCGGCTATTAAGGAACGACTTATCTCTTGTATTGCTGTGGTAACAGGCAAAAACAACAACAATAAAAATAATGACGACAACATTCAAGGCCGACACTGGCGTTGCCACTTTTGTGAGCCACTCAGTACTGGAAATAGATTCTTCGTTTATTTTCCGTTCTTCTTCCCTTTAACTCTTCAACTTTCTTTCATTTTTGCACTACTTTTCATTTTTAATTTGGCTCCATGGAATTACAGTTACAACATAGCTTTTGATACCTTGCGAAGATACTTTATCAGAGAGCTTTATACTATCAGCTCTCCGTAGTGAATATATCTATAGAATATGAGTGAAACGTGGAACTATTTATGTCGCAAGAATCGCGGCTCATTGCTCTCCATTCGCTCATAATGTCAGCTGCCAAATGCCAAGCGCCAGCTGCCAAGAACTTACATCTCCCACCAACCATCAACCATAAGCCACCAGTTCTTGAGCTGCTCAACATTCCTCCGCATATCCTTTTCCGGTATTGGTAATCTTACATAGTTTTTTATGTTAGTTTCTTTCTTTACTTCGCCAATGCCATTGAGTCGCCTATGGCTTCTTTCGCACACATCGCTCTTTCTCTGCGTTGGAAAATGTTACTGGCACCACTTCACATGCCACAACTCAGTTGCAGTTTCAATTTCATGTTCTGCCACCCGGTGATTGTGGTTGTTGTCGCTGTTGTTTCTGTTGTTGCTTTTATTATTGTTGTGCATAATACGTTACTGTCGACAATTGTACGCTGATTGCCCTCATTTCACTTGAACTCGCAATGTTATTAAAAAGTTAGGTGCTTTGTTGCTGCCACGGGCACTGACACTGTCACTGCTACAGCTTCAACCAATATCATCTCCATTGTCAATGATCCACTGGCATTCGATAGCTGATATATGTAGTACATGCGGTCCTTTGTGGCAGGAAGTTGAGTTTTCGCTTGAGCGTTTGAGTTCTTGTGTGTGTGTGAGGTTTCTCACCTGGTGTTTTGCAATTTTTGGTGTGTTGTCTTATTCCCTATGGTATCTGAAATCTAGATAATGAGTAAGTGTAAAATTTGTAACTCAGGAGAATTTATTGTACGCAGCTTGGTGTAGTTTTAGAAATCAAAATCAGCAGAGTTGTATGGGTTGTGAGACTAAATAGGTAGAAAAGTAGTGAGAACTAAAAATTGATGGGTTGATTTCATCCCTGACAAATTGAACGTGTTTGCGAGTTATGGTTAAGATGGTAGGAGAGTTAAAACCATGTTGGTTCCATGCTTCAGTCATCTACATCTCGGGTCTTAGAACAAATTTGCACTTTACGTAATACTTCGCTGCGACAGTACCGAATTTTTAACAGTCTATATATTTTTTGCTGAAGAAGAATATCAGGATTTCATGCCCTTTTTCTCTTTCTTCATCATTATTTGATTAGTTCGTTACTTTAATAAAGTTTTCCAAAATGTTCAGAATCGTTTCACCAAGTTTTGGTTGTTGAGGTTAGAACTGTTTTCTTGATGAAATCCCAAATGCAATTAGCGCACTCAGGCTAAAATATTAAATAATTATTTTAGTGAATGCTAGATTCTGATCTTGATCCTAGTTCAAAAATTTCATTGCATAGATGAAAAGTTCGGAACATTGTTTGATCTTTGTAAAACACATCGGATATATACTCGTATATATATACGCTAAAGTGCTCTCGGCAAGATTTAAATGTTATGAGATGATATGAGTTGAGATGACATGCGATGATATGAGATGAAGTGAAATGCGATGACATGAGATGAAATGATATGAGATAGAATGAAATCAGATGAGATGAGATGAGATGGCATGAGATGACATGATATAGGATGAGATGAGATAGGCTGAGTGGTGATGACATAAGATGACATGAGATGAGATTTTATTAGATGAGAAGTTATGAGGTGAGATGAAATGAAATGAAATGTGATGAGATAACATAAGATTAGAGAAAAGATCTGAGGTGAGATCAGATCAAATAAGACAACAAAAAATGAGAGAAAATTAAATTAAGATGAGATGAGATTATTCCGATCCTCCCTGTCACGTTGTTAAATAAATTATGTTATGTATTGCCACGAATAAAATAGTCTCATAATAAGTCCTCAAGACTCTATATTTAATATATAACAGATAATGCGTAGACATCCTGAAAAAGACTGACCTCTTTGATATGTCGATTCTATAAAAACAAAAAACTAGTTTTGAGGTTTCAATCTTCTTGCTTCCAGTAATCTCCTTTGTCTCTCGTATTCGTAAGAGAATTCCATCCAAACGAAGACATGTATGTATACCTTAGCGTGCGCAGGATATTGTGTGCTTTCGCAATCTTTTTGCTAAACTAGTGATTTATTTTTTCAGCACCTCTCATTTCTAGCTAGTTTCCAGTGCACGTATCTCTGCTACACATTGACCGTTAATCCATATATTTTGTGTGTTGCTGCGTTGGAGGCTATTGCTTATCTCTAACGGTCTACAAAGCATTGTTCAAACTTTTATGCTGACTTTTGGGTTACTTTTTTTACAACAACAAAAAAAACATACGTGTATATTAAGCACAGTACTTTCACGATAAAAATGCCATTACCAGTACTCGGAAAACATAGACGGTAGAATATACTTTGCCTATTCTTCAATACTATATAAGGCAGTAAGAAAAGTAATTTCTTAATAATGACGATTTTGAGGTTTTCCTACTCTACGCGCCGAAATGCAAGCAACACAAAAGCCTTCGGCGTCTATGTGTTAGTCTGAATTTAAATAATTAACGGAATCGAGAGTTTTACGAGCGATTCTTCTCATCTTTATTCTGTGTTTAATATGCTGGAAAATTGCACCGAGAATTCTTAGCTTTTATTGAAATTCGTAGGAAAATTAAAATATAAATAGTTGAGTTAAAATGACATACTCAACATATATTGAAAACTATTATCTAAACTCTTAACTTTGTTCAGTTCACAAACCTTCCAAATAAGTCTGGAAAAATAGATGACATACTTTTAAAAAGAGTCTCGAGGAATAGTTTCATTAGTTTCTCACGGATCTTTTCTTAGCTTCGCTCTCAAATGTAGGCAACACAAACGTCTTCGCATTCTACGCGCCGAAATGTAGGCAACACAAAAGTGATTGTGTTTTTCTGCGAAGTCAAGTATTGGATTACTGTGAATTTTAATAATTAATGAAAACGAGTTCAGATATTTCGTCTTGTGTGGTCATCTCAATGCTATTATTAGTGTTTAATTTTACTACATTCTTTAGAAATATTAGGATAGCATTCTGGTTTTTCTTAAGTGTCATATCTTTCAAAGGAATCTCGCGAAATAGTTTCATTAGTTTCTCACAAGTCTTTTCTTAGTAAGTTTTAGTCTCCCACAAGTCTTTTTTTTAGTTCCGCGCTCAAATGTAGGCAACAAAAATGTTTCAAAGTTGCGCCTAATCCAAAAGTCGTATATTTTTTGGTTCTCATTATCGAAATCACGCTGTATTCCTTTGAAGACACTTGCATTTGCTCACCTCTGCTGCTTCTTCCCCACTGACTTCATGCCGGCGACTTTTACATTTGTTTTACTTATGTATATTTCATTTGTCTTTTTTATTATTTTCTCTTCTCACTGCTGCTTCTTGGCTCTTATATTCACATTGTAACTGTTTTTATAGTTTCTGCTTTGCTATTGTTTTTTTTTTTTCATTTTACAGCGCGTTTTTTTCGAAATTTTTGATCAAGTGCAGTAATTGATGATTTACAACTTATTTACGCTTCGCTTGTAAAGTAATTGAAAATCGTTTCACTTCAAAGTTTTAAGGTTAAGTGCTTTGAGTGCACTCACCTACGGCATTTCTGGCTTGAGTACATAGATATGTTTCTAGCTACATATGCACGTATGTGCATGTAACTTCACTTCCGTTCTCCCGTTATTTGTGTGCAAGCAGAAACTTTTCTTGAGCTGTTACCTATACTTCGCAGCTGCATATGTTGTTGCTTTCATATGGCAATGTGTGCGTACGTATTGTAGATGTGCCGTGCATTTGGCGCCCAAACCGCCTTGAGCATTCACACTTGGCCAATTTCGCACGTTAAAGGAAAACAAAAGAAATAATACAAAACTCGAAAAAGAATTGTCCAATTTTGAACAGATTGCTTGGCGAAAATGGTCAAGTGGGTGTGCTCATTACAGCAGCGCTAGCTAACGGCATTGCTATTGATACATTATAGACACCCACTTCTGCTCTCAAGGTGTCCAGTGAAGGCGGGAATGCGTGGGACTTTGCTCCCCTCTAACTACTGACACCAGTTTGAGTAGTTTTGTTCGCTCGTCTCTTTGCTATCGGATATCGCTTATATAATACTTATGTATATACATATGTATAAGTTAATACGGGACTTTCTTTATAGTAATACATTAGTGCATGAAGAGAACTTAAATTTGTTAGCTTCATTGCATTTAGTGTTGAGAATAACAAATGCAGGGTTTGTCAAGAAAGTAATAGGACTCAGTCGATTTAAAAAAAATTTATTGAGCCAAACGTTACAATTCTTTAAAAACTTTCAAAATAGGTTCCTTCTGCGTCTATCGTCTCAAAATGCTTGCCTTTCATCGGCCTTTTCAGGCAAGGAAACAAAAAAAAAAGTCCGGGGGCCACATCTAGGCTGTAGGGCAGTTGCGGAAGTGTTTTGATGGCGGCCTTGGTTAGGTAGCTGTTCACAAGAAAGACGGTGTGAGCCGAGAGACCGTGGAGAGACGATTCGCCACCATTTGCAGCATCTCGGACTGACGTATGGAACGACTTGGCACATTTTAAGTGGAGATCTTAAATTGAAAGCGTACAAAGTACAGCTTGTGCAAGAACTGAAACCGCTCGGTATTTCCAAGACACATCGCTTCGCCCTATCGGCTGTTGAAAAGTTCAAAAAAGATCCAAGAAGAGTCAAAATATGTTTCGGCGATGAGGCCCATTTCTGGCTCATTGGGTATGTAAACAAGCAAATTTTGGACCATCTGAGACGTGGCCGCGGCCAGCATTTGAAAACGAAAATCTTAATGAAAAAAAATAAATAAAAGCCAAAGAATGTTCTTTCGAATGATAATAAACATTTTCCATTGAATTTGAAGTTTCTGTGTTTTTTTTTTAAGTAGGGAACTTTACATTTTGATAATAAAGTTTCTGAAAGCCAGAATAAACGTTATCTTCGTTCGCGCTGAGGCTATAATATCCTTTATAAATATAAAAGTTTCCATACAAAAATTGTTTGAAGTTTATACCATTGCGTTGGACAATAATCCTTGCCGAATTTCGTCTAACAAGAAAGTTAGCCGACTTGAACTTGACGTAGATCGTTCCGTTTGTATGGTAGCTATATGCTGATATCAGCGGTTCGACAAATGAAGAGCTTTTTAAGATAAAAAGAGCGTATGCAAACTTTAAGATCGATATCTCAAAAACTGACGGACCGAATCGAAACCACATATATTGTCATCCTAATATGTGTAACGAGTTCGGAGGAGAGTTTAAGTGATTTTACAGAACTATTTTTGCTCCAGTTCTTATTCGACGTGGAATGTACTTTTTATACCGTGACAGGGTATATTAAGTTTGCCACGAAGGGAACGTCGGCGACTGTATAAAATACGTATATAAATGATTAACGTGACGAGCTGATTTGATTTAGCCATGTTCGTCTATCCGTTTGAATGTCTGCATATACCCGAACTAATCTCTGAGTTTTCAAGATAACCATATGAAAATTTGCACCCGTCTTTTCCTCCAAGAAACTGTGCAATTGTCGAAACCCCCATTATCGGACTATGCAATTTGGCAAGGACTATTATTTAAGGCAGCTTAATAATCACCGAAGATATTATTTCAGATTGGACCTTTACAGCATTTAGCTGACATACAAACTTACCAGTCAAAATCGAGTTCTGGTCGACTTTGTAGTGCTGGACCGAAAAAAAAACTCGAATCCATTCTGAGCACGGTCTCAATTGTGTCTGTCTTGGGTTAGCTGTAATTTTGTATCTTACGTTGAATACAATTTTGCATTTCTACTATGCAGAACTACCGACTTCTTACCCTTACATCAATTTGATATATATAAATAACAACGCAACTCATTTACGCAACCATGATTTGGCTGAAAACCCTCTATTTTAAGCAGAATCGTCTACAAACGCTGCATCCCATTCATTGCACTCATACCACGTTCGACTCTCCCAGCTTCACATAGCGCTGTTAACGACTATCAGCTTAGATACATGCTGAGTTCCACCCGCCGCATCAACAGAACCTGGTTGTACTGACCATTCGTAAGTTTTTATCGATGATGCCGAGGTTTCGGCTATGCAACTTTAGCTGCATAACAGCAACAGCTTCAACGCTGCCTGTAGAGGAATGTTCGTCGCACAATGACACACTCGTACGTAGTACATTGTCGTTTTTGGCGACATGCAATTCGTTCATTGTTTCGTTTCCATTGCACGCGTGCACGGCTGCGACGATATAACTCACTGAACTTGTACCAGTAACCCACTTACGATGATGATGACGACGCGACAAAGCCAAAGACAAAGACGAAAGTGACCGCGACGGCGACGGCGTCAACGATGTTGCTGTTGCGACACCAACGAAGCCAATAATAACCGAGAGCAATTGCTTGCAGTATACGAAACGATGGGAGAGACATGGCACATATGAAAAATGGAACGGTAAAATAATGAAACGTGAGAGTAAATGCTGTTTTGTCGTTGCACTCGGTTATTGATAAGCGAGTGGTAGAGCATGTAAATCTCTATAAGATTCGAATTAGAATCGTCAAACTGTTGGACAATAACATAAGCTCTTGTTAAACTCTCTCAAATATTTTCCTACGCTCTCAAATACGTTCCTTTTCTCTCTTCACTGTTATAATTCAAGCCTTAGCGCCCTCAAGTATGCTATGTTAAGGTTATGTTGTTTTGCAAATGCTTGCCTGAGCACACGTTGTTCGTTTCATACCACAAGGACACGGCGTGTTTGAGCGTTTTTCTTTCACAGCTGTGCTGAGCGTTTTTCCGCAAGTAGTGGTACTGAGGATGTTGTTGGAAGCTATGAACTCTCTGCCTTGCAACATTTGTTTATAAACACAATATTAAGTTTATGTTCATATACAAATAAGGATTCGATAAGTTCTACAGAATCCCGCTGTCTGAATCCCGCAGTATGGGTTCAGGAAAGGACGCAGTACAGAGGATGGATGTTTTCATGTCTTTTGTTTGAAGGTCGCTCGCGATCTGAGTTAAAGCGGGCGGGAGAACAACTCTTAGATATTCTAAATACTTGAGGTTTGGGTGTAGAGGTGGACTTATAGATGTAAAAAACGGTGACAATGCTGCTTAAGAGCAGGTTGTCGTCGGTTCAACAGATTGTCTGAGTGAACGTGGTGGCGCAAGTCAAATAAGTGGGTCTGACCACGAGTAAAAGAATTTGTTTCACTTCACGCTTGACGAATCTGAATGAGTGACTGCCGGAAACCGTAGGTAAAAGACGACGCATTTTGCGGAGTAATTGAGGTATCGGACGTCGTGCTGTTCGCACTATATATCATGGCTTGTTTGTGGCCTGTATCACCGCTGTATGGTTGGAAGCAGCCGCGACAGTCTTGGGGTTGCAAAAACTTCTCTCAATACAGCGTTGTATGATGCTTGCCTGTTTGCCTGTTTGCCTGTATGTCACACAGTCTCAATGGATGCTATGCAGGTTCCCTTATGTGCACCCACTCTTGACCTGATTGTCATACAGCGTGCTGTTGCATTCAGCTTAAGAAGGGGTTTGAGTGTGTCATTGTTGCGGAATGACTAGAGGGATATCTAGGAAGCAGGAGGCTGGTAGATGATAGGGTCAGGTATAGGTGGACACCGAATACATTCGGGACGTTGAGTTTGCTGAAGGTAACCCAGACTTCAGATTTTCTTTGAGTCTGGGGTTTTAATTACGGGGCATGGATCGGTGAAATAATTTTTGCATCGGAGGCACCTATTTGGTAGGTCGGGTTGCTGTTGTGGGGCGGGAGTAGGAACTGGGTGCATGTAATTGCAAAATTCCCGATGAACTCAGTCATTAAGGATCTTGTTGGTAAGGGGATTAGCTGGAGGTTGGAGGCAGGAGTAGAAGTTCACGCAAGTGAGGAAAGTTCTCTGACAGCCATGCACTTGGGAGTGGCCAGAAACGATTCTTTTACATATGGCTCAGCTTACGACTTTCGGTCTTAGACCAAGTATCCTCTGGGTAGCTAAACATCCCGTCCTGTCATATGGTGCAGAGGCATGGACCATGACAACAACTGATGAGTCGACGTTACTAAGTAGTTTTCGAGAAAAAGGTTCTGCGAAAGATTTACGATCCTTTGCGCTTTAGCATCGGCGAATATCGCATTCGATGAAACGATGAGCTGTATGAGTTATACGACGACATTGACATAGTTCTGCGAATTAAGAGACAGCGCCTGCGGTGGCTGGCTCATGTCATCCGTATGAATGAAAACACTCCAGCCCCGAAAGTATTCGACACACTACCCGCCAGGAGAAGCAGAAGAAAAGGAAGATCTCTACTCCGTTGGAGAGATCGGGTGAAGAAGGACCTGGGAATTAAAGAAGATGGACGTTAAGATATTAGCGGTGTGATCTCCACTGTCGAATAGTTAGTGTCGTCTGCGCGTGAATTGATTAGGCGGCGAAAGCGTTTAACTGCGAATTAGTGTTAGCTTCTTGTGTGAATGGTGTGTACGTGTAATGTGCGTTTGGGGTCTAACGCCTGGTTATGAGTTCGTAGCAGTATCGAAGCTCAACTGATGGTAGTTTCGGCTACGAGATCTGACAGGAGACTTAACTCTGATATCACGGGGTGCAGTAGTATTTGGAATTCGCTACGATCTGCTAATGCGGACTGGCCCGTCGGGAAGTATCGTGGTGAATGTGGTTAAAACCTGAATGCGGGAAGAACTCAAACTTTGTCAGTTGAATATGGAGTTGCATTGCAACAGGGTACCGGACACAAAATACGGCAGGGGCTTTAGATAGGCCTCGAACTCTACGAAGGTGTTTCGACACAAGAAATTTGATTCCGCACACAAATTTGAATGGTACTTCTGTTGAAAAATTTTACTCGTTGTAAAAATCGCCGAATTTACTTTTTGTCCACCAAAAACAAGCCTATACTCAACAAGTAATGATTATTTTGATATGACATTTGGTACAGACATCACTGACAGTCATACCAACCTATTTGTATTTACTTTGGATAGTATACCGTTATAAAAATGCACTTTAAGAAGAAGTAGTGCATAGAACCGAACCGTAGAAAGAAAACACGAGCCTGGGGATGGTTCCAGTTAATTGTTTGAAAAAATATATGAAGCTTCATAGAATACGATATTTGTATAGTTTAAGTACTTTTATATTTGTAATAAGAAAAATAATATTGAACAATCTTTCTATATTCATAATTAAATCATATCTGTATATTTATTTTACAGATATATGCTACCAAAAGTATGGAATTTTTCGAAAAAAAAATTTTGGCGAAATTTTCATAATGTCAGAGTGTTGGATTTTTATCAGAGTAAGTAACTGTCCTGTTGCCTTTTCTTTTTAATGCATTATGTATTTATTAGTTATGGGGCCGTCTAGCGACTATCAAGTTATTTATATAATTCTCTTCTAAATGTAAAGGAAATTTTTTATTATACCGAATTTTATCAAGCGTGACAAGAAAACGACATTTTTACCTATTTGAATAGAAATCTTTATTATTATTTTATATCGCTTTGGAAGCAGCCTGCTGAACCAATTCAAGCATGCCTACGTTTAAGCAAGTTTTCCAAACACTTGGTATATTTCTCGGCTGGTATGACCTTCCGAGACTTGAGCAAATGACTTTTATTGGACTGATGGCGTGTACCCTGAAACGGATTTTTCAGTATCGAAAGTCACAGAGAGCAAAATCTGGCGACTGTGTTTGTTGAGCGATGACTCTTGTTTCGAGTTTGTGCAAAAAGTCAGTCACAATCATGCTAGAAATTGGAAAAGCATGAGTTTTCTGCTTAAAAATCCGAACATTTACGATGAATTGCTTGAATTGATGCCTCAAAACGACCAAGTAGTGCTTCTTATTAATCGTTTGACACTGTGGAACGAATTCAAGATGAACTGCACTACAGTATTCAAAGACCACTAAAATCAAGCCATGATTTTTGAACGACTTTGACGTGGATTTTTCGCTCGGGCTCATTATTGGAGCGCCATTGACTAGATTGTGGGCCAGTTTCGAAACAAAAACTCATAAACCTACGTCTCGTGATGAGTTTGATGAATGTCCTTCTGAAATGTTGTCAATCATCTATTTTGCGATTTCATACATTCATTTCATTCATGTATATTCAGATCTTTTGGTACGAGTCCATCATTGACATGCTTCGTAATCTAAAAATTAACCAAAATTGAAGAACAAAAAAGTTATTGAGGTCCTCTGCTATCTCTTTGATGACAACACGATGCTGCTCAAGCTTTGTTTCACAAAATTTTTGTTGTTATCATCAACAGAGATGGATGGGACTTGCATGAATCAAGTTTTCGATGACTTTGTGATCTCTATTCAATGCTTTGTACCGCTCAAATGCTTGTGTTCGTGATAAAGTAGATAGATTTCCCGTCTGCAACAACTTGACCGATTCCACAGCAGTGATTTCATTGAAAATACAAAATTTGTGGACCTTCTAACTGAATAATTTTTCACTCCGATGCTTGTATGTATTCTCGCCCAAGACTGCTCCGAAATTCACATATCTCTGTTTTTCGTTTTTATCATGTTTGGGTTTCGAACCAACGTACATAGCAGGTATTCACACACTCAAGCCACTTCAAGTCCACGCCGCGAAGTTATTATTATTCATGGGATAACCGTTCGTTCCGGGGTCTTTAACTTGTAAGCACGCGCCTCCGTCATTATCAGCGTTGACCGAGTAAATAATCACGAGTATGTTTGTGTATGTATGTACTCGTCTAGATGTATGTCTGTATGTATCTCCAGCTGTATGTATCTCCAGTATGCGTAAAGAATGCAAATAAGGTGCGACGGCACATAAAGCGCAAAACAGCTTTGGTCGATTGAAGATCTACTCGTGTGTAAAGGTTTGACATCACAGACGTTGTAATTATTATCAAATCTTTAATGTGTAAGTAAACACGTGTGTTCGTTTATACTTCAATTATGCCAAAACTCAGACTTTGTTTAAAAAATTAAGCGCAGTTTAACAGATGTTTGGGCTTAACCCTACTTAGGAAGGTTTCAAAGTTTATTTTTTTATATGAATATTTTTGACCTCTTTTATATGCGAACTAGTTTTTGGTTGTGGTTTGTGGCGCCGTTCTGTTGTAACCATATGTTTTCTAAGCCCATATCATCCAAATCGGGCCAAAAATATTTGGTTATCATTGAGAGGTAGCGATTTCCATTCACAGTAACGTGCCGGTTTTGATCATCACGGCCCATAAACCGTACCTAATCGTCATTTTTCCGGGATGCAATGGTAACTCTTAGAGTGCGTGTGAATTTCTGCGTGACTAATAGTCAAAGTCAATTCACGAGCATACGACGATCTAGTGCTCAAACGGCTTCGGTTCTTGCTTCAGTTTGATCTTGTAAGCATATAGGCCAAGATCTTTAGGTAAATTTCCTAGAACGACGTCACAGAGATACCCAACTCTTGAGATCGATGCGTGAGAGACTAATTTGGGTCTCCCTCAATTGATGCGCCAGCGGCAGCAATATTCTTGACATTACAGGCACTTCTTCATGGATTCAATTGTTGTTCTGACAGGACGATTATGACGGTCATAAATCGGACGTAGCGCTCTTAAAGTTGAGGTCACTGACTACGAATTTCGGTGGTAAATGTAAATAATTTCCACTCGCTGTTGGATCGTATATCTTTCCATGATGAAATGGCAAACCTAACTGAAGAGAAATGTCAAAAAAGCGGGAAAAAATTTCCGTCGATTGCTGTTCCTTTCGGTTTACTTTTATAGCGTCCCTATTGAAAAACCCGTTACATAGGTGTCATACACACTGAACAATCGGAATAAGAGACTTGTATGGAAACTTTCTTCATTTGACGAGATATCTTCACAAAATTTGTCATGTGTTATTGCTTAAGGCACTGATGCAATCTCCGCACAAATTGTTTAGATCGGATCGCTATAGCATATAGCTGCCTTATGAACTGACCAAAATAAATTCTTCCACGAAAAACTTCTTTATTTCATAAGATATCTTCACGAAATATGATATGAGCTATTCTCTTAGGCAGTGTTAAAATTTCCGAATAAATTTTTTAGATCCGGTCACTATAACATATAGCTACCATACAAACTGGTCGATCAAAACCAAAATAAAGATCTCTTTATACCTTTTTATGTTATGAAATATGCACCTGTTAAGGGGGTATTCTACTCTAGAATTTTGAAAAATTCGATTTTTTTTTCATATATTAAAGTTTAGATCCTTAAGAACATATCCTCCAAAGGATTTTTGAAAATTAAAATTATTTAAGAGCTACAGTTTCTTTAGTGACGCAGTACCTAGCCCGGTTCGGCCGGACTCACTTTTTTAAACGCGTTTTTCTTGAAAATACTTTTTTCCACACGGTACCGGCATTATCTCAAGTTCTATAGAACCGATTTACTTGAAATTTTGTGTGAACCTTCTTTATATAATCTTTTATCGTTCCCACCAACATCGTGTCAAAATTTTTGTTTTTAATATTTTAAAAAAATTCAGAAATTTCAAAAAAAGCGTAAAAAATGATTTTTATTTTCAGGCAGTTGCCATTTTTCAAAAAAAAAAAAAAAAAAAATTTCGTGTTCCCTGAGGTAGGGACTATAACAGCAGCCTTACTGATTAAGAATTTCTTTTGATTTTTTTTTTTTTTGTCAGACCACCAGGAGAGTCAGGATCAATGTCACCAGGATGCGCCATTTTTTTTTTACACCTGTCTCTCCCCCCCTCTAATTATTTTAATTTTTAATTTTTTTTTATAAAAATTTGTTTCTGTGTTCTTAAGATATCAATAAAAACACCATAAAAATATTGATGTTAAATATTTATTTTTTTAAAAAAAATTCAAAAAACTCCCCAACATTTGGTTTCTAGACTCGAATACCCCCTTAAATATTTTTCAGAACTTTTGTGCTATTTATTTATTTCTGTTTAATTTTTTTTTGTGAACTATACCACACTAAGTCACCCTTTCTGCTTTTTATTAATTTATTTCAATTTCTTTTTTTTTAATTTTTTTCGCAAATCATCCCAATGTACCTGAATTTAAGTTTTGTTTTATTAACTCTTTAACTTTATTTTTGCATAAACAAATGTAAATTATAATGCAGTGTCATTGTTTTAAGGCGCTGACTCATGCAAACTTGCTGATTGTTTTCAGTTCTTTGAACTTCTCGCCTGAAATTTTCACTTATTACGAGCATCGCTCGCGTAATCAGCGTAAGCAAATTCGGTAAAATTATAAAGGCATTGCCGTGCGTGAATTTTTAAGGAAGTATGAGTAATAATGGATCGAGAGGTTTTAATAAATAAAAAAAAAAAATGTTCGAAAGAAAAACAATATTCTTATATTTTAGATCGACTCTTCAACGAACAGTATACCTTTCGAGCGGTCGCGTTTTTTTCTGGTTGTTATAATAGCCATAACCTCCTTTTTCTCTCTTCACTGGCCACAAAAACAATGCTACGAACATATGTAACTCTAACGCTTAGTGTGGCTGAAACTGAAACTAATTTTAGTCTGTGTTTTAAAGGGCTCTATGGTTTAGCTCGAGCTTGAACTAGACAATATACTGCATGTTTTTTTCTCAGTTTTTTTTTTTTTTATTGGTTAAAGTTCTCAGTATTTCCCTCATCTTATAAAAAATTACTAAGCATTTCCTTATTATCAACTATTCTACGAAAGTGAGCACAGAAGAGAGTTTTTCTATAAATATTACCCGTAATTACGATTTTTATAATTCTATAGCAAAACTTGTCCTTATCAATAAATTCAGTACAAACAAGCGGGATGTGGTGGTGGTGCCGGTGCTGTAGTGTAAACTATTACTCATGTAAAAATAAATAAAAATATATATTTACATGTGGATTTCCCCTTTCAGTACGGTGCGATAAAAGTGAAATGTAAATAATTCACAAACACGCCGGTGGACTTCTCTCATCTGCTTAGCAAAAAAACAAATATTTTTAAATGCTTTGTTTGTATAATAATAGTTGATGGTGTTACCAGATTTTGACTTTTTAAAATATTTCGGTAGGAAATACTTTGAGTCATATATGGATAGAAAATTTATTTTTTACTGATAAGACGGTTTGTAAATACGATACGATGAAATTATATACTTATACTCGTACATGGTATATAGAATCGGGAGCCCATCTCAACTGAACCTATATGGCCAAAGGAATTATGGCGACGTGCATTGAATATAACGGGTGGGCCATCTAATGTTTTAAATTTGAATTATCTATATTTCGACATTGGAAACGTCAAATACCATTCGGAAAGTGACAGATATTCAGTAAAAAGTCTAAAATTTACGAAATGGGTCGCTATTCACTAGAAGAAAACTGGGAAATTTTGAAAACTTTTTTCCAAAGTTCGTTTGACCGAGGATAGTCAATTTTACCGAAAAATCCTCTTTTCGGACGAGGCTCAGTTCCACCTCGATGGTCACGTCAACAAGCAGAATTGTCGCATTTGGGGCACAGGACGACGCTATGTGCCATACAGCAAACGCTACTCTCAATCTTATACGCCCTCTCTTCGAAAATCGCATAATCAGCAAAAGAGGTGAAGCTGCGATTTAACTCCGTTGGACTATTTTCTGTGGATAGCTGTTAAAGATAAATGTTACGCCAATCATCCAGGAACAATTCAAGATGTAAAGTACGAGATTCAAGCAGCTGTAGCTGCCATAAGGCCTGAAACCATCGAGAAAGTACTCCAAAATTGGATGGATCGGATAAGCTACTGTAAACTCAGCCGTGTTGGTCATTTGTCCGAAATTGTTTTCCACAAATAAATTTCATAAAACAACCTTTTAAATAAATGTTGGTCCTTTGAAAAATATCAAGCCGTTTTTTTTTATTGACTTTTTAAATTTAAAATTTTATATGGTCCACCCTTTACTTGAAGACCTGCCAGGGTTTTAACGAGACGAAGGTGAGTACAGTATTAGCCTGCCAGCCATACCAGCAAGATGTCACTGTTAACTACTGAGGTGACAAAACTTTATCAAACCGATCCGTTTCGGGTTTCAGTACACCATAATCAGCTTCTTACTGGCCTCAATTCTGATGGACGCTTGCCTAAGGTTTTTCGTTATTGGCTAGGCACATTTGGCGCTGATCGTTGTATTATTCCTTCATTGCTCTGTTGCCTCTTTCTCGTAGGCAGGTTCTCCCTCCACGCTTATTTAAAGGCGGTGACTTCTCTTCACTCTACAGTCATCCAAATTTATTTTGTGGACTCTTTTGATGTTTTCTTCGGTTACAACCTGTTTTGTACGTCCACTGCGTTCGCCGTCTTCGATGCTCATTTCACCACGTCTGAACTTAGCATATCAATTCTTGTTGATCTTAATAGAATATAGTACCATATGCACATTTATTTTTAAATATGATTATTTGTTATTTTTTTTACACAACGGCAACACTGCTAATTGCTTATCAAATAAGTAATTTGTCGCGAGCAGAATGCTTTCCCACTTATGTAGGTATGTTCTCTTCAGGTTTTGTTTGCCTTTCTGATATCGCATCGTCTTGTATTGCCTTGTTGATAGCAGAGCTTTAACAAAATTCGTTGTCTGCGCTCTTGAAGCCGGTAGTTGCCGTGCGGTTATTGTCATCAACGCTTTATTCCAAAATCAATATACACATATTCACATGAATTTTGGAATAGTTGTTCCACAGATGGGTGATAAACGTTTTGAAATCTTCGCTTGCTACTCGCTGGCCATTGCTGTGGGTTTAGTGATGATCCTGTTGGATGCAAGCAGCGCCTTAACGGCTTATATGGTGAAATTTGTACCCCTCGGTTCGGTGCGTCGTAATGCCTATGTACAAGATTTTGGTGACGGTGTTGGTGTTGTTGATGGTGAAAATCCTTTAGCGGAACACTTGCCTGCGGAAGTAACATTGGGTTCGATAGCGCCGTGGCTCTGTGTTTTCTAAAGTATAATTAATTTAATTAAAATGTTTAGTATAAATTTTGCATAAAAAAAAGAACTAGTACTTAATTTATTATGTTAAGTTTTATTGTTGAATGTGTGTTGAGTTGGGGTCTTTTAATATGCTTCAGTGATAAGCGAAATATTATGGTTTATTGTTGACAAAAGCCTCAAGGTCACTGTGTTAGATTGTTGGCGATACGTGTATAAATATTTATTATGTTATGATATTTAGAAACTAAAATAATAAGAATAAAGATTCGTTTAACGTTTTCGTTTTTATCGAATAAAGATAAATTGTAAAGCTTTTACTTTTAGGACTTACAGTTTTGCGAGTTCTGGGGTGGTAATGAGAGTGAAGTACGAAATTACATTAGATTATGTAAATCTTGTTGTACATCAAATGTGCAGGAATGAGAATTGTAATCATGACATATGCGACGGAATGGTTCCTTAAGTTCAAAATCCGATCCTCAAAATGTTAACAGTAAAGGTCTAAAATGGCTTGAAAAGCGAACCGGGATATCACTCAGATATCACTGACTTAACTTCAGACAGGAGAGAAGAACTGATATCTGTTCTATTCAGAATTTTTACTAAGAGCATAAATCCAAGCATCTGATCCACAAGATTTTAACACTAAGGATTTAAAATGGCTTGAAAAGCGAACCGGGATATCACACAGACATCACTGACTTAACTTCAAACAGGAGAAAAGAACTGGTATCTGTTTTGTTCAAAATTTTTACTAAGAACATAATGCCAAGCATTTCTCTACGACTAGTAAGCGACGGTGATTTTATAAGTTTTCAACGACTAGTTTATGGAGGTAGAATTAACCTAGAACCCTATTGCAAATGCTCTAAAGGTAAAATTTGTTTTGAATTGACTCTTAACTAGTCACAATGGATTTAGTAATTAGGGTTTCATACAACAGTGCCATATTCCGGTATACTTGGGTCTAATTAAAGGTGAAAAAGTGTTTCAGTAGCATACGGATCACTAATTTCTTTAGAACAACGTTTAACAGAACCTGTAATACATTTTGCTTTTACGAGTATGGCATCAATACGAGGGCTGCTATATATATTTCTGGCCTAATAATGAAAATTGGAATATTTATCAAAGAAAATAGTTTTATTGTTTTTCAAAATATTCTCCATCAAGATTTATATACTTTTGCATGCGCTCAAACCAATTTTCGAAGCACTTTTTCCACTCCGATTGAGACACCTCCAAAATATGGTTTTTGAATGCTTCAACAGCATCTTCTGGCGACGAAAATCGTTCACCACGCATTATTTTCTTGATGTGTGGGAATAAAAAGAAGTCATTGGGTGCCAAGTCAGGGCTGTACGGCGGATGACCCATCAATTCGACGTTTTGGCCGGTCAAAAAGGCGCTGGTTTGAGCCGATGGGTGAGAGCTCGCATTGTCATGGTGCAAAATGATTCGTCTTCTCTTGTTCGTTTTTCGAATTTCTCCGAAGACTTCAGGCAAAAAAATGGTGGTGTACCACTCAGAATTGACCGTACTACGTTGTTCAAGCGGAACAATCGCCACATGACTAGTTTTGCCGAAGAAACAGGCGACCATTTGCTTCGAAGTGCTTCCTCCACGAACAACTTTCGTTGGATTTGGCTCGTCTTGGAAGACCCACACGGTCGATTGCTGTTTTGTTTCGGGCTCATATGCATAGATCCATGATTCGTTACCTGTAACGATCTTATAAACGTCTTTTGAAGCACCGCGATCGTATTTTTTCAGCATTTCTTTACACCAATCCACACGAGCCTTTTTTTGAGCGATTGTCAAATTGTGCGGGATCCAACGAGAACAAACCTTTTTTACGGCCAGGTGTTCATGCAATATTGAATGCATGCCTCTATCTGAAGGGATGTTACATGACGGTCTTGCATTATCAGTTCACGTACGGCATCGATGTTTTCTGGCACAACGGCTGTTTTTGGACGACCTTCACGGAATTCGTCTTTGAGCGAGCGTTGGCCACGATTGAATTCGTTGTACCAGTTTTTCACAGTGCTATAGGATGGTGCTTCATAGCCATACAAAGATTTTAGTTCATCGATGCACTCTTGTCGTGATAATCCACGTCGAAAGTTGTGAAAAATGATCGCACGAAAATGTTCACGAGTTAATTCCATTTTTTGGCCGAGATGAATTTTTTAATTCCCTGTAAATAAAACAATTTACGATTAAATGACAAAACGTTCTGAGTGATGTTATGCTAAAAAATGTCAAACTTTCCAATGGAAATGTCAGATTGCACCTGGACACTTAGTGTTTCCTAGGCCAGAAATATATATAGCAGCCTACGTATGAAGACCAAAATTAAGTATATGGTTCATAGTAACTCTCAAAAGTTAAAAAGTTGCACTCGCCTTGTCCTAGTCTTTTATTACATAAGAAGAATATGAAAAAAAAAATCGTTTACATTTTTAAATCTGTTTGCAACAGTTATTTAAATTTAAACCACTAAATGATAATAAGTACTTAGCGAATTTCTAGTCCTCAGTTTTTTATTTCCGTGGATGATTTTCAGAATTTTAACAACTTTGTTCTAAGTAGGATTACTATGTTTCGGCATAAATTCCATCTTATCAGCCGTCTCAACTAGCGATCCCTGTTAGGGTTATCTAACTTAACCTTAACTCTGGGTTCACCAGTAAAGCAAAAAAGAACAACGGAATGCTGATATGTTCATAGTCCGAAACTAGTCAGATGTCAGTATCAGCCACATAATTTTGGCCTAGTAATTCTTAACTGCATTCGAGGGCTTCACTGAACTAAATGCGGAATATGTTCAGGCGGATGCCATGAACATTAGCTTAAACTATCATGGAACCTACTTAATGGATATAGCATTTAAAGTCCAAGCGTTTTGTACGACATATTGGTACATCACCAGCAAAGCATTTTGTACTGAGCAATGTGGCTCAAACTAACCTCCTTTAGTCAGATATTACTGTGTACAAGGAATACCTGACAACTGTGCTACAGATTTAAGGGGTCCGGTGGTCTGGAACGCTCAAATTACGGGTGTTTTCTGGATTTTTTTTTCTTAAGTTTAAAAAAGAGCAATCAATTTAAAATTTTACAGTTTATTTATACACTTATGAAAAGTACAAAAATATTTTTATCTTAAATAAAAAAAATTTTTAACAATATTAAAAATGGCGTCCAAAAAAAGCTATCTTAAAAAATGATTCCCGGTGCCGTTGTTGATTTTGACTCTTCTGAACATCTGAATCATAAAAACCAAATAAATTCTAATCAGTAGGAGTGCAGCTATCGCTGGGACTACAACAAAAAAAAATATTGAAAATTAAAAAAATTGCGCGCTTTTGAAGTTCAGATTCTGAAAACAGCTATTTTTGGACCATTTTTAGATCGAAAAAAATCGAAGTTCTTAAAATTAAAATTTGGTCGTAGTCTCCGCGATAGATATTGATCTTATAAACACCATATTAAAATTTCAAGTGTTTCGGATGGGTAGTTTTCTTGTTTTTATATCAACGGCACGCAGAAAAAAGTAGTTTTGAGATAAATGAGTTTAAAGTATCCATTCATCGAGCCCCTCTACCGCGCGCTACCTGCTAAAACGGCTGTAGAAGCTAAAATAATGTGAATATCCTTCCAAACATTTTATAGTATGTTGTTAAAGGACTATACTTTCGAACTACCCAAAAAACAAAATCGATTTTTTGAAAATTCTAGACCACCGGGACCCCTTAATCAACTTTCGTTTTCAACGTAAAAGTAAGAGAAAGGCTGAGACTATTCGCAAATAAGTTAAACAATGCTTCCTATGAAATAAGCTTCGAAATATTAGTTGATCAATACGTTGTGAGCTTTTGACGAATAATTCAAAAGTCTCGTAACAGAGAATCCGTCGTTTGTAGTGTTTTGCTGCTTTTTTAGCTACACTATTCAATATCTAAACAAAAGCTTACACCTCAGCTCGCTCTGGCATAGCTTACTTCTGACGGGTGGTTTTCAATGGAGTAGCTCTTGTTTCGGAGTTGGTCTTATATTCAGTTTTCTTTACTTTTTCATAATGAAGAGACTTACTTCGGAAGAACGGTTGCAAATCAACCAAATTTATTACCTAACTAATTGTTCGATTTGCTCTGTTTCCAATATTCGATTAATATCTGGTCCAGCAGAATCGGTTATTCGAGTTACCATGGTTCAGTTTCGCACCATGTTTATTTTAATGGATAATATGCTTCCTCAGAGACGCCGTATAGTGCACACAAAAGACGCTATTGCTGCTGTGAAGAAGAGTATCTCAGGAAACCTGAGTCCATCCGTCAACGCGCGTAACATTTGAAGCTGTGTCTATCCACTTTGTTGTTCGAGACTTCGCTGAATTATCGTTCCTTCACCGATTTTCATAAAAAAAAAAAACTTTGTTCAGCAATGAAGCTCATGTTTGGTAGAAAGTCACTGTTTGCTGTGATGATAGAGGGAATCATTGGCCATAATGTTACATCAAAAATGCTGTTGAACCACGGTTATTCAATTTTTCGTGCCTGAATTGGAGGATGTTAATGTGGACGACCTTTGGTTCCAACAAGATGGCGCTACATGCTATACATCGAACGAAAGTATAAAGGTATGGAAGAAATCAAGTTTTTGACTCCAAAATCGTGCTATTTAACATCGCTGGACTATATTTTGTGGGGTCTATGTATATTAACTTGTAACTCTGAGACGATTGACGCCTTGAAAGAGAAGATTCGGAGTATTATTGCTGACGTATGTCTCCAATTGCTGCATAAGTGATCGAAAATGGGACCTCTCGAATGGAATTTATTCAATCCAAATTTGGCTGTCACTTACCCGAAATAATTTTAAAAATATATTGGCGAAACCTCAACTTTTTTAAATAAAGCTAAATTTTTGGCCATATGTACATTAAATTACGAGTATATTCATTTTATTTCTTCGTTAAAAATACATGTCTAAAAAAAACCATTTTACATAAAAAAGTTAGTGAAATTTTCAGAAGTTGTTCGCTGTGGGTCTGGAAAGGTTCAGAAATAAAAAAAAAAAATTTCATAAGAAAAAGTCGAAAAATTGGAAATTTCCAAAAATTTACTTTTTTCATACAATTCCTTTTTCTTTTGTTTTTCAATATTTTGATTTGTAAATTATTTGAATCGTTCGGTTTCGGTCGCTTGCCCTTTTATTCCGGCTATTTAAAAAAAAAAAAATTTGAAAATTATTCAGTGAAAACTTTATGTGTGTTTCAAACGAAGTGATCAATTATAGATTGAAATTTGTTACGAAGCCACGAAGAGGTCCCACTAATATCGGTCGGTGTTCTTGTTGCCATCAACACCAAGGCACATGACCGAGTACTCCCAGGATGCGATGACATACGTGTGGAATTATGGATCGGAGTCAATCAGCAAGCGATCGTCACGTTGTCACATCACGACTTTTCAAACAACAGTTACGATGTTCTTCTTTGGATGGTGGATAGTGGTTCCACCAGATCAAATTGATGAAATCATTTCTGCGGAAATTCCTGATGCAGAGAAAGATCCAGTATCAAACGAAATGATGAAAACCAATATGGTTCATGGACCTTGCGAACACCACAATCCTACTTCGGTTTGTATGTCTGACAATAAATGCACGAAACAGTATCCACATTTCTTTCGGAAACACAAACTAGAAATGAGGGATATCCACTCTATCGGCGTCGCTCACCGGACGACAATGGCAGAACCTTCAGCATTCAATTTAGAAGAGTAAATATCGAAGTTGACAACACATGGATCATACTACATTCACCATTATTGTCTAATTCATATTCAAAACTCATATCAGTGTTTAGTATTGCAGTTTGGTGAAATCGATAAAATACGTTTGAAAGTACGTCACCATAGGAAGCAACATGGGGGTTGTTAAACTTGAACGATACGATTGATACATAAACTGCAATAAAGCGCTTTGTAGGACATTTACTTCTGCAATTCATGAACGTTTTCCGGCTGTTGTGCGCCTCACAGTTAATTTGGAGAAGAGCAAAGTGTGTACGAGTACTTCAACCCAGAGAATACAGTACAGCCAGTGGAAACACCGCCAGCAACAAAATTAACATTTACGAATTTTTGCTCAACTTTCGTCAGAAATCCGTTTGCGAGGATATTTGGAAATACCTTGATATTATACATGGAATGCATCGTTGTGGAAAAAATTACGCAGAAAGCAAGGCCAACCAGTAGATGGACATCCAGGTGTGTTATCAACTAATGCATTGAGACGAATTTACACAATCCACACGCAAAACGACAATTGTTTCAACCTTCGGTTGGTATTGATAAATGTTCGCGGTTCAACTTCATTTGAGTCATTGCGTACTGTGAATGGTATGGTGTGTGCAACTTTTTGAGAAGCAAACCAGCAATTACAATTGATGGAAAATGATAATCACTGGAATGCAAATGAAGCACACTTTTCGCGATAATAATTTCGACATATCAGCCTTCAAATCCGCGTCTATTATGCGATACGAACAAAAATTAAATTGCCGAAGACTTTTTATATCGTCTTCGCTAAAAATTGGGAATGGATCAATTCCGGTTGATACTTCCGTTGGTTTGATATCAATTCCATCTGCCGTTTATCAGTTCACGAAGTATGAACTCATCAGAAATGTTCTGACATTGGCCAAATTATCGTAACTACGATTCCTTAAGTGTACACGCAATGTTAACTACCAAAAATACAGATATTGTTGACTTAAACTGGAAGATTCAAAGTCAAATTCCGGGAGACTTGCGCTCATACAAATCGATGGTTCGTCTTAACAATGAATGAATTATCCAGTGGTATTTCTAAATTCTTTGGATAGACTTGGTATGTCACCGCACCATTTGCGTCTCAAAGTTGGATCTGTCGTTATTATGTTTCGCAATCTTCATGCGCCGAAACTATGTAATGGAACCTGACTGATTGTGACGCACCTATCGAATACAAGGAGCAGAGTGCTTGATTCTACGGATTACTTTTGAGTTCTAACGATTTGCAATTTCAGTTCAAACGTATTCCGTTTCCAGTGAAAATTGAATTTGAGATGACGATCAACAGGACCTAAAGATAGTCGCATAGTGTGAGGCATAAATTTGGAAATGCTATGCCTTTCACACGGCCAGATGTACGTGTCGTGCTTACGAGTTGGAAACCCATCTTCTCTGTACATTTACGCGACGGAACAGAAACCAAAAAATGTTGTTTATCAAGCCGCCTTACATTGAAAAAAAAAAAAAAAAATGTAGAAAAATCGCAAATAAATGATTACATGACTCTCCAAAAAATTTTTCGTTCTTTGTCCTAAAGTTAATTTTATGATTTTCTGATTAAATATGAACAAAAACGATAAGAAAATACCTTTTTTCACATAAAGTTTGCTTTTGTAAAGGTTATAGTAATAATACTGCATTTGGGGTTTATTAAGAGATATGTAGTAGCTATGAACATAAAAGAAAAAGTAAAAGTGTGCACTTTTAAATTATTCTTTACTTTTTTGTTATTCTGATAGTAAAACTTAATTAAAATTATAAAAATGTTTTTTTTAAGTGATTTCAATTTCAATTAAAAATTAAAACCACATATTTTAAAAAATATCCTTTAAGCGGTTTCCTAAATAGAAAAAAAACAAACCTTTTCATGGCATATATTTTTTTTCGTCTAATTACGACCTAAAACATGGAAGTTTACTGCTTTATAGTTATGGTCAAATTTTGTGTTGAATATGAATTTTTATCTTTTCATTTCAAAACACATAATTTCACACAGAACAACGGCTGCGGGGTCAGCTAGTTTTATATAAAAAAGTTAGTTTCTCAGTCTCTTCCAAGCTCTAAGTTTGTGGTCAAAAATAGCGCATGGTATACAAGCTTTTAGGCTGCTGGAACTGAAACTGTCAACATGTCAAGCGAAATTTGTAACTGTTCGTCTATCGAAATGTTTATTTTTACAATATTTATCCCTTCTCTTTCCCCCCGCCCTTAAAGCACTTAAGGCTGTGTTATAGAATTATACATACATGATAAAGATGCTACTACATAGTAGATATAATATCTACAATATTATTTCACAAAAATGTCTGCCATTTTGTGACCCTCACTCTTCGCTTGCCTTCGGCAACTTTGTTTAAGTTGCTAACTTGACTTGATTTCAATTCATTTGATTCTCAGCTGCCACGACTATCTTATCCTGTACAAATAGAAATATGCAAATTGATTGACGTTGATAGCTTAAAGCTCAATGGACGATTTGGGCCAAGTGAAAGTAAGTTGGCCGCTAGAGAGACGACACAGAAATGTATGGTATAATAAAGAAGTGCATGGCGAGGCTAGGTATCGGGTACTAAGCCTTAAGGTGTACTTTTGAAAGTATTTGTCTGTTTGGGCGGATGTAGAATATTTCTTACAAAAGCACTTGCTACTTTGGCTTTGCATATTAAGTTATCCTAACCAATAACTCTTGGGTTCAAATTCCACCAAAAAGTTCAATTCAAATGTGCGGTGGCATAAGAATGAGATGTATTTTGCAGTTTTGAGTGCTTTGAGCTCTTAGCCTAACAATATTATTTGTGTTTAACCATTTGTGAGGTAATAATATTAGGAGAAAAGTTGGGAGAGGCTTCGATATCGACAGGTAATAAGTTACGGGTTATTGACCTGCTGCTAAAGGAGTATGCTTTTTTATATAGAATATATAAGTATGAAGTTGAAGTTGAAGTGAAAGTATGAAGTTTTGAAAGAGAGGCATCCTTAGAGAAGTGCCTCTAACAGAAGCAATTTATATATCTTACAAGGTTTGAAATTTTCTAATCAGGTCATGCTGTTGAATTGTTGTGTTAGGATAAGTAGTTTTTCGCAGTATTGCTTTGGTCTTTATACTTTCCAATTTTGTTGCATTCACTTTCCACACATCGATGACAAGACGATTTTGTGATCATATTTTCGAAAGAAAAATAAATTTGGTAAAGAAATGGATCCACCACTATGCCTGTGCAATTACAGAACATCAGAGATCCTAGATATCCTAAATATTACGAAAATTCTCCCAAAATACTAAGAGAATTACGAAGATTCCAAAATCAAAATAATTCCCTTAAATAATATGCAATAATACCATGAATATCTTGAATGATACAATGTGCGTTTCAAAGTAAACAGCACTTAAAAATAAAAAAAACACAGAACAAATGTTTTTTTCAGCAAAATCGGTTTATTTTATTCAAAATAGTCTCCATCCGCTTCAATGCAGCTTTTTTCACGGTCCAAAAGCATGTGGAACGAGTGTTTTATTATTCGTTGGCCGGTATGGCCGCCAGTATGCCGGTGCAAGCCTTTTGAAGCCTTTATTTTCAAGAGCCAATGCATTTTTCTGAAAAGAAAGAAGTCGCATGGTGCCAAATCAGGTGAATACGGGGAGTGGTTAATGGTTAAAATGTGATTTTCGGTCAAATAATCGTCCTTCGAGTGTTGGATTCTGAGCAATTTTTGGTCGTCAGTCAATTTGTGCGGAACAAATCATGCACACACCATTCGTAAGCCCAAATGTTTGGTCAAAATGCGATAAATCGAAGTTTTGGAGATGTTCAATTCTATTTCCATGAATTTCAATGATGATTTCGGCTAAATTTTGATGAATTCACGCACAGTTTCGATGGAATTTCCGGTGATCAGGGATCATGTTGATCGTCATTTATGTCCTCACGACTACTTTGAAAACGTTGAAACCACTCGTGCACTCTGCTACGGGATAGGCAATCATCGCCATAAACTTGTTTCATCAATTGAAACGTTTTTGTAAAAGTTTTACTAATTTTAAAAGAAAGTTTAATGTTGGCTCTTTGTTCGAAGCTCATTTTCGCACTGATATCACAAACATATTGACACTTAAAACGCAATAACTTCACTTTCAATGTATGAAATTTCATGAAATTCTCACTGGACTATCAATAAAGATAGCACATTCTAACGCACCAGTCGACATATACATGGCACCACCAGGGGGCGCTAGATTCCAATAGTGTTACTCTTTACTTTGAAACGCACCTTGTAGATCGGGTAGCTGTCGTTGCAGTCGTATATCCCCAGTGCTACCAATCACATTGTGTCATACCATACAATGTTGGAAAGCTGAGATTTTAAGCTTCATTTAACCAAAAATTCGGGGAAGTCGAAAAAAAGTTGCAGCTGTTCAAAAATGGGTTAAAATAATGCAGAAATTCGCCATATTTTGAAATTTTTGTATAAAAAAGGATACGCAAGCTGTATCAGTTCGTGTAGCACAACGCTTTCGTTCTGGAAATTTCGATGAGAAAGATGTACTAAGACCGTCATATAAGCATCCATGACATCGCTAAGGAACTTAGCATTCATCATCAAACAGTCTTGAACCATTTAAAAAAAGCTGGCTGCAAAAAGGAGGTCGATGTTTGGTCGATAAATTGTATATGGAAGATTTAATGGACCGAATTATCATCTGCGATTCTTTGTTGAAACGAAATGAAATCCAACCAAATCTGAAGCGAATGGTAATAGTGTAAGAAAACGATGATGTTCCAAGCGTGGTGAAGCTCAACAAATGGTCACAAAGCCAGGATTGACGCTAAGAAAGGTAATGCTGAGTGTTTGGTGGAATTGGAAAGGAATCATCCATTATGAGCTGCTCCAGCCTGGTCGAACGATTGATTCTACATATTACTGTCAAGAACTAGATAAACTGAAGCAAACAATCGAATAAAAAAGCCAGAACTGATCAACAGAAAGTACACCACGCTTGGCTTTATCTTCCATCAGGACAACGCTAGACCACACACAACTTAGATGACTCGGCAAAAACTGGGAGACCTTGGCTGGGAAGTTTTGATTCACCTTGAACTATCCGACTTGTTTCGGTCAATGCAGAACTCCCTTAATGGAGTAAAGTTGGCTTTAAAAAAAAGTCTGCGAAAATTACTTGTCGCAGTTTTTCGCCGAGAAATCAGAAAAGTTTTACACTGATGTAATAATATCTCTAGCGAAAAAATTGCAAAAAGTGGTTGACCAAAATGTTACATATTTGGTTAATTAAAGTTCCTTATAAATATAAATAAAAAAATAAGTTGAAGTTTCATTAGAAATACGAAAAGACTTTTTCGACTACGCAATATCTCTAAGTTTGGTCTGCTTTTGAATGGAAAATGGCTAGCTCCACTCAGGAGAACAAAAAATTAAACTTACAGTGAACCTTCCTCCGCACAATGCAATACTGAGGTTATGTGACTGCCGGAGCCAGCGTAAAAGAGTATCTGGAGCTCATATTTATGTTTGGTTGAGCTTTTACTACCAACTTTATTTGCATGGCTTCTTATTATCCAAAGAATTAGAGCCTTAGAAAGGTTAAGGCTTTCTAGTGAGACTGTTTTTTCAGCAGCTGTAGAAAAATAATAACTGTTATTACAACAAAAGTCTTGGATTCTGCTCGGAAACTGAAAGCGAGTCTTCGCCAATCATCACACTACCAGACAGTGATCGCTCCTGGGTCCTATATTTGTCAGGGGTAACATCACCGTTGCGTACCGTAGCTCACAGCTTTACATTCGAGCTGTGGTAGAAGAAAGCAAGGCGAAGCTATGAATCTATCGATCTGTAAATCCAACTTTTCCAACTTCATTTAACCTCCACACATATACTATTTGAAGGAACGACACAGAAAATTATTAATATGACATAGATACATACATACATACAAACATATGTATACCCAACTTCGAGAGAACTATCAACTGCTTAGTGTTGCAGCTCGGCAACATTCATTATTCACCATAGTTTCTTCTTGTCAGCGAGCAATCACTGTATTCACTTTAATTGAGCTACTTTCATGTCATTGCCTGTCATTTTCTGCGCCATTTTGCATAACTACATAAAGGACTAAGTTGAGACAGCGACGTCTATGCAATTGCGAAACGAGAAAAATATATCAACTAAGCAGCGACAACATTTTTTGTTGCTGTGCCAGCATTTTGGGAGTACTCGTCTGTCACACGACTCAACTCATTAATCACTTTACAAGAGAGAGCTATGTATGTAGTATGTGATATCTAATCCCTTAGCGGAGGCGAAAAGGCAAAGGTGTACCAGTAGATTATATAGATAGGGGGTCAGCGACCTCTTTTGGACTTTTTTGTAGTGATAGAATTCCGTTTTTGTAAAAAATGAATAGGTATTCATTCTTGTTAAGAGACTCTACAAACGATGTACCAAGACGGTGCCTTCTTATATCTTTCTTTTAAATCAAAATATCAATACCTTACACACAACATCTCTCTGGGAAGGCGCTTGTGTAATTCCTTCGTATATTTTTGGGCTTTTTAGCGCTTTTGTATAATGCTTGGATTCTTTTCTTACTTAAAGACTTCAAAACCAAGATCTCAAAGTTACTTCCTTTATGAAAAATTTTGTAGATAAACCCATTTTTTATTAATTTTTTGTTTTCGATGCGCCACTGTCTGCATGTCCTTACGCTGTTTCTCCCACCAGTATACAGTATGCCAGGATAGAGTGCATATAAATTGAATATTATGAAATTTGATTATTTTTTTTTTTTTATTTTTGCATTTGCAAAATAGTAACAGCAACAAAACTGACTGAATAGGATTTGTTTTCTGCTCTGCAGTCAACCTTCTTTCTGTATTACGATTCATAGAGGGGAGTTCAAAAAGTTGAAAGGGACAGTAATTAAGTCCTTCGAAAATAATTTAATGCTGCGAAGGTTATATGATATGAAGGCAGAAAGCGATTAGTTGTCAATTTTTTCTTCTAAAGAAATTAAGGCTTTTTTTTTATCGTATGACGGCCATGCCCTGAGTCTGTGGATTATATGTTACCAAGTCTGTTATCTTTATCACCAGAGGTTGTATTTCTCTACATTCGAGTTTTTACTCTTCTGTTGTGTTAAAAAAGGTTTTGGCGTATCCTTATGAGTCTGTTTCATAAAATTGTTTTTGCCATTCATCTGATTCCTCCAAAAATTGATACAATGTATGGTTTTGCCACATATTAGGTAAGGTTAGGCGGTCATTGCTGGTAAAGGAACCTCAGTTGAGCTGCTTAGAACTTCGGTACGTTTATGGTATACAAAACTACTGCATATAATTGATTATAAAACCATCAACAAACGATACAGCGCTTTAACTGCCGAGATGTTTCTAACTCAGTCTTGCCAGAACTGGAAAACGGAGGAGAAAGAGCCTGGATGCTTTCAGCTCAACGTCTTCCTATTGAAAATTCGACAACGTCTAGTAAGAACTCCAACGATTGCGGAGAGATGCACTTTACTAAGGCCAAGTAGTTGATTGAATCTCCTGCATTTTGCATTGACCTAAACTTGACAAACGCTCGCGAGTTGCATAGGTCTAGGGCTAGAAAACAAGATTACAATAGAGAACTGGTTCGCACTTCGATGTAAACGGGATAAAAGTGCGGCCACTTGTCCGCTTATCCACTTTGTAGTTTCCAGAGATTTCACTATAACGAGGCACACAAACGAGTCTGAAACTTTTGGCGAAAGAAAAATGTACGTAATCCCAAATCTTCAAGGCTCAAAAGTTGCAATTCCTGGTTTCTCGTTCTTTGAGATTGTCAAGCTTGATTGATGGATTGGTTATCTAGGTCCATGTCTTTCAAAAACGCTAAGATACTGAGGTCTGGTTCAATTACGAGAGAAACCAGAAGAAAAAATAAACCTCCAGTGCCTCTTCGAACTCCCCTCATAATAGGCGCACATCCTAAAAGCTGCTGCAATTCTTATTTTGCACTTCATTTGTTTGAATTTTGTTATTGTTGTTGTTGTTGTTGGTATCATTGTCATCAAACTTGTTTTGTGTCGCTGTGCTTTTGTAAACACTTTGAAGTCAATCGCTTGTCTTGACAACAGAAACGGATGGGGCAAGGACGACAGTAACAACAGCAATAACAGCAACAACAATAACGCGTGCTGACAGTTGCCAGGCGTCTTGTTGCAACGCTCATTTCAGCATTCGGGTTGTTGCTTCATTCATTCATTTATTCTTGCAGTCGTCCGGCTCACTGTCTTTATGTTTGCCACGTCCCACGCCGTGCTGTTGTTGTAATTGTTGTGCTTCCTCCTTTCTGCACAAATTGTAAACAAGAAAATTATGCAAATCGCATGAAGGCATGAACAATGAAAAATATCAAGAAATTGCATTCATCCATTGTTTGTCTGATGATCTTGCTACACTCTCTCTGCCTCGCGGGCTCATCGAGTAACGCCTCGTCGCTTGCAGTCTTTTCTTACACTTACTAAGTGTGATGTAAACAATTACAAAGCATAAATTATGTTTCATTATGGAAATGTAATGCTTAATATAATGTATGAAAATTGTTATATAATAAGTAAGCAGTCAACATTTTTATGAGGTGTGAGTAGCTATCGGATGAGAACATATAAAGGGTGATTTTTTTGAGGTTAGGATTTTCATGCAGTAGTATTTGACAGATCACGTGGGATGTCAGACATGGTGTCAAAGAGAAAGATGCTCAGTATGCTTTGACATTTCATCATGAATAGACTTACTAACGAGCAACGCTTGCAAATCATTGAATTTTATTACCAAAATCAGTGTTCGGTTCGAAATGTGTTTCGCGTCCGTGTCCGATGAGCGATGAGGCTCATTTCTGGTTGAATGGCTACGTAAATAAGCAAAATTGCCGCATTTGGGGTGAAGAGCAACCAGAAGCCGTTCAAGAACTGCCCATGCATCCCGAAAAATGCACTGTTTGGTGTGGTTTGTACGCTGGTGGAATCATTGGACCGTATTTTTTCAAAGATGCTGTTGGACGCAACGTTACGGTGAATGGCGATCGCTATCGTTCGATGCTAACAAACTTTTTGTTGCCAAAAATGGAAGAACTGAACTTGGTTGACATGTGGTTTCAACAAGATGGCGCTACATGCCACACAGCTCGCGATTCTATGGCCATTTTGAGGGAAAACTTCGGACAACAATTCATCTCAAGAAATGGACCCGTAAGTTGGCCACCAAGATCATGCGATTTAACGCCTTTAGACTATTTTTTGTGGGGCTACGTCAAGTCTAAAGTCTACAGAAATAAGCCAGCAACTATTCCAGCTTTGGAAGACAACATTTCCGAAGAAATTCGGGCTATTCCGGCCGAAATGCTCGAAAAAGTTGCCCAAAATTGGACTTTCCGAATGGACCACCTAAGACGCAGCCGCGGTCAACATTTAAATGAAATTATCTTCAAAAAGTAAATGTCATGAACCAATCTAACGTTTCAAATAAAGAACCGATGAGATTTTGCAAATTTTATGCGTTTTTTTTTTTTTTAAAGTTATCAAGCTCTTAAAAAATCACCCTTTAGTAGGAGAGAGTCAGAATGTATTTTTGTGCTACACATTTTGCAATTAGTGCAAAATTTCTCTTTCAAAAATGAGTATTTTCAAGCCAATTTATTAGCAGGTCAATTGAAAGGTCCTGACCTAACACACATTTTTAGTCAGCCCTAACCTTCAGAAAGCGCGCGCACAAATTAAACAGTTGTCGGATCATTTCTTTGTAAATTATATCATTTTGAGTAAAGCAACTTTTGTTGGTGAGAAGAAAATTGATAAAAAAGAATTTCCTGTGTTGATGAAATATTGCTTTTTGAAAGGGAAAAATGCAGATGAAGCAAAAACGTGGCTCGCTGATAAGCTCATCAAGGACTGGTATGCTAGTTTTAGACTTGGTGAAATGAATGCCGAAGACGGTGAACGCGGTGGACGCCCACAAGACGTTGTTACCAACGAAAACATCAAAAAAGTCTACACTATGATTTTGGATGTCCGTAAAGTGAACTTGTTTGAGATAACAGGAACTCTAAAGATATCAACTTAGTATATACATCATATCATTTACGAATATTTGCGAGAGAAAGCTCTGTGCAAAGTGGCGCGAACTTTCTATTGACCAAAAACAACGATGAATTGATCATTCGGAGCAGTGTTTGAAGATGTTCAAGTAAAAATAAGCAGATCTCCTCAAAAAAAGATCTCCAAAACTGTCATATCTTTTAATTGTTCGAGAAAACATTTATACAAACTTGCTGATAACAAAGGATCCTATTTTCAAATGATCCCGTGCTTATAGTCAAGTCGTCAAGTTAGGTTAAGTAATGTCGTATTGGACTAATATGTGTCCTTTGTGTTACGCAAAAACTAGTTCAAGTGCATCACCTTATAGACCGATTCAACGTTTGGAGCTCACCAAAAATTTATTAGAGCGGTAAATATCAATCCCAGGAACTTCGCTACGTTCGCCAAAGTTGTGTCTACCGCAATATTTCAATTTTAGTTCGGAAAAACCGACAGGAGAGGAGAAAGTAACAAGAAGATTCCATCTCTGCTTCCTTCATACACCTTGGCCGAATGGCGTCCATTAAAATATTTAGCCACACCGATTGTACAGACAGTGTTTAGTCAGTCCTACAATTGCGGTGAGGTTTACTTGCGAAGTTCGAAGGACTTCGTGTGGTTTATTTTGGGACAGAAGGTTTGCGCAGTCGCACAAGTTTTGGTTAGCTCATCAACTAACGCTAAAACACAAAAACATATCAGAAGCTTGAAGCTTTTACTAATGAAGTTTTGCATATCCTGATTACCCAAATCTTGTAAAGCAGTTCGGCTAAGGCAGTAAACACACACATCTTTGATGGAGTCGCACTTCGGCGCTCTATATCTATCGCGAGCTTGATGCAGGCATGGCCGCTTGAAAGACGCTACAGTCATCCGGTAGTCTGAATGGACTTCTGACAGAAGACTCCGACTCATACCCTCTCTCATATTTTCGATCCTATGGGGAAAAGGTTCACTGTACCTCTTTTCTTCGTGCACAAATCCCTCTCAGCTATGTGTGCAAGAAGAATTTAAGTGGGTGCCTGACCGGAGCCTCTCATTTACCCAGTTTCCGTACGTCTAATAGCAAATTGCTTCGGCAGGCAAACGACATATTGACAACCTTTTCATTACCAATAGATAAGAGACTCAAAAAATCTGTTATGGATAATTGGAGTTTCTTAGAATAATATTATAAACAACCAGAGTTGATACTTCTGAAACTCGCGGATTGAGTTCTTGCCATCTTTCGGCCTTTTGTTAAGTATTCTAAAATATCTGTGAAGGCTACTCGTTATGAATACTACTGAAGACTCACTTGCAATCTAGGAAGGGTTTTTGAACCGTATCTAAATAACGCTGTTTACTATGATCATTTGTGGAGTCCGGCATTGATTCGAGCGTTTGGTGGTGCTGCTTTAAAATTACCCCAAGAAAGAGAAAGCTTCACATGGTTCGGAGACACATCGTTATTGTTCAAGTAAAAACAGAGGGAAAACTCGGATGTGTACTGGATGTTTAGCTGATCTAGCTCTCAACTATGAAGTTACTTATAAACTCGTGCACAACGGAAAGGAAGAAACATATTTTTTTTTTGTAATTATTGAATGAGTGAAGTACTCGTAGTAGCTGTCGTAGGATTTACAGAGAAATTTAGTTGAAGAGTGCAGATAGTTTTCTTTTGTTTAATTCTTTTAAGCAATAGCGGTTTTGGATCAGTCCTTTCGGCATGTTTGTCGTTTCTACATTTTTCAAGTTGGTCGAGTCTTCCATTTGATATAAAAACTAGATAGTCTGCATTCAAACGTTTTTCGTTTTAAATATACCACTGCCTCTTCGATGCCACTCCCCCCTGAATTGCGGATTCCTTTAAGAAGTTCACTAAAAATTTGCAAATCCATCGAACCGTCACTTCATTAATCCAGCATAAGATGGACGAAATTGCAGCTTAAAACATTAGCATAAATCTCTTTGAGCGGCGTAGGTGTGGCAAGGCAGAAATGTTTAATATAAAGATTTGATAAACGGAAGCAACACAAGATCTCTGGCGTTTGCCACTCAACTACAGTGATTTCGTGCATCAACTGAATTTATTATCGAGCCTAACTAAGTGACTTCCATTTCTTCAGCCAACTGCCATTTAATAGCTTAACGTTGAGCGACAGATAGCCGAGCCGCTGCAGCGAATCAATTGCGTGCGGCTTAAATGGATGGAATTGTTTTCGAGAATTAATTTGCATACGCATTTTGAGTTGTGCTGTCCTGGTTTTCAAAAGCTTTTAAGGCTCAAATTTATATTCTTTAAAATTTTTATTATATTTCACAATTTCTGCTCTCCTTTTTTCACTTCTCCGCGTCCTTCCAAGTCAGCCATAATTTGTCTCAAATGCATGAAAATGAATGGCGTTGCGTATATAACGTTGCTGTTGTTGTTGTTGCTCTTTTAAAAATTTGTTGTAATTTTTTTATGTTGTATTTGTATTTTGTATTTTAAAATGGTCTTTTTTCTCTGAGTTCGTGTTGTTATTGCCCAAGTGGCGCTATTACCGGCTTAAGCATTGATATACGAGCGCCCAATGTTGCGGCAGCTGTCGGCGGCTGTTGGCTGTCGGTCGAATTAAATCCCACAATAGCGCATAAAAATGATAAGTGGCCATGAGTTGCATCAGCAGTTGGTGTGAGTAGGCATGCAAGCTTCTACTATAAGTATATATGTCTGTTCGCGGTTGGCGGTTGGCGAGTCGACAGCGCTGGGAGTTGCCAGTTTTACAAATATGTTTCATTTTTTAAACCCACCAAATTGCTAAGGATAAACTGGGCAAATGACAAAAGCACTATTGTAATACTCGCGCAAGCGAAACAAGCCCTGTAGGAATAAATTGTATTTTTGAAACGTGTGTACCAGGATGGAGTTGTGTGTAGAAACTCACGCAGGTGAGGAAATTTTTCTGAGCGCCATTCACTTGGGAGTGGTCAGAAATGATTCTTTTACGTATGGCTCAAACAGTTCACGACTTCGGGTGTTGGACTAAGTACACTCTTGGTAACCAAAGAACATCCGTTTGAAGGCGAGTTAAAGTGGAAGGGCGAACCATCCCTCCCCTGGGTTGTGCGCTGGGTTTGGGACCGGCCTTGTAAAAAATTGCCCAAAGGAAACAACAGCCTTGAATGGGAGACCCCCTTTTGATGACGGTCATGGCAAATGTATTAAGGATTATCAAAAACTGATCGACAGATATTGGAAATATCTATATACATGTATTGGACTACTCTCCCGTCCACCAAATGCCAGTAAACGAAGTCTTATAAAAGGCCGTGATTAAGCTCAACAAAGCCATACACAACTTAGGGAGCGCCACCTGCAGTTTGATTTTTTTTGGAAATGGGTGCGGTCCCGCCCTGTAATGGATTCAATGTACATATTTACTAAATACCTAAAGCTATAATAACCAAATTCGCTCAGGAAAAATAATTTTGGCATCCCTACCAACTCTGTGAAAATAGGTGAATTCGGATTATAACCCCGCTCCTTCCACATATAACTAGGTTTCTTTGAAAACTACTAAAAGTGAGATAAATCTGTAATTAAATGCATCAGAAATAGATATAAACGATTGCATCCGAGATAATACGAAAGGGATTTATAAGTTTCGGTGACAAATTTAGACTAGGGGCATGGCACCGCTCACATTTAGGTGAAAATCAATATCTCGGTACCTACTTGACCGATTTCAATCAAACTCAGTAGATAACGAAAATAACCGTAATCAGACAAAATCCGCGCCTACTTCGTAATATGCAAACCACGATCTAATCATGGTATCCTGATAAAACTTTTACCTTTAAGATGTGCCACTTAACGGCCAAAAATTCTCCAAGTTGAACCAAAACTATCCAAGCCCCAGGTACAGAATATATGGGTTCCAGTTCCAATTGCGAACTTTTTACCGAAAATATCGGTTAAACTGTCGAATATATTATTGAAACTAAAGAAGAATCCTAGAGAGAAGATTCCCTGGCTTAGATTGATCTATCGTATAAGTATTTTTTGGGATTACTGAAAGAGAGGAGTTGAGAAAATGTACATAGTTGCGGGAAAATACTTCGCGCACTCTGCATTATCTCTCGATGTATTTTCCGGTAAAAATCAATTTCGGAAAGGTAAATTAACGTTTTCTGTTTCACGAAGGAATCTGAGAGAACTGAATGTGAAAGTTGTTAGGAACTATTTCAAGTTAAGAAAACGCATCTATATTTATGGTTTGATTGCAACGAAAAACCCGACAACAAAAGCCTGGTTTTCTGCTAAGTGGGTTCATAACTCGTCAGGCAATATCGGAGCTTGTTTGTAAGTTTGACTTAAAAGTCCATTAGTTATTTAAACTTTAGAGTTACGAACACTGCATGAGCTGAATATTACATTAAAATTCATCCAATATACTTCGAGTGTTGAAGATTTGCTGTTAACAAGCAACTTCAAAATAAGTTAAAATTTATAGGTTTCCAAAAAGTAATTCGTCCTACAGGGTATTACATGAGAAAATGAATGCCTCACTGCTCTTATGCTCGTGTGTCTTATTTAACAATTTTTCAAAAGTTCGGATTGCAGGCGCAACCACAGCTATGATTGGTATCTCAGATACAACAACAACTATATGTAATTTTTTGCGGTCTTATGTCTTTATTTTGTTTCTTTTAAAATAAAATAAAGATGCGTTTTTTACATGGCGGGTCCCAAACCCAGCGCACAACCCTGCGAAGCGGATGTTTCGCCTTCTCACTTTTGCTTCCCTTCAAACTGTTGTTTTTTGGTTTTTGGCTACTCAGAGCATACTTGATCTAAGACCGGAAGTCGTGAGCTGCTTAAGCCATATGTAAAACAATCGTTATTCGACCGGTCCCAAGTGAATGGTGTTCAGAGAACTTTCCTCATCTACATGAACTTCTACACATGGAAGAGATCTATATTCTTATAAAGCCAAACGGCCCGAGCTGTTTGGACCTATTGTAGGTTCAAGTTTTCGAAAGGAAACTATCTTGCGAAGGATCTTGCTATCTTGTCATTAGTGTAAAGAAGCTTAAAATTCAGCCCTGTCAGAGCGGTGGCCACCAAACACCACCCATAGCAGAAGAAGAGCTCGATTTGCCGCGTGAAACAAGAGTAACCCCAGCGCAACTTCGTTCTGGGTATTGTAGGCTAAACTCCATACTTATGCCGAACAGAGTTTTGGCTGCGATACATGTATGGCTCGGCATTTTGAGCTCGCGAGTCTAGCGCTTATAGAGTTAAACTGCCTATCTAGATTTTCAATAATATATGCATAAATGACAAATACATTTTTTCATTCCATTCACTTTATTATTATTTATAATTTGTATATCTACTTTTTACTGTTAAATTTTCTCTCCGATAAATATCGAATTTAATTCTTTTTTGATTTCAATAATTATACACTATAGTTTAATACATATACTACATATTATACATGTATAAGTACATATGTTATGTATATAAACATATGATTGCACCCTCGTGTTTTTTGTAAATATTTATTTAGCTTATCTACATATAATATAATGTAATGTGTATATTTATATATTTTTATTAAATATCTAAATTTACCATATTTTTGTTTTAATAATCACGTAAAAGTTATTTTACAAAAAAAAAAGTTCATAATAAATTTGAAAGCAGTTAGATTACCAATGACATTGAGAAAAATTCGCTGTACAAAATAAAAATATATTTATAGGCTAGAAATAAAATAATGTCAGCAAAGTCTAAAAACGTTGGGAAATAGTTCTAGGTTTTGTACTTGTAAAGAAAATTTATATAATATACTTTTTTATAAAAAAATTGTCAGAAATTTGATTTTTAAAATCGCATTGAGTCATGCAGAATATAAAAAAAAAAATAATAAAAATTATTATAGATAATTTTAATATGAAAATTAATCAAATACAAAAATTAAAAATTATAATTTAAGTGAAAAAAAAAATTAATTAATTAAAAGAGTAAAAAAAAATTAAAATTTATTAATTAATTGAAAAAAAAATTAATTAATTACAAGTAAAAAAAAATTAAAATTTATTAATTAATTGAAAAAAAAAAAATAATTGATTAAAAAAGTAACAAATACAAATCAATTTAACAAAAATAAATAAATAAAAAATGTTTTTTTCTTTAAATCGCATTGAGTTTTACTGCTTATAAATTTTTTTCAAATACAAATTAATAAATAAAAAAAAAAATTATTTATTTAATAATAGAAAAGGAAAAAAATTAATAAATCGAAGAGATAATAAATTAACAAAAAAAAAAATTAAATCTAAAAATGTATTAAAAAATAAATTAATTAAAAACACAATACATACATAAATAAGAAATATTGGCAAAAATAAATAAGGACAATTTTTAATTTTTTTAAATCGGATTGCGTGCCACAGAATATAAAAAACAAATTTAATACGAAATTATTAAAAATAATTATAATAAAAAAATTAATTATTAGAAGATAATTATTAAAATAATAATATAAACAAAAATAAATAAAAATATTAATAAATTTAAAAAGTAATTATGTAATTAAAAAAACAATAAAAAAATGAGTAAATTAAAAATATAATAAATTAATAAAAGAATTTAAACTTAAATAATTATTAATTTGTTTAAAAAATTAACTAATTAAAAAAAATAATGAAAATAAATAATAGAGAAGAGAAAAAATAGATAAATAAATAATAAAATATAATAAATAATAAAATATAATAAAAAAAATAAAGTAAATTTAAAAAAATAGTAAAAATAAATAAAAGACAAAATGTTTGCTTTGAGCGCTACTGGTTAAAACAAAAACAATTTTTTTAATAAAAAAATAATAATAAATGATTTCAAATAAAGACAAAACTTTGTATTACTTAAAGTCATCACAACAAATTATAACAATCGGCTTATGCAATCTTTTGTTATTTAAATCAGGACAAAATTCGATGTTAGATATAAAAAAAAAATTTTAAAAAATATTTTCGCAATGAAATGTATATTAGATATTTAAGCAATTAATTTTTATTTTTATGGAAATAATTTATTTTTATTAAAATTTTATTTTTTACTAAAATAATTTATTTCTTTTGTAATTGAATTAATGTTTTTTGTTTGCTTTTTGAACGAAATTTGCCCCCAACTATAAGCGTTTAAATTTAAATTGAAAGCAACTTGCGGATAAATAAAGTATTTTAAACAGAATTTACTGTTATATCAGTATATATACCATATAATATACATATGTATGTAAATAAATTGCACTGAAAATATTTTTTGTACAATACTTTTAGTAGCCACTGTGCTGCAGTTTCAAGCATACTGGTTATAAAAAAAAAATATAATATTATATTTGAATTAATTCAAAAAAAATATAAACATAAAAATGTATTTCTTTACATTTTAATTTGAATCAATTAAAAAAAATATATATAAACATAAAAATGTATTTCTTCACATTTTAATTTGATTAAATTAAAAAAGTATATAAACATAAAAAATTTAATTCTTCAAAACACCAGCTTAATATTACGCGCATATGTGTTTTTTAATATTTAAATATTTTAGCAAAGCTCTCGATTATGCAATAAAAACCTAAATAAAAAATAAACAAATTATACACAGCTTAAATCAGTTAATTTATAAATGTTCGCATTGACACACGGACAATTGAAAAATTATAGGTATTAAAAATAACAACAAAAAATAATCACACACCAAATCAAAACATTCTTAAGTCTACACATATGCATATATTATACAAAAATTATTTTAAATCTTATATATATATATATATTTTTAATTTTTAATAAATTTTAGGATTCTATATTTTATTTGCTCACCTGCGCTTGGCTTAACTAGCTAATAGCTTTACACTTTTTACAATTTCGTTCATTTTCATAATTTCATTTAAACTTTCGTTGGCTGCAACTGTACTTTAATTGTACTTTTTTCATTTTCCCTTTCATATATTTCGCATTTATGTTCAAAGCATTTTAACTTGTCATAGACTTTGTGAACTGCTTCTGCGCTCTGCTCCGCCACTATAAGTCTGCTATTCTCTTAACATATACATATATTTAAAGATAACATTTCGCTATTTATTTATATTTATACGTATAAATGATTATTATTATTATTATTTCCATGTGGCAAGTGAGAACTTGGGCAACGGTGATTTATTAACAAGATTTAGCTGTCGAGAAACCTCCTGCATCTGTTCGCTGGCATTTTGACCGTAGATATTGAAGGGTTCCAAATTGAAGCGGTTAATTCTGAAAGATGTTGAATTATAAATACGAAGATAAAAATAAGAAATAATGACCACAAATAGAACAGTAAATAATTTGATTTTGATAGGTTAGTTTGTATGGTAGCCATAAGCTATAGTAGTAATCGCGGGCTCCGTGAAGTATATAAGAACCACCAAAAAAATTAATATTCTAGAGACCAAAATGCATAGATGCAAGGCTGACTCTCGCAAACGGTGCTGGAGAACGGCTACGAATTAATCATCATTAGCGAGCAGAAAGAAAGATAGAGGTGCCTGATAGAGGTATATGACTACTATCAGGGAGTAGCGCCGTCACTGTAAACAAAGGGAACGGCAACGAATTCGTTTAGGCCAGATGCGACTTTTTCACAGTAATTAGCTGCTACTTGACGTTCGACAATATTGAGGACACAGCCAGGTCTATAGAAGTTCAACTAATTATCGTCGGAGTTCTAAATTCGAAAGCCGTAGAGTCGGGTATGCCAAGCACGGACTCGAGAGGAAAATTGCAGAAAAATACTGGAACACGAAAATGACACATTTCGATAGTAAATACTTCGAAGTTAATATCGCAATAGACAACCGAAACCTATGAAGCCTCGAGGAAAATTATGGAGCACACAATGCTTAACATAACAAGAGTCTGTCAAAAATCAATGCCCAAGGCTTCCCATAGTAAACATTAAGCAATAGTTTACTTTTGGACTGAAAATATCGTCCAACTCAGACGCATTTGCCTCCGGCTTCGCAGACCCTACATGAGATCCAGCGCTCCTCCAGCGCAAAGGAGCCGCATGCTTAAAGGATGCCATACCAAGTAGAAAAAAAGAGTTCAAACACGCCATAGATGATAGCAAAAAAGAAAAAATGGGAGGAACTACGCGAAGATACGTAGATTGCTATATATATTTCTGGACTAGGCAACACTAAGTGTTGCCAGGTGCAATCTGACATTTCCATTGGAAAGTTTGACATATTTTAGCATAACCTCACTCAGAACGTTTTGTCATTTAATCGTGAATTGTTTTATTTACAGGGAATTAAGAAATTCATCTCGGCCAAAAAATGGAATTAACTCGTGAATATTTTCGTGCGATCATTTTTCACAACTTTCGACGTGGATTATCACGACAAGAGTGCATCGATGAACTAAAATCTTTGTATGGCTATGAAGCACCATCCTATAGCACTGTGAAAAACTGGTACAACGAATTCAATCGTGGCCGACGCTCGTTCAAAGGCGAATTCCGTGAAGGTCGTCCAAAAACAGCCATTGTGCAAGAAAACATCGATGCCGTACGTGAACTGATAATGCAAGACCGTCATGTAACATACCTTCAGATAGAGGCATGCCAATTCATTTCTCCCACCAGCATACATTCGATATTGCATGAACACTTGGCCGTAAAAAAGGTTTGTTCTCGTTGGATCCCGCACAATTTGACAATCGCTCAGAAAAAGGCTCGTGTGGATTGGTGTAAAGAAATGCTGAAAAAATACGATCGCGGTACTTCAAAAGACGTTTATAAGATCGTCACAGGTGACGAATCATGGATCTATGCGTATGAGCCCGAAACAAAACAGCAATCGACCGTGTGGGTCTTCCCAGACGAGACAAATCCAACGAAAAAAAAAAAAAACATTTTCGTTGATAAATATGCCTACTTTCATTATTAGGCCAGAAATATATATAGCAGCCCTCGTATGAACAAAAGGGACTTGGATATAAAATAGTAATGCAGAAATTCGGTGCTCGATCAAATCGGATCGGATCAAATCGAAAACGCACTCTTCCCCACACACGAAAAAAGGGCTAGTTATCTAGACCTGATTTTAAGGTTTCCGCAAATCGTCCAGTTTACCCTAGAAGAGCTGCAATTGTTTACTGACAAGCTCAAGGCCAAATAATCGCTGCAGAACGATCAGTAGTAAATTTGAATATGTACAACGCCTTCTTCCAAGCCGGAATATTCTCTGGACCCTGGAAGAAGCAACGCCTGATGCTAATCAGTAAGGGAAAAGAATATCCCAGCTCAACATCAGTATATCGTCCACTATGCACGGCTTTAGATCCGGTAAATCAACTCTAGGAGCTATAAAATGCGCCATTGATAGTGTAGAAACCGCACAGCGTAGATGACATAAATGCAAAATAATAGTGTTGCTGGCATCTTTAGAAGTCCGGAACGCCTTCAACAGCGCTGGATAGGTGAAAAAGCTTTAAAATCCCCGACCCGACCAGAGCTACCTTAGTAACAGAAAACTACTGTGCTCACGTCAGGAGCTACACAAGGATCCATTCTAGGCGCAAACTTGTGGAGCATTATTATATGGCTACGCGAACGATATTGCAGCGCGAAGAAATCTTACTGAGGTCATGAAATAGACGCAAGCATGGCTCGACTCACACAATTTCCAGCTCGATGCGGAAAAAGCAGACTAATACTGGTAACAAATAAGCCCATACTCATTCAAATAAGTATGAAAGCGACTACAGATTCAATAGGACGGAAAAAACAGTAAACTACCTAGGCGTAAGACTGGGCCGCAGACTAATTTTCTGAGTACAAGTCCAGCACAACGCAGGAAAACGCAGCGAAAATCACCTTCCACCTTGACAGACTAATGACCAACATAGGGGGTCCCAGCCAAGGAAAGAGAAAGCTCCAAACGTCGACGAAAATCAGCGTCCTATTATACGGAGCAAAGATCTGGGCAGAAAAAAAGGTGGACCTGGACGCAGGTGCGCAGATGTAAATCTCTCAATAGGAAACATGGAACGCCACCCTGAAGTAATGCAAATATAGGAGGATTTTTATGAAAGTGGCACATACCGTTGGGTTGACGGCAGCACTGATGATGCAGAAGGGATTTTCCACCCATCACACGTAAAAAAAACATGCTATAGCAGTACGATCTGAATACTTACTTCAAATATTGAAGCGCAGACTTGGATAATAATTCATGCTAAATTTTGTGAAGATATCTCGTCAAACAAACAAGTTTTCAATATTAGAACTTGATTTTGATTAGTTTATATGACACGCTGTGGGGGGCCGCTATCGCCAGTTCCGACAGTAGCTTCTTGTTTTCGTGTACGGAATCGGTGCGAATGTTGGAAAGGCTTACGGTGATTCAGTTTTATCAAAAATGCAAGCCTACAAGTAATGCAAAGCCTTCATAGACGGTTGAGAGATCGTGTAAGATATGCCTTTTTCCGGACGACCTTCGATCTCTTCAACTGGATATGGTGTTTGGAAATCGTCAGGCAAGTGTTAGAGAGATGGCAAGAGAGCGCGACCTTTCTCGTGAGTCCGTTCGAATGATTTTGGTGGATATTTCGGGTTCTTGCATGACTCGTTCCGATAAAGCTGAATTTTTGCAAAAACAGTACCGTAAACAAGTCTCTTTGGACAGGCTTGATCACGCGAGAGATATCAATTTATGTGTTTAACATGCAAACAAGTCAATAATCATGGAAATGGAGCCCGTTTTCAGTCGATCGAAGAGATAAAAAGTACATATCTTTTTTTTATTCAAAGTATACATTTTTTTCGAATATGTTTTATCGGAAAATCGCTTCATTTTTCGAAAAAATCCAGTTTAAAACTTTTTTTCTTTCTTTTCAACTTACCTTTCTCCGGAAATCGCATATAGAAATTTATAGTAGCTCGGCCGTATGGTCTTCGGCTCGAGAATGCCTGCATGAAAGAGTACAGCCGTACAGAAGGAATACAAGAAGAGCGTAAAGCCGGATATGTGCGGCAGCACACCTTCTTTAATGCCCAAGTTGTAGCTTATCTATTGAAGAGAAAAAATATGGGAATATTTAAAGTTCATTTGAAGAACGCATGTGACGTGGGTATATGAATAATCTTTAATAATATTTAGAGAATATATTTCGGTTAATATATACATTAGATTAGATTAGATTTAGATTGAGGTATACACTGCGACCTTGGGTCTATTGTGCCCTCTCCTAGCTCACAAGGACTCCCCAAGCCCCAGCAAATCGATGAATTCCAAGATTTTGCTGGGAGCTAGTGAGTCGATGCGATCCCTATTTGGAAATATGGTTCCAAGGGCCTTAGACCTGCGTCTCCAGACTGCGATGCAGTCGATTAGCAGATGCTCCGGGGTTTCAGGCTCCCTGTCGCAGAACCGGCAGTTGCCGCAAGAGGCTAGTCCTAGGTTGTGTAGGTGTCTATTCAACTTGCAGTGGCCGGTGTAGAATGCGACCAAGAGCCTGAGTTTAGTCCTTGGGAGGTTTATAATTGATTTGAACCTGTTAAGGTTGTACCCTTCTATTAGCAACTTGGCATACCGCATGCCATGCGTCCGTTGCCAATGACCTTCTCTACCCACTCTTTCTTCCTTACGCAGCAGCTCCTTTATAGTGTGGGGGCCCACCCCAGTGAACGGTTCGGGCCCTACCATGTTTGTGGAGGCTGCGGAGCGGGCTAACTCGTCAGCCAGTTCATTGCCGGCTATGCCTTTGTGACCTGGTACCCAGATTAGGTGTACCCGGTTCACTTCCGCTAACCTGTTTAGCCGTTCTCTGCACTCCTGCACTAGCAGCGATCTGATCTCGTAAGCGGAGATCGCTTTCAGTGCCGCTTGGCTATCGCTGAGTATGGATATGCGCTCATTACGATAGTTGCGATGGAGATTTATCTCTATGCACCGACTTATGGCCAAGACTTCGGCCTGGAAGATACTGGGGAATCTGCCCATCGGTATGGATAACCTCGTGCGTGGACCTGCGATCCCTGCACCAATACCTTCCGACGTCTTGGAGCCGTCAGTGTACCACTTTAGTGTACTATCCCTCAGCGCCAGCTCAAGAGTGGAATCATTCCATTCGCTCTTGCTGCCAAGGGTAACCTTGAACTTCCTCGTGAAATTTATTGTTTTTGTAATCCCGTCCTTCGGGAGGAGGGCAATTGGAATGTTGCCACTTATCATCTCCATCCTCTGGGACGAGATTGCTTTGCCTTTGCCGCATCCATCTGCCGTTATTTGCAGGAGTGAATGCTTGGCTACTTGACCTATCACTATGTGGAGCGGTGTGAGCTCCAGCAGGACCTCCAGTGCCGCCGTTGGGCATGTCCGCATAGCGCCCGTCATGCAGACGCATGCTAACCGCTGAAGCCTCGATAGTTTTAACACCACCGAGGCCTGTGCCGCCACGGAGGCCCAGGACACCGCTCCATATGTGACTATCGGTCGCACAATCATGGTGTACAACCACCTGACAATCCTTGGCTTGCAACCCCAGGATCTTCCTGCCAGACGATTACACACCATTAGTGCCTTTGTCGCCTTGACCATGGTTTGGTTCACGTGCTGTTTCCACCGCAAAGTGGAATCCAGCGTAAGACCAAGATACTTTACCTTGTTGGTCATCTCGATCTCACTGCCCCCAAGTGTGAGGTTCCTAAGCCCGGGTAGGGACCTACGCCTCGTGAACGGGACGATGGTCGTCTTCGAGGGGTTGATACTTAGTCCAACTCCCCTGCACCACTCCATTGCTAGGTTTAAACCTCGTTGCACTAGGTCACAGAGAGTGTCCACAAACTTGCCCCTCGCTATAATCACGATATCGTCCGCGTATCCTTGGCATCGGATACCATTGACGGTTAGCAATGCTAACAAGTCGTCCACAACAAGGCTCCATAGCAGGGGCGACAGTACACCACCTTGCGGACAGCCCCTTGTTGTGCCGAGACGAATCTTTGTGCCCCCTGCTGTGGTCTCAGCAACCCTAGTGCGCAGAACCGCCTCTATCCATCTGCGCACCGGTGCTTCCACATTTCTATCCTCCAGTGCCATGGCAACACTTCTATGAGACGTGTTGTCAAAAGCTCCCTCGATATCTAAGAAGGCACATAGCATAACCTCCCCTTTCTCCAGTGAGCTCTCTATCTCAGAGGTCAGCTGGTACAGAGCCGTGCTTGTTGATCTGCCAGCTCTGTATGCATGCTGAGCAGCATGAAGGGGTGCAGTCTTCAGCGCCTTCGACCTTAAATGATAATCAATTATCTTCTCCATAGTTTTCAGTAGGAAGGAGGTTAGGCTAATATATACATACAAATAATATAAATGTAAGTTGATGCTGCTAATGATTGATTAAATTCTCAAGAATCTTCTATTAATCGATAAATAAAGGCTTATTTTTTAACCAACTATACTTACTTGCAACGCTTTCCACATTACATATAATGCCACTGTTACATCGGGATATTTAGTGAAGGACACGCTGGCTAACAGACCCGCTGGTATGGCGTAGAGTGGATCATCGCGTCCAAAGCTATGCCGCAGGCCACACGAAACACCCTGTACAAGGAATGATATAAAATATAAAGTATAACAAATAAGAAGTAAAGAAGAGCTCAGCTCGGGTATAACCGAACATTTTATACTCTCGGGGAAAATCCTTTTCGAATTTCAATATTATAACTGATAGGTTAACCGACATTTGCGTTAAAAAAGTTCGCAATAATCGTACTCACCTTATATATGAATGAGAAGCAACCCAGAAATATGCCCAAATTCAGCGTCTGCTTATTAAATATAGACTTCCGCACATCGAATTTCATTTGTACAATTTTCTTTAAATTCATAACTAAACGCAGTGCTACTTGCAGACCCACACCGCCGACGAAAGGCTTGATACCACCCACAAAAGCATAACGCCAACAATGATCACGATGTGGACATGTGTGATGTCGACTCTTCGCCGCATCCAAGAAGCGTGTATATAACTGGACCAATACATTTATGCTACGGAAATCGAGTGGCGCACGCGATCGTGGCGGCGTAGGCGCTACTGGCTCTTTCGGCACGATAGGTCCCTCTTCCGTTTTACCGACAAAGAAACGTAATATATTGAACAATGAATCCTTACACGTCGTCTTATGTAGACCTAACCGATAGAGATACAATAGTGCTGATATGCTAATGCCGAAGATTAAAGCTTGCCCTTGTGCTATCGAACGCACATAACCGCGGGTCTCGGCCATATGCCAGAGTGTCTCCGTAGCCAAATTCGCTACGTATAGTGTTAGCAGGGGACGACGTGCGGGTCGTTCGACCAATATCGATGCAAAACTGGAGATAAAACAGGGTATGAAAGCAACAGTGGCGCAATAATAGCGGCCGATTAGTCTACGCAACAGGCAATTAAACATAATGAATGAATAGCTGTTGGATACGAGGAAGGCGGACGATTGCAATATGCCGTGTAGGGTGCGTTTGAGGTCGGCCAGGTGTGGTATGCGATGGCGCATTATAAGCGATAACTGAAAAAAAAAGTGATGAAACAAAAAATAAGAATTATGAAACGAAATTAAGTATGAATATATTTAGGGTGCTTACCGCATAGACCATTGTGTAGATACGCAAGCTGTATGGGATTGCGCCCAGTAAAATGCCCACAGAGGCATTTACACAGCTGTCCGTCCATGGATGATTGAAATCTTTGCAGGTGCAGTCGACGGGCGTCAGAAAACGACTAAGGGCATTCGTCATGGCGGCTAGTGTGTCTTCGTGGAGTCAACAACTCACAGCTGGAATGGAGAAGTGAATTGTTTGTTTGGCAAAAAGTTTGGAACTTAAGCATTTGGAGGTTAGTTTTCATGTATAGAAAAAGACTACAGAAGTCAGAGGGCAGATCGGCGTAAACAGTAATCAGTTTACTAGCATTTTGACTGCAGAAATTGTTTTACCAAAAGTTTATAATTATTGAGGTTAGCTTTTTTTGACAAAGAGCAGATCACTGAAGAAGTTATCGGTTTATATTGGAAAAATGGTAAAGCTGAATCGTTTATAAATTCACTGCTTTCAAAATTTGATTTTTTGATTAAAAAATTTCTCAAAAAAGAAGAATTTCGAAAAAATTCACAAAATGTAAATAGAATAAATATTTTATTTATTGCTAACACCAAACGTTATTGTCCACTTATTTGCAGCTAAATACAGCCGAAGTCTCAATGTTTTTAAGTTTTCGAAAACAACAAATAATAACTACATACACACTTGTAAGCACTAATTGTTGTTGTATATTGAACTTTGCTACCGTTTATCACTATTAACGAAGGCCTGTTGCGAGCAGCGCGTTTTGTTGTACTTTGCTATGCCACAAGCTTATAGCCACTAAGCAGTAGCTAGCGCTAAGCATTATGATAACACTAAATCGATTGTAAGAAATTTGCTTTATTGATAAATAGCACTATTAAAACTGCAATCTTTGAATGATTGACTGCGTATGAAGTCTAAATAAAGTTTGAACTCGGCTGCACCGAAGCTATAATACCCTTCACAGGTGTATTTTTTATCTTGTTTTTGATAGGTGAGTTTGAGCTATATGCTATAGTGGTCCGATCTGAACAATTTGTTCGAAGACTGCGCTATTGGTTAAGAGATTAATAAAAAAGTTTTCCATGCAAGCACTTAATTCCGATCGTTCAGTTTGTATTACAGCTATGTGTTATACTGAACCGATATTAGCGCTTCCGACAAATGAGTAACTTCTCGAGGAAAAAAAGGACTTGTGCAAAATTTTAGATTGATATCTCTAGTTCGGGTATATAAAGATGGACAGTCACGCGCACATGACTAAATGGACTCAGCTGGACTTAGTTGAAGCTGAAAAGACTTTGTTCACAATTTTAAAATTCTTAATTTATTCTTCGCCGCATTGAATAGCTGGGCTGGCATCCGCTCCATCGTCATCGATTGGGGAATCAGGTTGAGTATCCCCTGGTATTATGTTCCCTCCATATCTTTAGTATGCTCTGGGCATCCGTCACTTGATCACGTCTGGGGGTTTATACTCCGGTCTTGGCACCTTTTGTTAGTCTACGCATCTTTTCGTAGAATTTTCGAGCCAGCTTGTCAAGTTCTTCGCACTCACGCATTTCGGCCTCTTTCTTTTTTTGTGTGCAAATGCGTCTCGCTTCCTTCTTCAACTCTCGGTATCTAGCCCATCGCGTTCGTGTTGTGATCGATAGTAATGTGGCGGGGTAGGCAGTCTGTTTTCTCTCCACTGCGACACGGCGCTCCTTATTGTACCAGCTGTTCTTTTGCCTCTGCCGAAAACCAATAGTTTCATTTGCAGTTGTACGTAAAGAGCTTGAAATGCCGTCCCACAATTCCCTTATACCGAGTTGCTGATGAGTGCTCTCAGAGAACAGGAGTGCAAGTCGGGTAGAAAATCGTTCGACTGTATGTTGTGATTGCTGCTTCTCGACGCCGAACCTTCCTTGTGTTTGTTGGCGTGCGTGTTTTGCGGCACAGATGCTGGAATCTGGTAGCGGGTTCCAAGCGCATATAGAATTCATTTTTGATCACATCGTTCTTCTTCTTCGTGTTGAAGAATTTCGTATTGATGCGTATTGTGGCTAGATGTTCATCCACCGGGGTGAATGCCAGGACTCGGCAATGGAGTTTCTCTCTCATCACGAATTCCACACTGAATTTGCACTCATTTATATGGCCACTGTAGTAAGTGCCACAAGGACCTATTCGCTTCAGTTCTTGCCCCCCCATAGCTTTTCTTGGACGGCGGTGAAGTTAGCCTTTACTCTAACGAAGATATCAACCAGCTGGGCAAGGGCACCTTCCCAATTAAGGGACCGGACATACCCTCAAATTATAATCCTTAACAAGTTTGCAGGGGTAGTCATTAAAAAGAGGGTTTTTATCTGACGCTGTTTTCTTATTTTCAGTGGTTGTGTTTTTTACGTGGCGAGTCTCAAACCCCGCAAATATATCTACTTGTAGGATCTCGAATTCCCTCATTCAGGGCATAAGAAACCAAAACACAAACATATATGTGTATAACAATTTTATTTTCCTTCCCCCCTTTATTGCATTTAACAAATAAATTATAATTGTTTGCTGGAAAAAACAACAATAATAAATTGAACGCTTTGGTAGAATGCATGCAATAAAAATCTATTGATATGGGGTCGTTTAATTTAACCATGAAACGGTTATTTGAAAAATATTTGTTCATCTAATTAATAGATCCGATTTATGGTCAATGGACTTTTCTCCTCAGACATCAATCACTGCGAGTGTATCGCATCGTTTTTTTGCTCTCTTTCTGTGGATCATGTCCTCAGCATGTCAACCCATCCTTTTCATAACCTGGACAGATTCGTTGTCATATTTGTTCAGGAGCTGTCCCTTCTGAAGTGTTGATATATGTATTTCAAAAATGCTATATTTGCTAAGACGACTAATGTCAGTTGCGGCTATGTTTGACGAAGGTAAAACTACCCAGCCGTTTCAGTCTCTGTCGTGCAAATATTCGACAATGCAGCAGAGAGAGCTTCCACCTTCCCCATCAGCATACAACTTTGACAACTAGCATCCGCCAAGATTCTTAGCCTCACCGCATGGATGCCTATTGGACAATGTTCAGTGAGAACTTCTCCGACTGCGGCATGAAAAACGTTGCTCAAGGCATTTAGTTCAGGAGATCTCTTGCGTTTTGCTCTAAGGCAAAGGGTCTTGCAGTCGCACAGAAGCGATAGCGACACCGCTATGAACAGACACCCAAACCGTTCTGAATATGAAGTACCTTGGTGCTATTTCTAGGGAAGACAGACAGTCCTTTACCAGCTTTGGGCGTATAGAAGAGGCTACACTATGTAGCAGTATGTCTTAAGTAGTCTTCTTCTTCTTTACTGGTGTAGACACCGCTTACGCGATTATAGTCGAGTCAACAACAGCGCGCCAGTCGTTTCTTCTCTTCGCTACGTGGCGCCAATTGGATATTCCAAGCGAGGTCAGGTCCTTCTCCACTTCGTCTTGCCCTCGTTCACTGCCAGACCCATTTGCGTTGCTTCCTTGTTCAGTCTAAGTGTCTTAAGTAGTAGTAAGTAGTTTAATACTAGCCACTTCCGCTTGAAAAACAGTATACTGGTCCGTTTAAGGCTAGGATTGACGAAGAAGTTTTTACAGAAAATTCCTCCTTCAACCTTTTCTCCTAGCCCATTCGCTCACTGCGCCTCTTAACCAGCTACGTCTACCACCCATCCACATATCCTTCGTCCGTATGTGAGCAGGGAAGAAGCCGCCACGAGTAGCCTCAGAGACGCAGTGATCCAAATTTTCAAGGGTGCAGTCCTTGTTCGGACCCCTAATATACCAAGATTTCTTGAGCCTTAGAGCACACTTCACAGCCATATGTCTGGCTAAAATGTCTACGAGTGCTATGTTTAAAAAGACATTGAGTGCTTTTGTTGGTGTAATCCGTTCTTTGAACACGCACAACCCATACTTCCCCTACAGCCATAAAAGGCAACCGATACCTTTTTAACTCTTTCTTCGATATTTGGAGGGTTTATATTAAGGATAAACCCTACGTATTTCAGCTTTCCGCCAGGTTGAAGACGTGAACCACCGAAAGAGGGGAGTGGCAGGTTTGGGATCTTAGAACTCTAAGTAAATAAATTAATCTCTGTTTTACTTGATTTGACTGCCAGGCCGCTTCTCTTCGCCCAGTTGGCTACCATGTTAAGGTACCTTTCGGTAAGCTCATAGATGGTATTTTGGAATTTGTTTTTAGCCATAAGAACAACATCGTCAGCGTATTCCATCACCCGACAGTCTCGTTCTTTACGTACGTCGTTAACCACCAAAATCTAAAGGAATGGGGAAAGTAACCATCCCTGCGGGGTCCCCCTATTTACTTTTCGGGACGTGTTAGGACTACGCCACTGAGCTATCACCGTTCTGTCGCAAAGAATAAGATATGCTTGATGTTCGATTGCATCTCAAAATTTTTGCAGACCTTTAATCACCGCCTCCGAACGCATATTGTTGAAGGCCCCCGTCGATGTCGAGAAAGTTGTCTACAGCCAAATCCTTGTGCATAATGGCTCCTTCCAGCCATGACCCCACAACGTGCAAAGCAGTGGCGTCCAATCTGTCTTTGACATAGGCATGTTTTATTTCAAATTTCATAATTTTAAAATAAACAATTCTAATCCTAAGCATATAATTATGAATTAAAAAATTCGCAAAACGATTGATAACCTTGAAATCCAAGAGACAATGACTTACTTAATTCGTCTGCCGTCTGAAATCACTAAGTGGTTACAAAAATCGTTAAGTGACCAGTGGCAATCGAGTTAAACTGAACTTTCAAAACCCTACATGCGTCTACAGCAACAACACACTTCCTTCGTTGAACGCATGCGGCGAGAGGAAGCAATTAAATAGCTTGTCGACAGCAATAATTGTTGTTTGTTTTATAACAAAGCACCTTTGCTGCTTGTTATTTTCATTGACATTGTTTTTTTCGCTATTGCAATAAATTTGAGCCGACAGCAAAACAAAAAATGTCATAATTTACTTATATCTAAACAAAATGGAATAAGCACTTAATTTGTTTAGAGTAAAAACGAGTGGCCCCAGAGACGCACACGGTTGTATGTGTGCAAGTTCGAAAGATCAGTGGCGTTAATGATCTGAGATATATGTACGTGTGTAAATGACTTACAGCTGTGTTCATGAAAATAGTAGTGTCTGTGGGTCCTAACTTTCGAAGCATTAAACTCAAATAAAAGATACAAATTCATATAAAAAGTTGTAAGGAAAGTATTTATTATTAGTGCTAAGAATATTCACAGTCTCATTTTTTTTAAATATTTCATTTTTACGCACAAAAGCATATTTAAGAAAAAATACTTAAAAATTTGTGTGTTCATTAAAATAGTAGTGTTTACTTCAATTACGTAAAAAAATTTAAAAAGACCTTTTGAAGTTAATATTTCCTGTGCTACATATTGTCTGTACTCTAGTATTTAGTAGTAAATCCCTTATTATTTAATACCGCCGCACATCGACGTGGCATAGAATCAACAAGATCCTTACAACGCTTCACAGGGATTTGTGTCCATGCCTGTTTAACCACTTGCCAAAGGTGTACTCTACTTGTTGGATTTGCTGTTGCTACAACTCTTTTGACATCTCCCCATAAGTTTTCAATCGGGTTCAGGTCCGGGGACCGAGCTGGCCAGCGCATTACGTCGATCTTTTCAGCTGCAAACCACTCCTTAGCTAGTTTGGAAGTATGTTTTGGGTCGTTGTCCTGTTGAAACGTCCATTTTATCGGCATTTCCCAGCTAGCAAATGGTAACATAATGTCTCTTAGTATATTTACGTATACTACTCGGTCCATGATGCCATCAATCAAATGGATAGGACCAACACCACTATACGAAAAGCACGCCCACACCATAATGCTAAGGCCACCATGCTTAACCGTTTTAGTAGTGTACCTGGGGTGGTATTCTGTGTTTGGTGGGCGACGGACATATTTTCTGGATCCTGTCCCACCAAACAAGACTATTTTGCTTTCATCAGTCCACAACACGTTGCGCCATTTTGCGGGCGGCCAATTCAAGTGCTCATTTGCAAATTGAATTCTTGCAGCGACATGTTTTTTAGTTAAAAGCGGTACCTTCCTGGGACTCCTTGCTTTTAAATTATTTTCTATTAAACGTCTGCGAACTGTCAGAGCACTGATTGGCAAATTTAATTCATTTTTATTACTTTTGCGGACGCTGTGGGCTTGGCTTTAGAGTAGCGAATAATACGTTTGTCCTCTAAGGCTGTAGTCTTCCTTTTTCCACCACGATTTTCAGCTTTGTGTTCATAATTTATGGCGTTATATATCATTGTGGCAGTGCATCATATAATTTCTTCGATTTCCTTGTACGTCTTTCCCTCATTTCTTAACTTAATTATTATTTGGCGTTTTTCTACGGAGCAATGTTTTGCTCTACCCACTAAAATACAAGTAGTACCGAAATGTCAATAAATTTAATAAAAAAAATGTTGAATTTACTTAAATACACTTACTGTTTGCTGATTTTTATTTTTATATTGTACTTATCAACCATTCGCGTCAAGCACTACTATTTCAATGAACATAATATTTTTGAGCAACGTTCAAAATATCGTCACAAACAACACGAATAACGCAAAGTTAACGGGATTTCTTGGTTTACCGTTTCTTAGAAGTCCATTCTACAAAAATACTACACACTTGTTCAACTTGGAACTTCTTACATGTCATAACAGCGTTTTAAATGTTAGGATCAATTGCACTACTATTTTCATGAACACAACTGTATATCCATTTTAAGCGACTTTCATGCATACATACTCATATTTAGTATATACTTTAATATATCAAGTTAATTAATTAAAACCGGATGGTTCGATGCATGTTAAAAGCTGGGAGAGGCAGCGAAAAGCTTGAGATTTTCTGCTGACCACTAAATGGCGTTGTTGTTGTTGGATTAGCACAGTTATCTGACTATTCGAGACTGAGTTTCATAAAGCAGCTGTTCGCAGTTCTTTCAGCCCCAGCCAAGCAACTTTACAGTTTTCCTTTGATACTCGTACAACTATATTTTAAAAGCCTACTGATATCACAAAAGGAAGGCTTGATGATACTCCCGGGAGAATTGTGTTGAAGCACAAAGAATCTATAGCAATGATATGCATACATATGTACATTTATGTGTATGTTGTCCTATCGAAAAATTTAAGTACAGTAATGTGCAATAAAATAGTGTCAAGCTAGTATGTTTTGATACTAAATTATTGATGCACTTCGCTCCGCAATTATACTGCTTTTTCGGCGATGTTCGGTACTATGATGCTCTTAGCGCAATTTCAGGAGAAGTAGAAGAGTCTTCTATAAGAAAAACACCAATGAAGAAACTGCTTTGAGAGGAGTTAGTTGTGATCTTTAAGTCTGAGCATCTTTGCACAGTAGAGCGGTTCGATTTTCAAGTTTCTTGTATATACATATCTCCTAAACCACTTAAGCACCTTCTTCTTCTTTACTGGCAACAGAGCGCCAGTCGTTCTTCTTTTCGCTTCTTGGCGCAGTTCGATATTCCAAGCGAAGCCAGGTCCTTCTCTACCTTTTCAACGAGGTGGAGGTCTTCCTCTTCCTCTGCTTCCCAAGGCAGATATTTCGTCGAATACGTTCAGAGCTGGAGCGTTTTCGTCCATTCGAACGACATGGCCTAGGCAGCGTAGCCGCTGTCTTTTAATTTGCCGGATTACGTCAATGTCGTCGTATATCTCATGCAGCTCATCGTTCCATCGAATGCGATATTCGTCATGGCCAATGCGCAAAGGACCACAAAACTTTTGCAGAACTTTTCTTTCGAAAACTCGTAACGTCGACTCATCATATGTTGCCATGGCATGATACAAGCGGGAATAATAAGGGACTTATAGAGTTTCGTTTTTGTTCCACGAGACAGGACTTTACTTCTCAGTTGCCTACTTAGTGCGAAGTGCATGGTGAATATCAGTTGTTGATTTTCCAAACCTAAAACCACACTGATGCCCAATCAGTTTGTTGACGGTGGGCTTTAATTTTTCACACAATACGCTTGATAGAACTTTATATGCGGTCTGCGTTTTTGGGAATCGGGCAAAGCTCACTTATACATGATACAAGAAGCTGATGCATGCTCCTTATCAGTTCTTCTCCGCCTTGTTTGAATAGCTCGGCCGCGCTGCTTTTTTGTTCCTCAGACGAACATATAACTGCTACTCGAACTTCTTGTCCGGCCATGGAAAATGGAACGTCTGCTCCATCGTCATCTATTGGGGAAGCGGGGTTCGCCATCTCCTAATGTTTTGCTTTTCGATATTTACTTTTCCGTGTTGCAAACTCAATAAACTTTGTTCATCGTATATATAAGTATATTATATATTTTAATAAAGCATATACATTTATCGCCATTTTATTGCACACCACTGTACTCTGCTTTGGTTTCTTTATTTATGCTTGAAAAGCACGTTGCCGACACCACTGCTTTGCACGCCGCGCTATTGGTTTAACTGCGGTCAAGCAGTTGGTGTTAAGAATTTCATAATTTCATTGTGTATTATTTCAATGTGTTCTTTGGTAATACGAGTATGTTTGAACGCAGATGTTAGAGCAGTTGTTTTAGCGACTTGTTTTCTTTTTTTTTTTTTTTTTGTTTTATAACCCACACTGGAATTTTCATCAATACGAACGATTTTTCAAAAGACTTGCATTATTAATAAGACTTTTTTTTTGAAGTTTTTAATTATTGCACGTATTTTTGTAGATATATATGTACGTATATACATATGTTATTTGTATTAATCTACATATGCACATATCAGTCTATTTCACATTACAATGCAATATACATACATTCATAGATAACAAAAATAAGCACAAGTCTGTACTATGTATATACGGTCATTCACAAGAATATATAAAGATTCTCATACAACTGTTAAAATATGGCATTTCACGAATAATAATCATATACGAGCATGTAAATTGTATTATACTTATATTATATGTGACATATTACACCACACATAAGCTTTCAGTATTTACTTTACTATAAGTATCTAGGCCAAATCATATCAAGAACTTTGGGCGCATTTTCAATTCGAACGCTTATCAAATTTCAAAATTATTTACATACATGCAGAATTTTTTTTTGTTTACTGGCAACATGTTGCTACAAATTATACTAGTTTTCTCATATTTATAAAATTGCGTGAAAGTAAGTTTTCAAGCATACCTGAGCCATGTCAAAAATTAATAAAGTCACACCTTCCATATCTTTGCCTAACTAAGTTCCTATATGATGATTTCCGTTTTTCCACCTGACTTTAAACCGTTCAACTTGGTCAAAATGCGGGATATTTTTAGGGGTTTCAAATAGTCTCATAAAGTTATAAGTTATAACGATTCGAAAACATAGAGTTCAGAGTTTTTTTTGCGTAAACTTATTTTAGTAAACAATGCAAAAACGAATTTTTTAAACTAGTATACAAATTTATGATTTTACGATGCTTTATGACATGTTGTAAGTACTCCATTTAATTAAATTAGGTGGAAAGTTATAAAATTATATTAGTTGGCTCATATTCTAAACTAATTCGCACGCTGCCAATCTTTTTAAACAAAACTTCCCTCGTATAGGTAATAGTTTGTCAGATTGATAGATTGCTCATGGTAGCCAATAAGAGTTGAGCCATGACTTTTTCTTTAAATTTAGTAAGCATATAAGGAAGTTATTCTCACATGCTAGTGAACAGAGTTACATGTGCCGTAGCCTTGCCTGTCGTGAATTTCCATGACATCATTTCATTGATAAATTATGAGTAATTATAATTAAACCACTTAAATTACACATAGTGATTTTATTATTATTTGTTTTTTCTTAAGATAGTAAAAGTTATATAGTTATGATTAATTTTTTATCTCGAATGTTTATCGCTATAGTATCTACATACATACATATCTATACACAGGTGTTTAGTTGTAGATAACTACTCGTTTTCCAAGCAAAAACATAAATGTTTCGCAAATCTATTTTTAATAACGTTCGAGTCGCTGAAATTATATATGTTTTTCTTCTTTTTTAATTGTACTTAACGAGTTTTACTTCTTTTAATTCACTTTAAATATCATAGATATAAACTTCAATAATATTTGTTTTTATTATTATATTACACTTGTTAAAATAATAATCAATTCAAAATGCAAATTAGCCGGCAATAACATTGCACAACAATGTTAACTGTGAAGGACGTGTCGCTTTTCTATTTACTATAAATTGCAATAAATTTTTATTCATTGCCACTTAACGCAATGTTTATTTACAACGACTAAATGGGCAATGGGCATTAACTGACAAAAACACTGGATACAACGCATATTAAGATGCGAGCATTTGCATACGTACATTATTTGTATAAATTTACATTAGCATTAACAGCTCATAAAATTAGAATCAATTGACATTTATATTACGCACACAATTAGCCATCTGTTCACTATTTAAGCTACCTTTGTTTAGTTGTTGCTTACAAAATTGCAAGCGCAAAGTTTGGCAAACGCTTCAAAGGTCCAATTTTTTATAATCACAGCGTTGCCCAAGCACACCTAGGATTACACACACAGCCTTTCAACAGCACAGCTTTTGCGGTTAAATTATTGTCTTGCACATTTTTTCCGACCAACAGCGTATTGCTTCATTCAAATTATGCGCAACGCTTCACTTTTTATGTTAATTTGCGTATAAATAATTTAACAAAGTAAGTGCACAATACAGCGTAGAAAATAACAAATCATTGCAGTTGGAAATGAAAACAATCAACTTTTGACAGCTGTTTTTGACATTTGCTTTTGGATTGCGGCCTGCTTCCTCTGCAAGTTGAAGAGCACAAAAATCATTTGCTAAGCTATCGCACAACAGATGGCGCTAATCGCGCCTAAGTTGAAAAAAACAAGTATATGTATGTACGTGTGTGCTCTAAACAATAATAAAACAGTAAATATTCCATTGATTTCCGATGATAATGTGGAGAGGGATGGATATCTAGGGAACAGGAGGATACTAGATGATAGGGTCAGGAGGTGTAGGTTGCAAACCTGTTGGGGCAATTGTCCTAGCACCTGAGTGAATTACGACCGGACATTGGGTTTGTTGAGATTAACCCAGACTTCAGATTTTATCGGAGTCTGGGTTTTCTACTTACGAGGCACTATTTTGATAGGTCGGGGGTTGAGAACTGGGTATACGTATATAGTTGCAGAATGCAGTCTGACCGGAGACTTAATTCTGGCACCGCGGGAAGCAGTAGCCCTTGGAGTTCGCTCCAACCTGCTCTTGTGGACTGGACCCTCGGGGAATATCGTGGTGGTTGCAGTTAAAACCCGAATGCGGAAAGAACTGACACTTTGACGGAGCGGAATGCGGAGTTGCATTGCAACCGGGTCCCGTAACCAAAGACCCTCCAACTTTACGATACCATTTTTCTGGTAGGAGTTGTCCATTGCTTCGAATTAGGCCTCGGTTTCGGCGATCACCATTTTATTCGACGAAAATTTCTTTCCAGCGAGCATTCTTTTGAGATCTGAGAACAGGAAATAGTAGTTAGGAGGACAGATCGGGAGAATTCGGTGAATGCGAAAGCAACTCGTTGCCCAATTCATTGATTTTTGCCATAGTTTTCACTGACTTCTGACACGGTCCATTGTCTTAGCACTTTATTTTTCCCCTCCTTCGTTCTCTTTTGGACATCCACGGTGTTCACTGTCTTCCGGGCTCATTTCATCATGTCGAAACGTAACAGATCAATTCTTAATGGTTGTTTTCTTGGAAGAGTGTCCGGACAACTTCTCACTCCTAGTTGGCTTTGCAGCAGAATTTGAAGATAAGATAAGCTTTAATAAACAATTGATAAACTCTGTTATCGATTGCTTGACACCTAAAAGAAAGAAAATAAATAAAAGTGCGACGAATTGATATCAGAGCATATATGGAGGTGGACAGTATTTTTGTAGCTGAACTCCTGTCTTCACGTGATCAATATTTATTACTTAAATAGGAATGTACATAACTACATACTTACGTATGAAAACGCTTCCGCCACGCACCTGAGTGCAATGTGAACTTCCGCAACTTTTGTTTGTCTTCCGTTTGTTGGCTTCTTTATTTGCTCGCTGACGTAGTAGCGTCGCACAAAACGAAAGACAACCGGGAAGGTGAGGGCGGGGCCTTTGCATAAGTCTGCCATTACACTTGGCCAAGTTGAATTGCTGAATTGTTGACTCTTGCTCGATGCGGAAGCGCAGTGTGGCAGCTTGGAGTAACGGTAAATAAATAATAAAATTAAAACCGAAAACCTAAAAAGCAGAGATTAAGTTGTAAATTGCGCCAGTTAGAGCGTAAGTTTCGTTGCTGCGCCAGCATTTCAAAAGCTTGCAGTCAAAGTCTTTGAGGTTAGAGGTGAGATTGCAAGCGTGGAGGCGAGCGCAAGGTGTTGGCGGGAAAATGCTGACTTAATGTACAAGTGGATTTAATTGAACAGAACTGCTGCAATTGTGTTACCAGTAGTGACGCACAAGGTGTTCAGTGATAGAGAGTGAAAATGAAAACAGAAAAGTAAAAAATAAATTAAATGAAACAAGCAAAAAAATATACTGCGGCTACAGAAGGTTGAATACCCTACATAGGTGTGTTTTCTTATAGCAAGAAAGGCATAAAAGTCTGTATCTTGATTTGGATCGGTAGCCGAGCTTACAACAGCGCGCCAGTCGTTCCTCTTTTTCGCTGCTTGGCGCCAATTAGAGACTCAACGCGAAACCAGGCCCTTCCCCACCTGGTCTTTCCAAAGGAGTGGATGTCTTCCTCTTCCTCTGCCTTCCCCGGCGGGTACTGTGTCGAAAACTTTCAGAGCTGAAGCGTTTTCGTCCATTCGGACGACAGACCTTGCCTGCGTAGTCGCTGTCTTTTAATTCGCTGAACTATGTTAATGTCGTTGCATAACTCGTACAGCTCATCGTTCCATCGAATGAGATATTCGCAGTAGCCAATGCGCAAAGGACCATAAATCTTTCGCAGAACTTTTCTCTCGAAAACTCTCATCGGCTGTTGTAATCGTCCAAGCCTCTGCACCGTATAGCAGGACGGGAATAATGAGTGACTTATAGAATTTTGTTTTTGTTTGTCGAGAGAGGACTTTACTTTTTAATTGCCTACTCAGTTCGCGGTAGCATCTGTTGACAAGAGTTATTCTGCGTAGGATTTCGAGGCTGACATTGTTGTTGCTGTTAATACTGGTTCCAAGATAGACGAAATTATCTACGACTTCGAAGTTATGACTGTCCACAGTGACGTGGGAGCCAAGTCGCGAGTGCGACGACTGTTTGTTTGATGACAGGAGATATTTCGTCTTGCCGCCTTTCACTACCAGACCCATTTACTTCGCCTCCGTGTCCAGTCTGGAGAAAGTAGAACTAACGGCGCGCTTGTTGAGGCAAATTATATGAATGTCATCGGCCTACACCAGCAACCTTTTCGGAGAGGTATTTTCACATGGATCCCATGGCCAGTGTGTAACTCCGTCTCAGCAGGACGGGGGCATACGCTTCTTCTTTTATGTGCATTTAATTGATAATTATGTCCCTTTTAAACCTTCTGACCATGTGATTAAATACAAAACATGCGAAATCATATTACTGAGTAGACCATAATAACAACTTAGTGTCACTTGTTTGCCGCCATTCATAACATCTAAGTAGAAACGTACCTCTGTATACAGGGTGGTTTATATGTGATGGTTTGATTTATAAAATTAACATAACAGATCAATTGATTAGACGTCGACCTACCATAGTAAAAAAGCTTTTGTTGGGAATTTTTTGTTTTTTTTTTACTTAACATAGTTCCCTCTAGGGTAATACTCTAATTATAGAGACTCTCCAATTTTTCGATACCATTTTTGCAGTACGATTTGTTCTTCGCTTCAAAATAGGCCTCAGTTGCGGCAGTCATTTCTTCATTCCACGAAAATTTCTTCCTCGCCAGCATTCTTTTGAGATCTGAGAACAGGAAATAGTCGCTGTGGGACTATGAGAGCTGGATAATACGGTGAATGCGGAAGCAACTCGAAGCCAATTCATTGTCTTGCTGAGACAGTATTTTCTTTTCCTTTTTCTTTAAATGCGGCCGTTTTTCGATGATTTCCTCCTTCAAACGGCCCAATAAAGCATAGACTAGTCGTTGTTGATGATCCTTTCCTTTTGAAACTAGTCCATAAAAATTATTCCATGCGCATACCGAAAGACAAGTCAATTCTTAAAAATATTATTGGTAACACATTAAAACTTTGTGGCGACGACTTGCCAGTCAATTCTTAAAAATATTATTGGTAACACATTAAAACTTTGTGGCGACGACTTGAAAATGTAGCTCCGAAGTAGCTGTTTGACAACCCCGAGACAGCTATCAACATGATTCCTGAACTTAGCGTGACATGGACGATTTTTGGCTTGAGCTTTGCGACATGGCGGTCAGTTTTGCGGAGACCAAAGATCGTCCAAACCTATATCTTCCAATTTCGGCTATCTGCGTCAGATTGAACTGGAGCCTGTATACACCGGACTCGCAGCAAGCAATCTGAACTTTCAGAAAAAAAACACGAACAAAATATATCTACGGAAAGATTTTCATGAGTCGACTAAAATCTTAAAAAATTAGTGGAACCCTTAAAAAATGGAAGCTCGGCAAACCAAATACCATACGAACCACCCATTATACAGCTAGGTAAGTACGAAGGTTCGTGGACGAGTATAGGACTCAACAACAACACAATTATGCACACAAACATGTCTGTGTACGAGCTCATGACTGTAAGTGCGACATCTCTACAGATTCTCTAGGAATATAACATGTCCTTATGCGTGATAATAAAATAATAATTGGGTTTGTGCTCAACAAACCAGAAAGTGCAACCGCAGGCCAACAAGAGAATGAGAGCCAGCCACTCAAAACCGAAAACATGTGTACCTATGCGAGCATGCGACAGAGTGGAGTGTGGGCCAAAGTATCAGCAGCTCGGGGACTGGGTCTGACGTATGTAAGGTGTCTAAATGTTTTTATTACAAATTAAATTGCTGCACCAAACACACAGACACACTCACAGTTGTGTGGTTGCATGAGTGTGTGTGTATGTGTTGATGTTGTAATTGCAATAGCCACGAGTGCAATACCTTTTACAAAAACAACAGCAATCAGCATAAATTGCGTTTAGGTTATCTGCACTTTTGGCGCCGCAAGCGAGGTGTATGCCACAATTTGGATGTGGCATGCAGTGGACAAAGTGGCTGTGGTCACAAAGATGCGGTGCACTTGACTTGCAGATCATTTTCTTGTCCGAAGCATATTCGGCAGTCTTACATTTCGAAGCGGTAACCACCATTTATGATGGGGATTATATTGCTGCCGGAAGTCATGACTCTCATATTAGACATTCACTAAAATTGCTAGGCTGATAGCGTCTTTAATTCTTTTTCTTAAAAAAAAATTATTTTTTTGAACATCTCCGATAGTTTTTTTTAATTCCTGAGAATTACCGAACACTATTTGAGTCAGTATAGTTCTTTAAGCTCCCAAATAAATATTTTAGATACCGAGAGTCCATTTTGACTAGCCCACAGTCTAAAAAAGAAACAAAAGAGCTTGATGTTTTGATTAACGAGGACAGGACAAAACACCTTGTGGCCATACGCAAATATTCCTCGCGTCTTGGGAACTTTGTCACTATGGGTAGATATAAATTTGAATAAATTTGTTTATCTCCACCATCAATCTAAGCTTGGAGATTAAGGACACAATGATTTTTGTCAACAGGCGCTATTTTGGATTCGAAAGCATTCATTTGAAGGGTACTACTCCTCTCAAGATCTTCGGAACCTTCCGCGTGAGCGATAAATACAGAAAAGGATGAAACAACGAACTGTATGATTTCTACGTCGACATGGATATATGTAGTTAAGCGCAAATGTCACAGGCATGTGAGTCTATACTCCAACAGACATCAATTTAAGCCTGGAGATCAAGCGCAGAATAACGCTTACCAACAGGTGGTAAGTACTTTGGATTCGGCAAGCTATTGAGAAGCATATTCTTCCGTCGATTATTATTTTCTCTTTTCATCGCTGATTCAAATCTATTTAATTTGCCATTACGGTCAGCAGCTGATCGATGCGGTGAGTTGAAGAATATAAAATTTATATTGAAAATTATTTCAAATCTATAAAAGTTAGGTTAGGTTATACTTACTGGCTGTCACGCATACATACACCTATTAGTTCTTTGAAATGCCAGAACTTCAAGTTATATTTGATATTTTATTTTGTTACTTCATATAGTCCTTCCAATTGCGAAGCTCCGAGGTATCTAAGATGAGTTCTGGATAAAGTGGGACGGAAGCAGGGAATGTGTTCCATGCCTTTTTCCCCGATCTTCCTTCTAATATTCGAAAATCCGACCCTTATTTGATGCCTTTGTCAAATATTCACATCAGACTCATTGGGGCATTCGAGAGAATTGTTCTCCGCAAGGTCTTTGAAACCGTCAGCGAGATCGATGAGTGCCGAATAAGATGGAACTACGAACTGTTTAAGCGCTTAAATGTTGTTCACATGGAAGACAATGTTCCAAGCGAAAAGCTCGTTTGATGCGTGACCTATAGGTGGACAACAGATGCATGGATGTCACGTACGCAAAAAAGGACTAAATGTATAGGAACCTGTCAGCACTTGGGGTATACAACTGGCCAGATCTCGCAAAGGATAGAACCGATGGGCGAGGTTTTGTGTTGCTGAAGAACAATTTCTGTGTTTCTAGCCTATATTTAAACTTCATTTCACTTACGATTCTTTATTTCGCCAAAAACCGCAACTCTCCTTATCTCTTCGAGTAGAAATATGAGAACTGCACAAGTCTCTCTTCATGCCTTTTCTAATAAATGATATTATCGAAAACATGGCTGTGTTGGAATACTTAAGAAATCGGATAATTTTTTAGCCAATTGATGCTTCAGCAACCCTGAGCATCGTAATTAACACAATTTTGAGACGTATGAGCTTTATTACGACTGCGAGTTAGTGAAGTAATTTAAAATGGATCGGCTTTCTGATTTATGAGTGCTCTTCGAATGCAGTTCGCAACGATCTACATATCTCTGAAACCAAAATACGTTAATACATAGTAAGAGAGAGGGGTCTTCTCTGCTTTGAGGAGATTTTGCTTAGCATAATTTGGTGCTTTGAATTAGGACCATGTTTCGAAGAGTCCACGAAGGGAAGGGGCTTTCCTAACGTATTCCGTGGGTTTAGTAAGAGATCGTTCTAATAAATCTCGAGAGATATACTCAAATTGTAGTATGTTTTTTTTCAAAGAGTGTCACTAAATTTCATTGATTCTTCTAATGCTGGCTTTTCTCAACTATTATCACGTGGCACTCTACAAATACAGACAAGTTTGCATATATCTAACACAGTGGGAAAAAAATAGTAGGACTTTTTAATTTAAAATGTTAGAAAAAGCTTTTCGGTGATAAATGTTTGTCGTGAGTAAAGGTTTTTGACTGGTGCAAAATATTGAAAGAGGGTTGGGAACGCGTTGTCAACGAACTAAGTCCGGGACGGCCATCAAATTCAATTGATGATCAACACGTTAATAAAATAAAGGAAATGGTGCTTGAGTATTAATGACTAACAGTCAGCGATCTTGCTGGTATCGTTGAAATATCGGAAGGACCAGTGAAAATCATTTTTAAAGATCATTTGGGCCGAAGAAAAGTGAAACACGATTGATTCCAAAATCACACAATCTTTTCGAACAACTTTAACGTTGAAACAATGCTTTCCGACTGGCGATGACTCTTGGATCTATGCTTACGACACGGAAGTAGTTGATCAATCGACCGAATATAGTGGAAAAATTGAGCCGAAGCCGAAAAAAACACGTCAAAGAAGGACAAAAATTCAGGTTATGTTAACAGTTTTCTTCGATTATCTAGGTTTGTGTACTCCAAATTCCTTGCGACCGGTCACACTGTCAACAAGGAATACTATTCGAGTGCGCGAAGCTATTCGCAAAAAGAGGTCAGAATTATGGACATAGAGCTCTTGCTTTTGGTTCCACGATAATGCACCGTCGTATGCCGCATTGATTCCTCGTGAGTTTTTCATTAAATTTTCGACCAATATCGTGCCGCAACCACCGTATTCGCCTGATTAGCTCCATGTGACTTCTGGCTATTCGGCAAACTTAAATGACCGCTTCGGCGATACCTTTTTCAGTCAACTGAAGGCATTAAATGTGAATCGCTACATGCTTTGAGGGCTAGTCCGGAAACTGACTTTAACAACTGTTTCGGCGATTGAAAAAAACGTTGGCACAAAATATTGGAGCCAAGAGGAATTTTCGAAGGGAGATTTTGAAGCATAAATTAAGAATTTTAAATTTATGCCAAAGTCTTACTAATTTTGCTCATAGTATGTCTGTATATTGATCACTAAAGCTGTAGTATTTTGTACGGGTGTAAATAAGCTTTAAGCTCATTTAACAAACACTCACAGAAAGCTTAAAACAGCTTGCACGATTATTGATTTGCTTGTGTCGTTATCTCTCGAAGCAGCTGCGTGCCACAAACAGTCAAAGACACAAGTTGTCTGTTTAAGCGTGCATACATACCGATTGCAGTGCAGCATAGTTACACCAACACACACACACATATACTATATACACACTAAATGAGATGTGTTTGTGTATCAAGATGGATATGAGGAGTATATATCTTTTGCAATATGACCGCACACTTGACTATTTAGCTTGTTCAATGATAATTCCTGTATTTTCCCATTTGTTGTTTGTGCTTGTTGTTGCATTCTTACTGCAACATGTCCACCGACAACGACTTGTCGTTTGTTACAATGGGATTTTACAATATCCGGTCATTTATCCAGCTCCCAACGCCCAGCTCCCAGCTCTCAACTCACAGCTTTGAAGCTACGACTTCCTACTGTAACGCCAAGCCCTCACGCATCTGCATAGGTGTGTACATATATGTACATATGACTCATATGTAGGTATGTGTGCATGCTTTAAGTGTGTGTGTGGCATACGTATGCCGACACTTCTTCCATTTCTCAAGCAAACCCATATGACAATGATAGGAGCTGAAGTGGGGATCAATGTCAATTGTTATGCTGTAGCTTAATGAAGATAAAGTGCAATCCATACTAGTCATGTAGCCATGTGTTTTTGTTGTTGTCGTTGTTATTTCATATGTATGATTATATAGGTCAATAAAAGGACACGCATTGCTGTCAGTAGAGTTCAGTGGCGTTTAAAAGTTATTGCCAGATGTGTGAAGAGTTTTGCCGTGAATTGCAAGGAAACTTTTAGGGTACAACTTGCGATAGCAGAAAGCTTTGAAGTGTAGTGTAGACGCTTACGAAAATAAGGAAGAAGTTGTAAATAATACCACTGTGTCCAAAAAATAAGGTGACATTTGAATTTAAACTGCGATTTAGAGAATTATTTTTTTTTTTAGGTTGGTAGTACTGTCAGTCACATTTATGTCAAATTTCATGCCAAAATATTTATTAGTGTTTGAGATACGTGTCGTTTTGGGAGCTGCTAAAAGTGAGTTTTTCGTTTTTTGCGATGTCGAAATTTGTTGAGCAAAGAATTTGCATTAAATTTTGTTTACGGAATCAATTTTCTGCTGCGGATACGTTGAGGACGTTGCCTTTGATGATGAGGCTATGTCTAAAAAAAATGTTTACAAGTGGTATAGTGAGTTCCAAACCGGCCGTGAACGTGTCGAAGACGAAGAGCGTCCAGGGCGACCATCAACCTCAACCGACGAAGCTCACGTTCAACAAATCAAAGATTTGGTGTTGAAAAACCGTCGATTAACAATTAGAGATCTTGCTGATGAAGTTGGCATATCGAAAGCCTCACCCAGTACCATTTTGAAGGATGTTTTAAGCCTCATGCGCGTCAAATCTCGACTGCTACCGAAAACATTGAATTTTTTGGAAAAAAGCCGTCGCGTTGAAGTGTGTGAAACGATGCTTTCCGACTACCAGGGTGTCATGAAATACATTACAAATGGCGACGAGACTTGGATCTATGCTTTCGACCCCGAAACAACCGATCAATCGAGCGAATATCGTGCCAAAAGAGAGCCGAGATCAAAAAAATCGCGCCAAAGTCGCTCAAAAATCAAGGTCACGTTGACTGTTTTCTTCGATTATCGTGGTGTTGTACATTATGAATTCCTTCCAACCGGTCAAACAGTCAACAAGGAATATTATTTGAACGTTATGCGTCGTTTGCGTAACGCTATCCGCCTAAAAAGGCCGGAATTGTGGAAAGACAATTCTTGGTTTTTACACCGCAATAATGCACCATCCCATACTGCCCTCGTAATTCGTGATCATTTCGCCAAAAACTCAACTTGGCTGTTCACCAAGCTCAAAAGACCGCTCCGGGGACACCGTTTTTATACGATAGAGGAGATTCAAGCCGCAGCGAAGACGAAACTGAAGGCCATCCCGGAAAGTGACTACAACCAGTGTTTCGAAGATTGGAAAATCCGTTGGCATAAGTGCAATGCATCGGGTACAAACGCGTTTTGCCAAAAGTGAACGCTAAAAAAGTGATCAGTGATGGAATTCAAACGTAATAGTGTGATTGCTTTATATTTAGCTGGAAAATCACAGCCAGCAATTGTTCGTGAGCTCAAACACCTTAATGTGAATAAAGTTTTCGTTTATCGCACCATCACCCGTTACAATGATACTGGTAGCATCGCAAAACGTCATGGAGGTGGTCATCAAAAGACTGCAACGTCACGTGAGATGGTTCGGAAAGTGAAAAAGCGACTTGAGCGAAATCCACGACGAAGTGACAAACAAATGGCTAAAGAACTGAAAATATCCGACCGCAGCAGCCGACGCATATTGAAAAATGAGCTCAAGGTCAAGCCTTACAAGTTCCAAAAGGCTCATGATCTCACACCAAACAGTAACAAGTAAGACTTGAGTGAGAGAAGCAGTTGCTGCGATTGGCCGAAAGCGGTTAAATTCCGAACATTGCGTTTTCTGAGAAAAAATTTTTCCAATTCAAATTTCAAAACGATATGGTTTACTTGATCGACCGTTCATACGATAATCTAAGTCATCGGTTGACCACCAGGAGGCAGCACCCCCCACAAATAATGGTTTGCGCTGCTGTCACCGCAGATGGGCGCTTTCCAATTATTTTCATCGGGGCCTGGCGTCAAGGTAAATGCGACATATTATCGGGAAAGTATTCTGGAGGCTGCTTGGAAGCCGTGGGCAAACAAACATTTCGGTCGCAAGCCATGGACGTTTCAACACGACTCAACACCGTCTCACAAAGCGCGAGTGAACCAAGAGTGGCTGAAAAACAACGTTCCGAACTTCATTACGACCACACAACGGCTCTCGAATTCACCAGATGCGAATCGAATGAATTATTCTCTCTAGGTCATTTTGGAGAGCAAAGTCCGAAGTAAAAAATGCACTAGTCTCGAGCTGATGAAGAAAGCCATTGTCCGTGAGTAGGCCAAAATACCGGCAAGTCACATTCGTACAGCTTCCGACTCGTTTTTTGACCGTCTCAAGGCCATAGTTAAGGCAAAAGGTGGTCACATCAAGCAAGAGTGAATTGGTCCTGAATTTATGATTATTTTCACACATTTTGTACTTAAAAATAAAAAAAAAAATTTTTTCAAACCGAATTTATTGCTTTTTTAATGGGTTACACTTCGAGAGCAGGACCCTGTAGTTCACAAATATAAAAAGCAAGAAAAAATTTTGCACCGAAGCTTTAACACCCTTCACAGGTATATTTCTTACAACATAAAAGGGTATACAAAGATTTGTATCTTGATTTTGATCGTCTGGTTAGTATGGTAGCTATATGCTATAGTGATCCGAACTCCTTTGGAGATTGCAGCGTTGCCTTGAAAAATAATCTTAGGATGGCTTCACGATCTTCGTATACACCCTCACCTATGGCTGTTATATTTTCTTCACTGCGTGCTGGAGTGCTTTATTAGGTCGAATTCTGGGTCTGGGCCTCAAGATCGGTGATGGTGTTGAGAATAGAATGCTCAGTAGGCCGATTATTTTTACTATCTGTACTCCTCAGGCTCCTAATTGCAGTCTATCGTTTCTTCCATTGTTATGCCACTCCAATGTTCACTGCATTTGATGCTCAACCGACCTACATGACCAAGTGTCTTCTTCTGCGTCGTCTGAATAGACACTTTTTTGAAGCAATAACTTTCAGATACATCCATGCATTGCCTTTACTGTTTCTGGAAGATCAATCATGTAGAAGGAGGCAATAAGATCATCTCCTTGATTTTACTTAGAAAGGAGGGTTCGACCGTGAGACGGACGTGAGCTCGAGATATACTCTGTAGAATGATGCCGATCATTCGATGGTACACCTTATAATTCTATGGATGTGGTGCCAACCGGATTTTCTGAAGTGATAAAATTTTCTTTAGCTACCATTACGCGCTTCCATTTCTCGTAAGAGATAATAGAGATGGTCTTAAGCCCCGACTCATTCTACTAGAAGCTCACTAGGCTTATTGGCAAATCTTCGTTCAAAAGCTATCGATAGTTCTGGTGGATGGAGCTTAATACCTTCCTTCAACATCGGGGCATCGTCCAGCCTTAACTCGAAATATGTGTGTTGCTCATATGAGTATGCCTCTTATCAATAGGCTGGTCTTTCGGACGCGGCTCAATACTTAAAAGTTTCTACTTTTAGATGGGCAAGACATGTATCACAGATAGAAGATAAAGGTCGTTTGAACACAATGTAATAAGTAGTTTACAGTATTCTGAGATGTCAATTATATTCCTATTGTTCGACCAGATCACGGTTTTAAAGAAGATTCTTTGGATTCCAGAAGATGTCTAACGATCGGTAATTCGGTTTAGTCAAGCGCGACCACAAGCTTAAATGCAAGAAGCTGAATTTGTATTTCGTGATGAGCCATTTTCCCGCATAACTGGAGTTCTCCAATTCCTCTAGGAAATTCTATACCCTAAAAAGAACACCCTATAAATGTATATAAATATAAACATAGTTCACTTTGTATTTGTTATTGGACAACAACAGTGCTTTAGCTACCTTTAAAGCATGCATACTCGTTCCTCACACATACACACTCAGCTATGCACATATACCATACATGTATGTATGAGATATATGCATAGTAAATCTCCACGTCCATCAACTCAGGTCATTTGCTATCGTTTAACAACTGCAATTATTTCAAGCCACAAATTGTATGAATGTGCAACCGTTATGTCCACATAAATTACACACAAATAAACAAACACAGCCATATTCCCATATACAATCCAACTAACACACACACCCGTACATATCTATTGAAGGCTCTTGCGATTTTATCGGTCTTGATGGATTTGCCAAAATTAACTTACTTGGCATTTATTACAAATACAATTAATTTAACTGTATTTTATTTTATTAATTGCTTGGGCTTACGCTCCGCTTCGTCGATGTCCCTCAAATTGTGGTTGTTTTATTTTGTAGACTTTGCTAATGTAGAACTGTTTGGTTTTGATGTTTGTAAGTGCGTCTACTCACCCGTGGGATTCCTGTTGCCGGAGTGAGTCGAGTCTATGAATGTCGTTCAGTTGGACGATAGTTCAAAACCCGATTGTAGAATATTCAAAATGGAAAATAAATTTTGCATAGTCAGTTGTTTGACTGTGTAGTAGATACTTTAAACTTAATATTGACCAAATTTACTTTTGAAATGACCTTTTAAGATCATACCAGATTTTACAGGCACTTTAAATTTCAGCTATTATTCATTTAAGCTGAACAAACATTGGAAGTTGAAGGGCTTAGAATTATCGATATTTCCTGGTGTTTTGACATTCAGCGCTTTATTCAGCCAATATTTTATTGAGCCGAAGAAGCGCTGAATATGGAAATGCCTATAAAATCTGATATGTAGTTTAATTCTTAAAAAGCAGCGCCTTACATGCAGCTCGATCTCTATTAAAGCTCACATTCAGCGTTTTATTCAGCTATGCTTATGGAGCTGAATGAGCTCTGAACGCTAAAATCTCTATAAAATCAGGTATGTAATTTCATTCCTAAAAATAAGAATTTTAAATTTAAGCTGACATTCGGCGCTTTATTCAGCTATTTTGTTTTTTGGGCTGAATGAACTCAGAAAACCAAAATTTCTGAAAAATCTGGTATGTAGTTTCATTCTTCAAAATAAGATTCTTTAATGTAGCTCGATCCCTTTTAAGCTGACATTCTGCGCTTTATTCAGCTATTTTTTCTTGGCCTGAATGAACCCTAAAAACTAAAATTTCTTTAAAATATGGTATGTTGTTGCATTCTTAGAGAGAAACGTATGAAATTTAGTATGATTAACATCTTTGCTGTCATTCAGCATTTTATTCAGCTATTTTCTGGAGCTGACTGAGTTCTGAAAGCCAAAATGTCTGAAAAATTTGGTATGTGGTTTCGTTCCTAGACGGAAAAGTCTTAAATTTAGCTCGATACTTGTCTAAGCGATCATTCAGCGTTTTATTCAGCTACTATTTTCTGGAGCTGAATGAGCTTTGAACGCTTAAATGCTTGTAAAATGTGGTATGTATTTCATTTTTAAAAATAAGACATTTAAATATAGCTCGATCCCTTTTAAGCTGACATTCAGCGCTTTATTCAGCTATTTTTTTCTTGGTCTGAATGAACCCTAAAAACTAAAATTTCTATTAAATGTGGTATGTTGTTTCATTCTTAGAGAGAAACGTGCGAAATATAGTATGATTATAGTCTTTCTGTCATTCAGCGTTTTATTCAGCTACTATTTTCTGGAGCTGAATGAGCTCTGAACGCTAAAATGCTTGTAAAATCTGGTATGTATTTCATTTCTAAAAAGAAGACTTTTAAATGTAGCTCGATCCCTTATAAGCTGACATTCAGCGCTTTATCAGCTATTTTTTCTTGGTCTGAATAAACCCTAAAAACTAAAATTTCTGTAAAATGTGGTATGTTGTTTCATTCTTAGAGAGAAACGTATGAAATATAGTATGATTATAATCTTAGCTGTCATTCAGCGTTTTATTCAGCTATTTTCTGGAGCTGGATGAGTTCTGAAAGCCAAAATGTCTGAAAGTTTGGTATGTAGTTTTTTTCCTAGAAGGTAAAGTCTTAAATTCAGCTCGATAATCGTCTAAGCGATCATTCAGCGTTTTATTCAGCTACTATTTTCTGGAGCTGAATGAGTTCTGAACGCTAAAATGCTTATAAAAAAAATAGAAATGAAATACATACCAGAGTATTTCATTTCTAAAACGAAGACTTTTAAATGTAGCTCGATTCCTTCTAAGCTGATATTCAGCGCTTTGGTCAGCTGTTATTTTTTTGAGTTAAATGAGCCTAAAAAGCCAATTATTTTTCCCAAAACCGATTTGGAAGAACCGCCCCAATGTACCGTTATAAGTATTTGGTATATGCGAATATTCCCATTTATTCCTGAAATAATGAAAGTCCTTGAATTATCACACAATTTGTCTCCACTAATATTCACACATGCATATGTATTGGTGTATAAACAACTGTTGGCCAAAGCTAATGTGTATTGTTGCCTAAATCTATCGCGCTTCAAATTTTGCAGCAATAATTCGCTATGGGACAACAAATAAATTTTCCATTTGCCACATCCATCTAAGTAAATACGTCATAGGCTGGTAGCTTAGCTTTGTTTAGTAGTTGCTACTAACTAGTCTATGTGCAAGTGTCTGGAAGCGTATTTAATATGTCACACATGTTGCACAGCAACACCTATGTCTATGTAGAATCCATTGTGAGAAATAATTGCTCGTGTCACGTTGGAATTTAAGTCTGCCGCTTGGGCTTACAATAAGAGCATTTAGAATATCAAAGTTATTTTATGTGATATACCAGAAAGGATAGGCATAAACTGGTCTGCAGTTCTGTTTAGCTCTAATTCAGTGCTAATACATCACATTGGAACTCAGCAGAACAAAATTTCCCACAAAAACAAAATTTCACAAAAAAGTTACTGAGAATCCAACCCAGAAAAAAAAATTCTTCGAATGAATTTTCCCCCAAAATTTAAATTAAAAGGTTTTACTATGTCTTGCTCTTAAAAGGATAGAAAATATTAGGAAAACATTTACCAGAAAAAAGAAATTATACTAGACTTATTGTGTCTAGAGTGGACTCCTTGCCCTAACTTTTGAGATTACTCAAGTATACTCGTTTCCACATTCCACCTCTTGAATGCCTGTTGGTTCGGTTAAGAGATCGATCATAGAAAGGATATCACTTGGACAGCTTAAAACGTTGGTTGAGTAGTTTATCCAACTAATCTTATAAATTTATGAAGATTTCGCAATACAAAAATGACAGTTCAAACTGATCTACGCTAAATCTCTCGGTGCGACTCTGATTTGGCACCATCTACTTGTCAGCATTGGAAATCTATTACATTATCATAGCTGACTTAGAAACTACAGGGAGAAAAAAATGTAAAGAAACAAATTTTTTTTAAAGCAATGAATCTAATTTCTCCTGAAAATCGTGTTCCCAAATGAAAAAATGTGTCCATTATTTCCATTATATGGAAAATATTTAAAAAAAAGACGGCTTTTATTACAAAATACTATATGACAATGTTTTCTTTTAATAAATATTAAGCGATCTGAGTTCTTGAATGGCAAAAACAGCTGTTTTACCATCTGTTCAACGGCAGTGAGAATGGGCTGATTAGTGAAGAGATTAAATGTAATCCAATCACTTAAAATTTTTGTTGGTAACATAGTATACGACTCCTAAAAACTGTGTCATAAGATCATATCAATACAGTTCAACAAAGAGCTTCGAACCTATGACAAATTTGGTTAGACATCAAATATCAGTTTCGGTTGTGCCTTTCGGCTCGTGGCATCTAAGACTCATCTAAGACTAACGAGTTGTTTCAGTTTCAGTTGTACAAAGGCTCGCCAATACCTGGATATTTCCATCTCACCCTCCTCCATATAATTTTGACAACAAGTGTCCGCACAGATTCTTAGCCCTCCCGCATGAATGCCTATTACAGAGTGTTCAGTAAGACAGTGTTCAGTAAGAACTGCAAGATGAACTTGTCTACAGGCAAAAAGCCTATCTCCACCGTTCTCTGTATTTTGGGTCAAAATGATCTTACAGCCGCACAGGAGTGGACGCCTGCTAAGCGTACGCGAGGTCCATTTAGAAGATTCCAATGGAGTTCTAGCTCGTTCCTTTTCAATATGACCGGGGCAAGAGTACCCATCTATCTAGACAATCGGCTTTGCAGTTGCCTGTGATTCCGCTATAAAAAAGGCAATCAAAGGATTCTGATGATGAAGTAGCTTGACGGTATTTCTAGTGAGGACAGACACTCTTTGACTAGCTTTGAACGCTGTGTTGTCGGAGTGAATGCTTACCTTTCCGAAAGAGGCTGCACTTCTTATTTCGGTCAGTACAATAGCTACCACTTTTGCCTAAAAACATTACAGTGATCCGGTAGCTTAGACAAAAGATTAACGAAGAGCTCTTTACAGAAAACTATTCCTCCAACTTTCCCTTCTAGCTTCTACATATTCGGTATAAAGTCTGTTAGAATATCGACAATCATTATAACTATGAAGCATAAGGGAGCTGGTTTTATTTGTGAACCTATTTAACACATTTTCGACAATAAACTGTATTATATCCAATATTACAATAGTATGTGGAATACAGTCTAACGGTCCTTAAAATAGGTACATCCCCTATACGACGTAATCTGAACATTGACCCAATTTTAAAATTGGAAAGGAAAATAGTATTACTGAATTTCAAAAATATGTCTCATAGCTTGACCGTCATTTGCGGTTTAAAGTCAGCCATAGACAGTTGGATCTACGTATTCGCTATCCGCGGCTTAAGAAGTTATGATCGGACTTCTACAAAATTTAGGCAGGAGATATATGCCATTTCTGCAGAGTTTTAATTTTATATTTTCATTGGTGCTTAAGTTGATTTTGATATCTTAACGTTTGTTTTTATACACAGTTTAAATTGGTAAGAATTTCAGACTTTAAATCTCTTTAAAAATTATATAAAAATATGTCCCCAAAGTTATGGATGGAAATTCGAAATATTGTCGAAGCTAGAAGAGGAATAGAGACCGAGCGTCTAGCAGATATACACATGTGCGCTTGAACAAAGGTAATCAGGTGATCCAAAGGCTTCCTACCCAGTAAGAAACTTGTTGTGAAATGGGTATTTTTTGCCTTGTTATAATCTTATCGAAATTTAAATCTGGTTGGCCGAAGTGGTGAGGTAGAAGCATCCAAGCATATTATTCTTCAATGTCCAGCTTTGGCTAGATTGAGGCTGAAACATTCCGGCAGTCATATTTTTGCCGAATCAGATGAGATAGGCGAAATCATATTAGTCGCCTCAAGAAATTCGTCGTAGATTCAAAGCGCTTTGCCGAATTACGAGACTCTTTATGATCATTGAGAGTTTAAGATACAAATTACAAGACCGGTTGTTTAATTTATGATTTTCTTTATTTCCCTTGCTTGGAGCAAGGGCAGCCGTAAAGGCTGAGCGAGTAAATACAACTGAACTGTCTTAAAGTTATTGTAGCGGCGACTACGCCTAAATACCTGTCTGAATAACACACGCTCTGCCACGTGACTTGCCAGCGCAGTAGCAGCGATAGGTGTTAGTTGTTGTCACGCGCAACTCGTTGAGCACTTCGTCAGCAATATCGTTGGAAAAATAATTTTCGCACGCTCAGCCCCAGACGCATCGTCAGCGATTTCGGTGGAATTGAAATGTTGTCCGGAAGCGTGTTGTTACTCTTGTTCCTTTGTTGTTGGCTACTATGGTGTGTTAACTACTCCCCCGCTAGAAGAGGGGACGTCCACGGATCCCTTAAGAACGCTGCTCAATATTGCAATATTAGCACTGCGCTTCCGTACTTTGTAGATTATGTAGGCTGATATGCAAACAATAAAAAATACTATTGTTAAGGTGTAGGCTATAAGCCACTGAGACGACTGTGCTTCGACAAGCCCCCTCAATGATGCAATGTGTCGCAGATTTTTTTGGTTAATGTTGTGCAGGTAAGGAAGTGACAAGAGTGTGGTATGATTTGTCAGGTTCACAAATTGTGCGGGTGCGGCCTCGGGATGCGCGCGCACAATCTTCCTCCAGTTGGTGTACGTAGTGCCATTGATGGTAGCATTCTCTGTGAACTTTATCATGAATGTCCCATTCAAAATTACTGGCGGGGAGTTTCCCTCGCGAACTTCAACCAATTTATCATTTATAATAATTAAACCGTCGTCAATTTCTTCCACCGCTTCGATATGATCAGCTGTAATAGTCTGGCAGGACGCTAGGCGCTGGCTTAACAAATTCAACACGCAAGAGCTATTCATGTTTGACATTTGACAAAATATTGTTGATAAAGAATTTTTACAATTCGCTAGTTGTTGATATGTATTGTTGCATTTAGATACTACACTGGTCTCTATCATAATTGACTTAAAATTTTTTACAACTGGTTTAATCCTAATTTTCTTACAATTTTGTTCTACCACTGGGTATTTAATTACGAAATATATGTTATTATAATTTTGCAAAATTTTTAATTTTGAGACTGTTAGTAAATCGCTTATTGTAATACCTGTAGAGTGCTCGTTAGTTAGTAAATTTTTAACCTCATCACTATTTAACAATATTGGGTTAATTAATTGTATCTTACCCAAAGTTACGGAATAAAGAGCTGATTCTATTTCGTCTATTAACGCTCTGTTTCTTGCTGATATCAAGTCAAAAAGGTGTCCAGTGTCAATCCCATGCTGTTTGGTCGAGCTAATCAATTTGTTTACGGTGTCGGTTAACTGGTTAATTTTAACTTGGAGCTGGCTATTAATGTAAATCTGTTGTTCGTTTGCTTCAATCAGGGATTCTGCCCGTGTTTGAAGTTGGTTAAAGTCATCGAAATCGGGAGTTCCAGCTACGTATTTGAGAGCGGTGCCAAGAAAGTTTATGCTACGGGATTGTCGGTGATGAATTCTTAATGAATCTGTTAATCGTAATATGCGGTCTATGTCCAGTTGAACGGTTTTCCTAATGTGAGACTGCGGGAAGTTCTCAAGAAGATTATGCGTTTCTTCGGCTACGTTCTCGTAAATGGTCAAATTCAGGTGGTGAATGATGTGTTAACCTAGCGGTAAGTTCGTCAATAGTCGTTTGGAAGTCTCGTCTCGTCTGCTCCGTTGCTGTCCGCACAGCGGCACCCAGCACGGCGCGAAGAATATTTTCGTCCATGTTCCTTGATATTCCTTTTATTCTTTATTCACTTTAAAATTTTTTATTTTCAAATTAAAACAATTTATACTTAAATTAATATTTATATTAATATTTTTTAAGCTGATGCTTCAATTTCAACGAATATGTCAATATCTCGAGCACTCTACTTACATAGACTCTTTCATATTGTAGTAATAGTAATAGTTTTAGTCCCTCGATGGTTGTTAGTTTAGTCCCTCGATTGTTGTTAGTTTAGTCCCTCGATGGCTGTTAGTTTAGTCCCTCGATGGTTGTTAGTTTAGTCCCTCGATGGCTACGCCTCGGCTTGGCGTGCGTCCGAGCACCGTGGCCACGAAATTATCCTTTACAAGGATTTTGTTGTGGCCCCACGTTGGGCGCCAATTACAAGACCGGTTGTTTAATTTATGATTTTCTTTATTTCCCTTGCTTGGAGCAAGGGCAGCCGTAAAGGTTGAGCGAGTAAATACAACTGAACTGTCTTAAAGTTATTGTAGCGGCGACTACGCCTAAATACCTGTCTGAATAACACACGCTCTGCCACGTGACTTGCCAGCGCAGTAGCAGCGATAGGTGTTTGTTGTTGTCACGCGCAACTCGTTGAGCGCTTCGTCAGCAATATCGTTGGAAAAATAATTTTCGCACGCTCAGCCCCAGACGCATCGTCAGCGATTTCGGTGGAATTGAAATGTTGTCCGGAAGCGTGTTGTTACTCTTGTTCCTTTGTTGTTGGCTACTATGGTGTGTTAACTTACACAACGGATCGGAGTTCCAAGTGGGATCCCTGTTGGTGGTTGTAACAGTATCGGGTTTTCATCTAAGTTAAGACAACCTATCCGTAATGCTTATATGAGTTCTCAACAAATAAACCAGTGTTAAAGTCAGTCTCCACTGAGTTGGTTAAGTCTGGCGGTTATTTTACCAGTTGCTTAACAGGCAGATTTCGCAACCATTCTTGCTGGGGGCCCGTACACACATACCTATCCAGCTCGTATAAGCGATTGTAAACCACATAGACGCGGGCTGATTTTCAATTGTTTGCGGCGTTGGCAGCTTAGAGATTACTGTGTTTTCTGCATTCCGGTGAAGAATCGCGCTTTTGTGGCATTTGCAGGCAGCCGTCGCTAGCCAAAACTTGGCTAGGTCTGAACAGAGTTTATAGCATTTGAGTAAAGTCAATTGAAAAGTCCTCGGCCTGACACATAAAGGGCGCTCGAAGCCTATACGATAATGAGCACCCAAGGTTGTGAACGCAGGGAAGGCCAAAAACAGATTGTTACCGACGAAAACATCAAAGAAGTCCAAAAAATAGTTTTAGATGACTATGAAATGTAGTTGTTCGAGACAGTAGGAACTCCAAAGATATCAACTGAAACTCAGTGACGCGCGAGCTCACTTTTCACGAAATACAGCGACGAGTTGATGAATCGGAACAGTGTTTGGAGATGTTCAAGCATATTAAGCCCAAGTTTTTGCATCGATATGTGACAATGGATGAAACATGGCTGATCATTTCACTTCGAAGACCAATCGATGGCCATCCCAGAGTACTGCATATGATGAACCCGCCCCAAAGCTTGGAAAAATACAACAGTCGGCTGGGAAGGTTAATGCGTTTGCATTTTGGGATGTGTATGGAATAATTTTTAATGACTAGCTTTAAAAAGAAAGGACCGGACATCAACAGCGACTATTCCATACTTTATTGGGCCGTTTAAAGGACTAAATCACCGAAAAACGGCCGGATTTGAAGAAAATCAAAGTGATGTTTCACCAGGCAATACACCGTGTTAGCGAAAACGACCGCAAAAATCCATGAGTTGGGCTTTAAATTGCTTCCGCGTTCACCGCATTCTCCAGAGCTGGACCCCTGCGACTATTTCTTGTTCTAAGCTCACAGAAGAATGTAAGCTGAGAGAAAAACTTTCGACGAATGAAGTTGTGATTGCCGAAACTGAGGTTTATTTGGAAACAAAGGACAAATCGTACTACAAAAATGATATCGAAAAGTTGGAGGGTCTCTACACACATATAGAGGGTATCACTTTTAAAGGTAACTACATATGTTGAATAAAAAAAAAAACGAATTTTGCCAAACCAAGGTGTTTTATTACTCACTATTCCGGTCCTGCTATATGGTGCAGAGGCATGGACGATGACAGCATTTGATGAGTCGACGTTGCGAGTTTTCGAGAGAAAAGCTCTACGAAGATTTATTGTTCTTTGCGCGTTGGCCACGGCGAATTTCGCATTCGATGGAACGATGAGCTGTATGAGATATACGACGACATTGACATACATAGTTCGGCGAATTAAAAGACAGCGACTACACAGGTAAGGTCATGTCGTCCGAATGGATGAAAGCATTCCAGCTCTGAAAGTATTCGACGCCGCCGGGGGAAGCATGGGGAGAGAAAGACCTACAGAGAAGGACCTGGCTTCGCTTGGAATCTCCAATTGGTGCCACCGTGCGAAAAGAAGAAACGACTGGCGCGCTGTTGTTAACTCGGCTGTAACCGCGTAAACGGTTTTCACGCCAGCAAAGAAGAAGAAGAAGGTGGTAGGCCGGGGACTTTTCAATTGCCCTCAAATATGGTTGTTTGTGTGCTTGTATGTGTATCAGTCGCATTTCTGCGTTATCTATTTATACAACAACAACAGCAAGAATGTGCATCTAAACAATTTATATGCAAAAATGCATGTTTGTGTATGTATGAGTGTGTGCGTGTTTGTAAGCACGTCGTTCAATCCAATTCGTGATAAATGGCAAATTGCTTGTTTGCTCACCGACTAACGGTCTTCGATCTCTGCTGCTGTAATTTTCGAAATTTCCGTTGTTCGCAACGGCTAGTCTGCCTAACAGGCGCCAAGGGCCTGATGCGAGTGGGTGGGTATAAATGAAGTCAATAGCGTCAACTTTGTGGTGTGCATGTCGTTGTTTGTATGTGTGTGTTGTTGTATATACATATATGGTGGACACGCAACAACAATCACAACAATAACTTAAATAACAATGCTGCGCTTGGCTGATGGCGACGGTAAAATTTTTAGATCAAACACGGCGTAGCGCTGCCCACATGTGGACATGTATGTGTATGAGTGTGTGGTTGTATGCGTGTGATTGACTTTCGGCGTGTATATGTGTGCAGTCTGCAGTTATTTGCGCGTATGCTTGCAGCTCGCAGCTCAGTGGCATGTTTGCTGTGGCTGTGTTGGCCAACGCATACAACAACAGCTGTGTTGCGAGTACATACTTGCGTGGTGTATGTGTGTATGTATGTATGTATGGCTGTTGCAAGTTGCATGTTTGCTGCGTTGGCAATTGAAACGAATTTATTCTAAGCGCTGTTATTAACCTGTGGTTCGGCAAGGTTTTTTTCTTCCGCCCTGCGCAGGGTGACGACCCGCACAGCACTTCGCTTGTGCAAACAATCACTTCAAGCACACATACAAACACACATACATACTTGCATACACTATACAGTTTCCCGTTAAGTCGTTTTCAATTTAAAACTGCGCCGAAAACCCAATATCCACCGTGAGCTCTTGAGCTCGTGAATTCAATATACCAAATTGATGTTTCCACAGCTGTTGTTGTTTTTGTGTGAAACAAATTTTTGCTGAACTTTTTCGTGTTGACTGTTGAAAGTGGCGAATATTAAGCAATTACTTAAAATATTGTGAACAGTTTGCTGCGTATACATATACCTCATATCAGTTATTATGCTCTTGCAACAGAGTATTGCTATCGTGGGCAAATTATAAACTACGCTAGATCCAGACCGCTGTAGTGTCTTACAACTGGAGGATCCTTCAGGTAACAGTAGATGTACTGCTTCAAAGTGAAGCTTTCTTCAGAGTGTTTTCTCGCTGACCTTGATCTCGCTAGCAGTGCACTCCAGCCTAGTCCAGTAGTGTTTGACATCTTTATCAGTAGCATCAAGCTAAGTAATTTGGTAACGAGTCGGTACTCCTCTTGCGCTATATCGTTGGCTGTATGAAGCTCGCGTGAGCTTGATAAGAGTTGGTCAAAAACCCAAACACGGTAGTCGGATACCTCTGGCTCAAAGAAGAACTCACCCAGATGCTCTCAGCAATGTTCACCTCGCCGCCATCGAAGATGTTCTCACCAGTCTTCTGACTATAGGTATAATAGTCTATACACCTAGGTTGCCTTTTATATTTCGCTATCTGTGTTGCTTACACTAACCTAAAATATTCTACAAGAACGTATTTTGTTGGACGTAAATTACCAAAGTTGTGTGGAAGAAAACGGGGTGGCATCATCTAGACAATTTCTTCTCAACTGTGTAACTTTTAGCAGATTGAGATTGAAACATCTTGCCAGTCATCCTTTCGTCGAACCTGACGAAGTTACTAGGATTAAAGTTCTTAAATTTTTTTTGGCAACCTGAAAGCGCTCCATCTTTAAGGGTCTGGTGATCCACATCTAGGAGTTTTGGGAATCACTAAGGACCAGCGTTCGCAGATGTGCAAGTGGGATCCAGCATGACCTTTGTAGCGAAGAACAGCCCTGTTAACTAACATAACATAAGCTTAACTGGACTTGAAGGCAGTTCATATCAAATAATAGGGTAGGAAAAAACCAAAAATTTTATTATAATTATATTTCAAATATCTCCCTTCCGCCTTTTTGTCTTTTGATTTTCGTGGCTATGTATAAAACGCTACAGGGTTCGTATCTGGCAATACTATACATCTTTGAAAGGTCTTGACATAACCTACAAAACAATGCTATGTATGATTAGTTTGAATATTGCGTTCAACAGTTATAGACGTGTAAACATGGGGTTCACTAACGCCGAAATTCGCAAAAAACCTTCTGGGCCAAACCAACGCCTGTGATTTGCTGGGGCTTGGGGAGTCCCTGTGAGTTAGGAGAGGGCACAAGAGACCCAAGGTCGCAGTGCATACCTCAATCTAATTCTATTCTATTCTATTCTATGCTGCTGAAACGGAACAAACTCGACCCATTTTTGAAGTGGATGGTGACTGTCGACGAAAAATGGATCACATACGACAATGTCAAGCGAAAACGGTCGTGGTCGAAGGCCGATGAATCGTTCCAAACAGTGGCCAAGCGGGGATTGACGGCCAGGCCAGGATTGCTGTGTGTTTGGTGGGATTGGAAGGGAATCATCCACTATAAGCTGCTCCCATATGGCAAGACGCTTAATTCTACCATCTACTACGAACAACTGGACCGCTTGAAGCAGGCGATCGACCAGAAGCGCCCAGAACTAGCCAACAGGAAGGGTGCAGTGTTCCACCAGAACAACGTCAGACCATACACTTCCTTGATAACTCGTCCGAAGCTACGGGAGCTCGGATGCGAGGTTTTAACGCATCCACCATATAGCCCGGACATAGCGCCAAGTGTTTACCACCTATTTCTGTCCATGGCGAACGCTTTTGTTTGTGTAAGGTTGAACTCAAAAGTGGCTTTGTGAAAAGGTTCTATCCGAATTCTTCGTAAATAAGGAGGAACTTCTACGATGGGGGTATTATGAATTGCCGTCTAAATGGAAACAGATTATCGAACGAAACGGCGTATATTTGAAAAAAAAAGCGGAAGGAAGATATTTGACAACTTTATACCCAAACGATTCGTCGGTTCAACTTCAGATTTAGTTATACCAGGTTGTTCAATTTTTTTATTTCAATAAGAGAGGACGTTGCTACTAGTCCAAATTTTTTTTTGTTTTGTTGGAACACTCTAATACAATTAAACGTGGTCATACAAGCCTTGAAGACGATCCACGTGAATGACGTCCAAAAAGCACTTCAACACCAGAAATCATAGCCAAAATAGAGGATAAGGTTTTGGAAGATCGTCGATTGACTAAGAGAGCTTTAGTAGAGACTCTACACATCTCATTAGGCAGTGTGAGCCATATTTTGAGTGAAATTTTGGGTTTTAGAAAGCTGTGTGCACAACAGGTGCCGCATTCGCTAACAAAACACCTTCAAATTGCACAGTTTCAACGACAAGCGGAGCGTTTTAAAAAGGATAAAGTGAATTTTGTGCATCGATTCATCACTGTGGATGAGATTTGGGTCTATCACAATGATTCTGAATCAAAGCAAGAGACTAAAGAGTGGTGTGAACTTGATTGTTCGGCTTCGAAACGAGTTCGTGTCATATAATCAGTTTTTGGGGATGCCAGAGGAGTTTTGTTTGTGGATTACTTGCCAAATGGTAAAACAATTAATTCTAAATATTATTGTAATCTTTTGGACCAGTTGAAGGAAAAAACTCCTGAAAAAATATCCGGTTTGCAGGAGAAAAAAATCATTTTTCATCAGAACAATCCACCATGTCACAAGAGCGTTTTGACAATGGCTAAAATCCATAAATTATAGTTTGAATTGTTGGAGCATCCAACGTATTCACAAGATTTGGCTCCCAGCGACTTCCATTTGTTTCCAGAACTCAAAAAATTTATGCGTGGCGAGTGTTTTTCATCAAATGATGAGATCATAACGGCTGTTGAAGTGTATTTGGCAGACCTTCCGGATTGTCACTTCAGGGATGGGATTCACAGATTGGAGGATCGTTGGAGCAAAGTGTATTAATGTTGAGGGATATTATACTGAATATTAAAGTGTTATTTTGAAATCTTTCCCCCATGTGCTGTCAATTAACTCTGTCCTCTGTTATTTCTTTAATATTCTTTAATAAGAATGTGCGCCATTGCGTATACGTAACTTAACGTTGAGCACACTCCACTTTTAATTATCTGCACTACCATCTCCTGCCATTTCCACCCAACTCGTTAAGTCAATCACTAAATGTAATTAGATTAACCTGTTTTACTGTTGTATGTGCATATTTCATGCGGATATCAACTCGTTAATGGATTTTAATTTATTGCCATCAACTCGCTTTCAACTATGTAGCGCCGTGCGCCACACAAAGCTGATGCCGAGCGTAGCGTGCCCAGCCAGAGGCAAGGTACGACCTTTGCATAGTTTACATATGCGCTTGCTTTCAATGCGACCAACTTCAGGCAATATTAAAATGCCATTAAAGTGGCTGCGGGGCGTAAGGGTATCCAATCACTTGAAAATCTCTGCTTCGCCGCTTTAGTAAGCCATATTGCAAAAACAACAAAAAGAGTGAAGCTATAATGAAAATGTAAGCATGAAAAAGGGTTCGCCTATATTCGCAAGGGCCGCAGGCGTGTGAAAGAGCATAAAAATTGCATTAGCGGTGGTAGTGTTGCCGGCGCCGCAGTCGCAGTGGCAAGGTGGCAAGTTAATGCGTGTGAACACATTAAGCGGAAAATGATGATTTCCTTAAGCATTGTGTGGGCATTAGGCTTGAACACACACACACATATCCATTTATATTTCTATGTTTATAAATTAGTAATTTTATTTTATTAATTTGCTTTCAGTGCTATTTTTGCCGGTTTTTATTTTGCTATTAAATGTTTATGCGCTTACTTATGTATTTAAGGTGCTTCGAATTCAGTTTTTGCACGTCTTTCGCATTCTCGTTAGCGGGTAGTGTTGAAGTCGATTCGGTATTCCGTCCGTTTAGGTAATTTAATTTTACAACTTAATATTGTGCCTAAAAAAAAGGAAAAAAAGAAAAGTATTTACTAAATTATTTTGTGAGTCGTGAGCTTATCTATACCTAGAAACTAAGCTAGTGATTGAATAAGGATTCATTTAGATTGCATTGGCTTCAGACGCGTCAATTCACTTGTTCGTGGAACCGTAAATAATTGCCGATTACCGTGGTGTAGTTCTTAGAAGTTATTCTGGACTGGAACCGACCAACCTCCGTGGCATTTTCTTACAGTTTCATCATTATCCGGTAGTCTATAGTGGGTTTGGAGTGCATTTCTGCTTTTCATAAAATTTTTTAAGCGTAAGGAGGTGTCTTAAAAGTCATAGAAATGTCCATATGTCGAATCTTTTAGCTCAGATAAGAGAAGACGGCCGACTAATAACGAGGCATAATAGCAATCCATTTAGGGGGTATTCTATTCCAGAAATCAAGTTTTGGGCAATTTTTTGAATTTTATTAAAAAAAAAACAAAAATATTTTTAGTATCCATTTTTTTATGGTGTTTTTATTGATATCTTGAGAATACAGAAAAAAAATTTTACAAAAAAATAGTAAAAATTAAAATAATTGGAGGGGGGAGTGGGGTGGGAGACAAGTGTAAAAAAATGGCGCATCCTGGTGACATTGGTCCTGACTCTCCTGGTGGTCTGAAAAAAAATCAAAAGAAATTCTTAATCAGTAAGGATGCTGTTATAGTCCGGGAACACGGAAAAATTTTTTTTTGAAAAATGGCGACTGCCTAAAAATCATTTTTTACGTTTTTTCTGAAATTCCTAAATTTTTTTAAAATATTAAAAACAAAAATTTTGACACGATGCTGGAAGGAACGATAAAGGATTATATAAAAAAGGTTCACACAAAATTTCAAGTAAATCGGTTGTATAGAACTTTAGATAATGTCGGTACCGTGTGGAAAAAAGTAGTTTCGAGAAAAATGCGTTTAAAATTTAGGAGACAATTCTAGTGAACATGGACGCCACCTCACAAAATCTGTGACAATAAGTCGAATTTTGAAAA